>CM042242.1:15281984-15339484 GCA_023566225.1 Romanogobio albipinnatus | reverse complement strand
CTCTCCTTATCGTTCAAAAACCTTTCACATCAGCGGTCAGAGTATGACGACACCTCATCCTTGTCATCGTGTTATTGGTACTTAATTTTAGAGATTTCTTCTTGTCTGATGGATGTTTTTAATGTGTTTTGCCTCCTGCCCTTTATTAATTTACCATCCGTGTCAGCACTTTCCATAGAGTGACTTATCTTGCATCTGTCAAGCCACTGACTCTGCCCTCAAGTGACTCGAGTTCACAGCTATGAATAATGGCAGTCAGAAAATGGAAAGTGCTTTCTCATATTTTTTATTGTTTATATTCTTATGTTCAACAATGTTTGTGCCACAGTGTTTGACCTCAATTCACAGGGTCAAAGGCCAGCACTTGTGAAAATTCACCTCTGAGAATGTGTGTTTTGGCTGTCTATGGTAAGATAATACTCCTCAGGTCAGGAAAATGACCTCTCTTTCAGTGTTGGATATCATTAAAAACTCAAGCTGACTTTTATGAAGCACTATGTACCCAAAATAACGCCGGTTTCACACGCGCAAGCAGTGCATTGGCAGGGCTGAAGCAGTACGTATGGAGAGCGGGAGCCGCGCACGCCCATTGTGCATTCACACTGGCAGTGTTAGTCTCGCTCGTATATTGCAAATACAGACGAATATTGTCCATTAGGTCACATTTTCCGGTCTTCTCCTCCAACCCCTGTCTGTCTCGTGCTTTGATTTATGATGGGCAGTATATATCTGCTGCAAATGCGACCGTGTTCCCCTCTGTCTCATACACACATGCATATAACATATGCATATGTACATAAGTAGTTCACATGATAAATGTAACATTAAAATTAACATATACTTCTAGTTTTAATCATTTAAACAGGCCTTTGAAGTTTGGGCAAAAACTTCAGGCAGTGTTGTGTTTTCGTGTATTTTATAAAAAAATTTCACAGCGCTGGATGTCATATGGTGATCATGAAACACACGGGACACTTCACTACATGATTTCATGGTGAAATTTGTTATTTTCCATGTGAATCAGGTCAGTTTTGATCAAGAACAATCCACTGTGGCTTTAATTCAGCGTGAGCAGCGCGGCAAAAATAGACTCAGCACCAAAACGATCGCGGCACTGCTGCTTCTGCTCCTGCTATGCGCTGCCGCGTGCAGTGTGAATGCTCTAATCTGTTAACATGGGCGCCGAGAAAAATACGCGCTGCTTACGCCCTGCTAACGCGTGCAGTGTGAAACCGGCCTAATGGCCGATTTCATGCTGTTTAGGAAGAATTTTCCAGAGGTGGACAGTAGGGCTGTAATCAACCAAAGAAAATCTTGGTTGACTGAAGTCCTGAAATTTTCGACTAAAAATGACGTTAGGGAAAAAAAACACTGTGCGCAGTACTTGGTAGCCTTGTTGTCTGCCTAAATGAATTATAAATAAACATAAAAAACTAGTAGGCTATTTGCAGTATATTAAATCATTTTTGAGCTGATTATTTTGCACTGAAATGAGTCTGACACACGAGTCTTTCGGCTCTGACTGCGTTGCATCACGTGCACCTGCGCAATATCATAGCCTATGATTTCCGAAAATATAGTACTATGTTGTCAACTACTGAAATCATCACAAGAACTTTTGAGGAATATGCAACATAATTTAGACAATTGTTTTTGTCATATGTATTATAATAACTGACAGACAGTATCATTTCAGCCGCTCTGTGCAGCTCGAACATTGGATCAGCTCAGCTTGGCTGAGACACGAATAGACTATTAACTTAAAGCTTTTACTCTTAAACACAAAAGGCACATCCACTTTAATAAAAAAGGAATATTTATTAAACAAGCCAGATCAAGAGCAGAAAAAACGCTCTCACAATTAAATAAATAATATACAACAAACTAGCCTTCTTTAATCTGTCTCTCTTCTCCAGTGGGTTGGGCCAATCCAAAAGAAGTGGAAACAAGGGGGGTGTTCTGAAGACATCCCCATTAGCAATTAGTGCTTTCCACCTGATTAAATGAACACGGCAAAACCGACAGTACAGATCCACTTTTGCGGCGCGACTGAAGCGTGGTGTTGTGACGCTTCCCCTCATGTGTATGTTGATGGGCGTTCCTCAAGTTTACCGCTATGGGCATGCGTTTGAGCTAGCGGGGAATGAAAAACAAAGGACCAGCAAGAGACTTCTCTTCACCAGTGGGTTGGGCTAATCCAAAAGAAGTGGAAACAAAGGGGTGTTCTGAAGACAGACTGTTACCTGTGAAACAGGGGTGCTCTAAAAACACCCCCATTAGCAATTAGTGCTCTCCACCTGATGAAATGAATGCGGCACGGCAAACTGATGAAATGAACGCGGCAAAAAATCAACCAATTAGAATTTTGGTCGAGCCAGAACATATTGACTAATAAATCGACTAATCGACTGGGAGATTACAGCCCTAGTGGACAGTAACTAAGTACATTTACTTGAGTACTGTACTTAAGTACACTTTACTTATCTGTACTTTACTTGAGTATTATTTTTTCTGGAAACTTTGACTTTAACTTCACTACATTTGAAAGACAAATATCGTACTTTTTACTCCACTACATTTCTATCAAGGTCCTCAAAGTCGAAAGTCATTTCTGTAATGGCTTTGAAAGTCAGTGGATGATTTTTTTTCTTCTTTTAAAGTTTTTTGTTGTTGTTTTTTTGCAGACAGCCTATCAGTAATCACTATTGTAGGGCCATGTGAAGTTTCCCAACATTTTTTGAACACTGATCAGTTTATAGCAAAACGGAAGAAGGCGGTTCCTCTGTGCAGTGTGTGCACCCATGGCCATGCTTAAAAAGAATGTTTCAGTTTTCTCAAAAGATTAAAGATTAGTTTAGTTGGCATACACTTGATACATGTCTCATAAAATGTTCAACAATGTAAATGTCTGGGTAAACAGTTGGGAGAACATCGGATGTGTATCAGTGTATTGGATCCGTGCATTTGGCCTTAAAGTGAGAGAAGCTTTGTAACTTTTATACAAGTATTTAAATTAGTTTAAGGTAGTTGTATGCTAGCATGTCAGATGGAGCATCACTGACTGGCTTAAACCACCAGGGTAGCATAATGTGCATTTATACAACAATGCAGCAACAATAATAAAAAAATGTATTGACATAAAAATTAAATTTACATTTGATACTTAAGTACTTTTAAAAACAAATACTTCTGTACTTTTACTTCAGTAAAAATCTGTTTTTAGAACTTTCACTTGTAACAGAGTAATATTTGACTAGTAGTACTTTTACTTTTATTCAAGTAATAGAGTTGTGTACTTTGTCCACCTCTGGAATTTTCAATCAAGTTATCAAGCTTTTATTAGTCACTATTTAGCCTACACTACCGCTCAAAAGTTTGGGGTTGGTAAGAATTTTTAAATGTTTACAGAAATAAAAACATAATATTCTGATATCCTTTTATAATATCTTTTATAATGCATTTTATTCCTGTGATGGCAAAGCTGAATTTTCAGCATTATAAATGTCTTGACTGCATCTTTTTCGATGTAATACGTATGTGTCATCAAAAACACAGTAAACCCAAATAAGTCGGTAAAACTTAAAAAAAAAAAAAACAATCGGTTGAAATTTAAGAAGTTAAGAAATTTAAAGTTTAAGCAAGTAGAACTTGCAGAATTTTATTTTGTACTCGTACACTTTAATTACTCTTAACTTCATATATTTGAGTAAGCAAATTCATAAATTTAAATGAAAATGATCTACTTTATTTAATATTTGTTTACACGAGTGCAGCAATATAGAACATTTAGCATACTTTATATCTGTTCTCAAACTAAGCTCATGCTCCACTTGTCACCATGATGGTAACCAACCCCCCCAAAAAAAAAAAAACTTAACAGAAACTCTTGTAAACTAACATAGCAAAACATTACTAAATCTCCCATTTAACATTAATCTTACACAAAAACATTATATAATACCTAATTTTAGCATTTACTCTAAATATAAATATAAATCCCAGCCCAGTTTCTAAATTAAAAGAAACAAGTTCATAAAACTAAAATCAATTATTCAATTCAGATTACTTAAAATGTTTTGTGAACTCAAAAAAAAATAAAGTTCTAAATACTCATAAAAGTTCATTTGATTTAACTAATCTGTTTAATTTGAGTTGGCTGTACTTAAACCAATGAATTATTTTCAAAGTTAGGGTTTACAGTGAAGTATGACAGATTATTTTAATGTTTCTTAGAGTATTTAGAATTATCATAATTTAGTTTTCTCTCTTTCATTCTCTACTTTGTTGTTTGCTACACTGCATTGATTTTTTGTAAGTTGTAAGTAAAG
This sequence comes from Romanogobio albipinnatus, assembly GCA_023566225.1. NCBI lineage: Eukaryota > Metazoa > Chordata > Actinopteri > Cypriniformes > Gobionidae > Romanogobio > Romanogobio albipinnatus. Next base: position 15,335,156 of record CM042242.1, on the reverse strand, counting down.
CAGATAAGTAATACAAGTAAATGACATTTCAGTTTTTCTACTTCAAAATTTCACATTTAATTCAATATGTTAGTTGCCGTTTTTTTGTAATTGTGAAATTTAATATATGTCTTGCCTCCCTATATAATTTTTAATCAATAAAAGGTATTGGGTAGGGCTGGACGATATGGCTGAAAACTGTATCACGATATATGTGTTTCATATCGGTCGATATTGATAATTATTGATATTTTTATGACCTGATGAGAAAAATATTTTACATTTAAACATTTTTATTTTAAATGTAACCTTCCTCTGATTATAATCCCCTCAGTTATAAAGGCAGAAATGTCAACACAACCATGGAAAACACTCAAATAATTTTGACACAAGTCTAAAATCACAATGAACACTTAAGAATTATCTCTTAACATTAAGGTAGTGCCTCTGTTATTTCTTTGTAACTGTTACCGTTTAGATGCTTTGTCATAAGGCACTGATGCAGAGTAGTTTAGAAGGCTGAATCCAAAATCGGCCCCTATACCCTTAAATAGGGCGCTATTTGAGGGCACAGCCATTTGTAGTGGTGTCCAAAACGATAGGGGACGTTATTGAGTGCACTCATTCTATCCCACAATGCACCGCTATAACGAGTGTACAGCTGATGTACACACAGCTGCTGTCCGAATTCGCTCATTGTTTTCATTCACTCCTTCAAGTGAACTGTATTAGTCGACTAAAGTAGGGAATAGTGAATGAGGGTTTAGGGGGCGATTTCAGATTCAGCCAAAGTCAAGAATAGCACAACGGCGAGCGCGTCGGCTATAAACACGTCCCCAAACGAACAACTCAAAATCAAATCAAATCAAATCACTTTATTGTCACACAGCCATGTACACAAGTGCAACAGTAGGTGAAATTCTTGGTGCAGTTCCGAGCAACATAGTAGTCACGACATGACATGTACAACATTTAAAGCAGCATCAGATTACACATCTGATGTGCCCACAATTACTCACGGCACAGTAAACTCTACAATAAACAATAAATAATTTACACAATGTGAGTGTAGTTCTCACAGCTTTAACCAATATACACATACTTACAATATACATATACTTTAAACAATATACACTAAACAATCATTAAATGGTATACATTAAGCTATAGTAATAATAATATACAATGTACAGTATACATTATTATTCACAGTAGAGATCCAAATGTACAATAGGTGCTATATGATAAATAATAAATGATAAATAAATGTGTATATAATGTGTGTGTATCTACAGTGGGTTGTGCTGAGTGATATTCTGTCCAGTGTGTGTTATGATCCTGATGGATCAGGAGTTAAGTAGTCTGATTGCTTGTGGGAAGAAGCTGTTCTGGAGTCGGCTGGTGTGTGTTCTGATGCTGCGGTACCGTCTGCCTGATGGCAGCAGTGAGAGCAGCCCATGGTTCGGGTGGCTAGAGTCTCTGATGATCCTCTGAGCTCTCTTCACACACCGCCTGGCGTAAATGTCCTGGAGGGAGGGAAGCTCACCTCCGATAATGCAGCTGGCCGTGCGCACTACCCTTTGCAGGGCTTTGCGGCTGCGGGCGGTACTGTTGCCATACCTCGCGGTACTGTTGCCGTACTCGCGCTGCAGAGCCAGACGAAAGTATAAACAAGGCTGGTAAAACAAGTTTGTGGTATTACCAGTCTTGGTAGGGACGACAGTCTTGCATGATTTGCAGACGACATTGGTCTGACTACGGTCAGACTCATAAAATCCCAAAAACTGCCATACTGGCGAGCTGACTTGTTTTCCTGTTTTATCAACAATTTCCTCACTCGCTGCGGCACTCATTTTCCACTTGTCACTCCACGCCGATTCTGTTTACTGAAGAATTAATCCAACAAGAGACAACGATATGGCTCAACCAAAAGGAGATACAGTTACATGATTGGCTGTTAGCGTGTCACTCCCTACGTTGTTTGGTTACCAGAGAGTGAGTGCCTTTGTTCATGCAACCAAACTTGCTTCGCAACCTCTGGTTTCTTCCGACGAAGAAAAAAAAAATTATGGAACGTTTTATCGAACGCATTTTCTATTGATATCGATTACGTGTCTATCGCGATACATATCGTTATCGTTTTAATGCCCAGCCCTAGTATTGGGTGATGGGGTTAAAGTTCTAGTAACTGGAAGGTTGCTGGTTCACTTCTCAAAGAGTGTGCCGTGAGCTCTCCTTATTGTCCCCTTGAGCAAAGCACTTAACCCCAGGTGGATTTGGCCTGTAGTTAGTTCATAGCCATTCTATTCTATTCAGACGATGTCATGTTGTTAAATCATGTTTGCTTAGACAGAACTGGGTTACTGCGACATGGAACTGAGAATAAACAGAGACCACATTATCTCAGTTTGGACCCTGTAATCATAAATTGATGTTAAGTAGGAGTGCATCTTGACACTCCATAATGATTTCCTTCTTTTTCTGTCCTCTCTTTTTCATGTAGTTAAGTCCCCTGTCTCCTTTTTTCTGACTTCTCGTGCAGCTGGTGTGAATACAGATCCTCTCTACCATCTCTCTGCCTCTCTCTCTCTCTCTCTCTCTCTCTCTCTCTCTCTCTCTCTCTCTCTCTCTCTCTCTCTCTCTCTCTCTCTCTCTCTCTCTCTCTCTCTCTCTCTCTCTCTCTCTCTCTCTCTCTCTCTCTCGTGAAGATGGATGGGTTCTGAGCGGAAGTGTAGTGCAAGGCCTTTGGGTCACTAATTAAAATCTCCAGAAAGCCCTTTGAAACTCTTACACTTGACATCCATCATTGTGTCAAAAACTCCTACATATGATAATGAATGGTCTCGGATTGAATCTCATGAAATCTCACTTTGTGTGTGTGTGTGTGTGTGTGTGTCGTGCAGGGGGGGGGTCTTTTAATTATTACTTTTTTTGTCTATAATGAAAAACAGATGCAGTGATGGAACAGATTTTATCAGACATGTTTTCTCCACCCTCTCTCTGTCATCTTTTTCCATGACCTACTGGGTTTTAAATGTGACCTGTGTTCAAAAGTAGATCTATTAGAAGTCCTACATCAAAACATGCACAGACAGGGTTCTTATCTGTGTAACAAAGACACTAATGAATGTTTTTAGATGGCTATATGTTTAGCAATGATTATGCCAAATCTCTGGATTATTAATTTCAGCTGGATGAATGATTTTGAAGTTTAATGAATGACACGAGAAGTTAGAATGAAACTGAATATGACATGTTTCCACAAATAGAGAGGTTGCTTGGTGACAGGATTCCAAAGAAAACAGCTGGCTGGAGTTTGCTGTCGATCTTTTAGGAAAAAACATTCGGGCCTTTTGATTGGCCACTTGTACATTATAATTGGTTCAGTTTATCTCCATGACTCTTCTAACACATTGAACTATGGCTATGCTCGGAATGGTGTACTACTCTTATTATTTACTTTAGTATGCAGTACTTGTACTGTGCAGTGTGCACAGAATCCAAGTTTCTTGTATATGTGGGAAATACTCGGATGACCTAAAGTACATTTGCCCATCACACTGTAGGTGATCATTTCCACAAATAAACCTTATTTTTATTTATTTGTTTGTTTGTTTGTTTGTTTAAAGTAGTGCTGTCAAACGATTATCCATCATCAAAAATAAAAGTTAGTGTTGACATATGTGTGTGTACTGTGTATAATTATTGTGTGTATATATATAAATACACACAGATGCATGTAGGGGAGCGCGGGGCACAACCTAATGCGGGGTTAGATGTAACACGCATGGTTTAACACTTTCCACACGTGCCAGAATGACGAAACTCAGTGTATTTACTAGTTGCCATATCAACATTATTTTGAGAAAAAAATTGCGCCAAAATTAAAAAAATCTTTGGAAGATATTACTGAATGTTTATTTAACCATAGCGAAAGTTTATTTCTTATCTAAGTTCATTTTTCATCTCTATTTTTTGTGTTTATATAAAATAAGATGTATCTGATATTATTATAATCTTGTATCTGTTATTTAACAGTTGAGATCATTCTTTAATGCTGATCTAACCAGCAGAAGACACGAGCAGCGGTTTAAATCCCAGTTGTGCAGATGGGGTGCGTTATAACACTGCGTTACAATGAGCCCCTATTAGAAATATGCCATTATATTCTATACTTTTATGATTTTTTTTGAGAAACCATGAAAAAAGGGTGAATAATGACTGAGAGTTAATATTCAGAAATTATTCGTTATTATTATGTTTTTAAATATGCTGTTTAGCTGTATTTAGCGATGTGTTTGTTGTCAAACTCAAAAATGAGTATATTTTTAATTATTAAAAAATGCCATTATTTTATTAAGTTAATCATTTTATTTTATTGACAATATATTTTATATGGTCTTGGATATTTTTTGGATTATGTCAGGCAACATTTTGAGCTGAACATTTTGCTGTTTGAAATGTTTATCATTGCATATTACATCACATTTATTTGTACTGCAGATCATGTAGTAAGTATATATGCTAGTATTCTATTACGAACACAGCCTAATGTTTTTGACATCATTGGTCCTTGTGTTTCAGCTGAGCAGTCATGTAAAATACCTCTGGGCATTTGTGACCCTTATCATGTGTGTTAACAAAACACAAGCACTCTATGTAAACAAAGCCAAGTGCCCAGTACATGCTGACTCAACCTTTGCAGAGTGTAACTGGAGCATTTAAGAAACTAAATCTAAGAGCATTCCAAAGTCAATTCATTTATTCAGCTGATGATTAATTATGTTAAGGACCAGTGTCTTTTACCGCCTTGGAAGCAAACAACAGTGCGTGAGACGATAAGTAATCTGTGTGTGAGTAAAGACAGAAAGCCAAGAATGAAAATAGAAGCGAGACCAGCATGAAATATGAAGCGTGATAAATTGTCTGGATGTAATCTGTCATATTATTTGTTATGGAAAGTTACTGTTTATATACAATCTATTTGGGTGACAAAATGCAGATGTGAAAACTTTACATGCGTTAAATTCTCCAGCAATGCATCACTGTCAGTATGAATAGACCATGTATTGTGTGTAATTATATATACCATGTAATGTATTATGCTTTTAATATACTTGAATGGTGTGCAGCTTTTTCTGTACTCAGTGCTTGTCATTCCCAAAATCGGAAAGGCATGACTCAAAACTTAAATATAAAACTGGGTGTAGTGCCTTAATAGTGCTGTGCTCTGAGAACCACACAAATCAGCCTTCAATGGAGGCAAGGGAGAATTTGTATAATTTTTTATGGATACTTTTCTTCCCCTTGAGAATGTCAGAGACAGGAATATATGTTTTAAAAAATAAGTTGAGCTCCGTTGTGGCACGCATGTACAAATACATGCACTCTAAAAAAAAAAGGTTCTATATGGCACCAAAAAAGGTTCTTGGCTCGTAATCATAGGGGAACCTTTTTTAGTGCTATATAGCACCAATTTTGGTGCTTCAGTGGTTCTTCGGCGGTTCTTCAGAGGTGCTATATAGCACCTTAGTCAAAGAACCAGTGAAGAACCGCTGAAGAACCACTGAAGCACCAAAATTGGTGCTATATAGCACTAAAAAAGGTTCCCCTATGATTTCGAGCCAAGAACCTTTTTTGGTGCCATATAGAACCTTTTTTTTTTTTAAGTGTGTAATTCAGTCATTGTGTGCTTTCCCCATTGAGTTTTTCTTTTAATTATTATTATTATTCTTTTTTATTTATTGATTTGGTTTATCATTAAGTTATCATTTACTCATATGTTTTAATGACCCTTTGAATAAATAGCTAACATAATATTATATTAATTTTATTTATTATGGAAGTTAATATGATTTTGGCGCTACAGTGGAGATGAACATGATTAGTTAGTAAACAGTTCAATTTTGAGTCTGTTCCTCAAATCTGGAAGGTTTTCTGGACTTCAGATGTGATGATTTTGAGAGGCTATTTGATTCTGCAGTTCCATGATGCTCACATAGTAATCCATGCTTATGACTGTATTACTGGTCATATTTTGAGCATTCAGAGAAGCTTAATCTCAGGTATTAACTCCCATTCCTGTTCAATCCTTTCAAACAGGCCTCTACAGTGTACTGTGATGAGGCAGGATGTATATTTAAAAAAATAAAATAAATTAAACTTGCTTTAAACAAGTACCTACTCACAACCCTGCTGCTTTCGCTATAATGGCATCAGATATTCTAGGTGATGTTTATTTTTTCTGCACTCATTTCCCACCACACAAGATATATAACCTCTGGTGTCTCGCAGCCGTAAGTCTTGACCAATATGGTCCTAATCACAAATCTAGTTGTTTCAGACTTCAGGTCTTATTTAGGGCAAAAACCTTTTTTTTTTTTCACAGGGGACTAGACTAACTGGCTTCTAGCCTCCTACCTGCTGCTGGCTGTTGCCTGTCATAGTTTCCACTGTGGGAGGAACGCTTCACTCAATAGAGCCTCATTCATGCTAAACCTTTTGAGAAGGAGATAGAGAGAGAGTTTGTGTTAGCCATTCAGGCTTTACTTTGAGGGATGAGGAAGCCTGTAGATAAGAAGAGTGTTGAAACTCAGTTTTGGGCCCCTTTGTGTGATGAAATGGACGATTGATGCTCATGGGAAGGGGCATTTTTCCCATTGAAATCTGAGTTCTAAACAACTGTTGCAATTGTTTCATGTAGAGGTCATACATTTCCTTTAGGGTTCAACAGTTGTTAGAGGTGTACGTATCTGGTCAGCAGCAACAGTTATGTTTTCAGGTTCTATTATAGACAGCATTGTATTTCAGCTGCAAATGGTCTGTGAAGCATCTTTCCATCTAGATAGATAGAACGGTTGGGCATTCGTCTGACCTGTCTATTGTTTGTTCATTCTATCTATCGTATCTGTATTTCTATGTACTGGATCTCTCAATTGTTCGTTTGCTTTACCTCTCTGTCTATGGTTTGTTCATTCTGTCTGTCTGTCTGTCTGTCTATCTATCTATATAATCTCTGTATTTAATTCGATCTGTCTGTCTTTCAATCTGTCTGTCTTTCATTTGTTCTGTGTGTCGTCTGTCTGTATTTCATTCTGTCTGTCTGTCTGTCTGTCTTTTATTTGTTCTGTCTGTCTTTCATTTGGTCTGTCTCTCATTCTGTCTGTCTTTCATTCGGTCTGTCTGTCTCTCATTCTGTCTGTCTGTCTTTCATTCGGTCTCTATCTGTCTGTCTCTCGTTCGGTCTGTCTGTCTTTCATCCTGTCTGTCTGTCTGTCTGTCTGTCTGTCTGTCTCTCATTCTATCTGTCTGTTTTATTCTGTTATTCTGTCTGTCTTTCATTCATTCATTCAGTCAGTCTGTCTGTCTGTCTGTCTTTCTTTCGGTCTGTCTGTCTCTCATTCTGTCTGTCTATCATCTGTCTATCTTTCATTCTGTCTGCCTGTCTTTCATTTGCTCTATCTGTCTTTCATTTGGTCTGTCTGTCTGTCTGTCATCTTTCTGTCTTTCATCTGTCTGTCTGTCTGTCTGTCTTTCATTTTGTCTGTCTGTCTTTCATTTGGTCTGTCTGTCTTTCATCTGTCTGTCTGTCTGTCTGTCTCTCATTCTATCTGTCTGTTTTATTCTGTCTGTCTTTCATTCAGTCTGTCTGTCTTTCTTTCGGTCTGTCTGTCTCTCATTCTGTCTGTCTATCGTCTGTCTGTCTTTCTCTCATTCTGTCTGTCTATCTGTCTTTCATTCTGTCTGCCTGTCTTTCATTTGCTCTATCTGTCTTTCATTTGGTCTGTCTGTCTGTCTGTCTGTCTGTCATCTTTCTGTCTTTCATCTGTCTGTCTGTCTGTCTTTCATTTTGTCTGTCTGTCTTTCATTTGGTCTGTCTGTCTTTCATCTGTCTGTCTTTCATTCAGTCTGTCTGTCAGGTCTTTCATTTGGTCTGTCTGTCTGTCTGTCTGTCTGTCTCTCTTTCTGTCTATCTGTCATCTGTCTGTCTTTCATTCAGTCTGTCTGTTTTTCATCTGTCTGTCTGTCTGTCTGTCTGTCTGTCTCTCTTTCTGTCTGTCTGTTTTATTTTGTCTGTCTTTCATTCAGTCTGTCTGTCTTTCTTTCGGTCTGTCTGTCTCTCATTCTGTCTGTCTATCGTCTGTCTGTCTTTCTTTCATTCTGTCTGTCTATCTGTCTTTCATTCTGTCTGCCTGTCTTTCATTTGCTCTATCTGTCTTTCATTTGGTCTGTCTGTCTTTCATCTGTCTGTCTTTCATTCAGTCTGTCTGTCAGGTCTTTCATTTGGTCTGTCTGTCTGTCTCTCTTTCTGTCTATCTGTCATCTGTCTGTCTTTCATTCAGTCTGTCTGTTTTTCATCTGTCTGTCTGTCTGTCTGTCTCTCTTTCTGTCTATCTGTCATCTGTCTGTCTTTCATTCAGTCTGTCTGTCTGTCTGTCTGTCTGTCTTTCATCTGTCTCTCTGTCTTTGATCTGTCTGTCTGTCTGTCTTTCATTCAGTCTGTCTGTCTTTCATTTTGTCTGTCTGTCTTTCATTTGGTCTGTCTGTCTGTCTTTCTTTCGGTCTGTCTGTCTCTCATTCTGTCTGTCTATCGTCTGTCTGTCTTTCTTTCATTCTGTCTGTCTATCTGTCTTTCATTCTGTCTGCCTGTCTTTCATTTGCTCTATCTGTCTTTCATTTGGTCTGTCTGTCTTTCATCTGTCTGTCTTTCATTCAGTCTGTCTGTCAGGTCTTTCATTTGGTCTGTCTGTCTGTCTGTCTCTCTTTCTGTCTATCTGTCATCTGTCTGTCTTTCATTCAGTCTGTCTGTTTTTCATCTGTCTGTCTGTCTGTCTCTCTTTCTGTCTATCTGTCATCTGTCTGTCTTTCATTCAGTCTGTCTGTCTGTCTGTCTGTCTGTCTGTCTTTCATCTGTCTCTCTGTCTTTGATCTGTCTGTCTGTCTGTCTTTCATTCATTCAGTCTGTCTGTCTTTCATTTTGTCTGTCTGTCTTTCATTTGGTCTGTCTGTCTGTCTTTCATCTGTCTGTCGGTCTTTCATTCAGTCTGTCTGTCAGGTCTTTCATTTGGTCTGTCTGTCTGTCTCTCATTCTGTCTATCTGTCGTCTGTCTGTCGTCTGTCTGTCTTTCATTCAGTCAGTCTGTCTGTCTGTCTTTCATCTGTCTGTCTGTCTTTCATTCAGTCTGTCTGTCTGTCTGTCTGTCTTTCATTCAGTTTGTCTGTCTGTCTGTCTGTCTTTCATTCAGTCTGTCTTTCGTCTGTCTGTCTGTCTTTCATTCGGTCTGTCTGTCTTTCATTTGGTCTGTCTGTCTTTCATTCTGTCTGTCTGTTTTAGTCTGTCTTATTCTGTCTTTCATTCTGTCTGTCTGACCGTTTGTCTTTCATTCTTTCTGCCTGTCATTCAGTCTATATATATCTGACTATCATTCTGTCTTCTCCTCACAGATTTATTTTCTGTCACTCATCAGAACATCTGCTGATCTTTACTAAATAAGTAGAGTAATTCGCTAAGTGCCCCGGTCAATCATTTAGCTCTGCTGAAAGAAGAGATGCTAAAGGAAGGGAAGGAGCGGATGTTAGTCACTCATTGGGTATTATGTTCACAGGTGCACTGGAGTATTTCCATTTCTAAAAGCCTAAATTATAATTTGGTCAATCTTTGGATTGTGTGCTTGTGTTCATCGATACGCCAGTGTATTGCTCCCATTGGCGTTGGATCTTTTTTGGACATGATAATTAAACCGTTTTAAACCCTAATTAAACCCTGATCACTGTATTCATCCACATGCTGTGTTTCTTCCTCTTTTAATATAGGTTCACTAACATGGTGATTTTTGTCGGCCTCCAAAACATCTCAAGCCCTAGTCATAATCACAACATACCAGTGGCAGTACAAAGAAATCTCTATTAATTCATGTTCAGCCCTTGCTGCAAGTTTGACTCATTTCATTGGATGAGCACATAGCCAAACAAAGCATATCCTCCATATCATCATTCATACAGAGACAGAGAGCAGTCACAACACAGAAACAGCTGCTCTGTACGTTCAGTTAAGTGCCTTGTTCAAGGGCATAATGACTGAGCAAGATTTGAGCCCACGTCTCATTGTTTACTGCACAGTCTCAAGTATCCCAGTTATGCCCACAGAGACCGTTCGTACAGTACTGTTTATATGACTCTGGGTGGAGTCCCTGCATCTGAGTGTATACTAAACATTTCTGCTGAGATAATGAGAGGTCAGAGCTCTGACATGTTGAGGTTAGTGTTCATTATGCATAACCTTGAACCTTGAAAAAAATGCATTTAAAAATAATGGAATGAGCTGCTGTGAAAAAATGTAATTTATATTGAACACTTAAAAACGAGGTCATAATAAACAGCACACATGTGAGATGCCTCTTTTTGTTTATCTGATGAGAAAATAAGATGATCAGCAGTTTGTGTTGTGTTTCACAAAGTGAAGTTGGATCAGTCCACATGTAGTGTGGGAATCGTGCTGGCAGTAAACAATGCATGTTATAGCTCTATTGTGCATCAGTAATCTGTGCCTCCCATTGTGTCCATGCAGAAGAACGGATTGTTCTCAGAGCTGTAGTCCCACAATTCACACAAATCCCTTCATCATCTCCTCCAGCTGCAACGTAAGAGTTCCCCGAAAAGAATGAAACCCTTATGCCCGTTCTCACAACATGAGTAGTGTAGTTATCTGGGAAGAATTTTCAGATGAGGACTATGAAGATTATTACCAGTGCTGCATATTAAAGTGTTCACTGTGTATGAAATTAAAACAAGGATAGGGGCATGTTATTTTGCATCTGTTTTGTAGGCTACTTAAAGACCCCGTGTGGTGAAAATCAAGTTTTTAATTTTGTTTATATGTCTATGGGGTGTTTTTAATATGCTTTGACAAATCATATGCAAATTCAACAGTCAACACCATTGCTGAGTATTTTCTCCTTAACTGCAGTGTACTAAAGACGTCTCAAAAACATGGTTTGAAACCGCACTTGTTTCCCAACGTGGGAGATGGGGCTTTCCACAGTGAGCAACAATCACATGTACATAAGTATTCACAGCCTTTGCCATGACACTCAAAATTGATCACGGGTGCATCCAGATTCCACTGATCATCCTTGAGATGTTTCTACAACTTGAGTCCAGTCCACCTGTGGTAAATTCAGTTGACTGGACATGATTTGGAAAGGCACACACCTGTCTACATAAGGTCCCACAGTTAACAGAGCACAAACCTAGCCATGAAGTCCAAAGAATTGTCTGTAGACATCTGAGACAGGATTGTATCGATGCACAGTTCTGGGGAAGGGTACAGAAACATTTCTGCAGCATTGAAGGTCCCAATGAGCACAGTGGCCTCCATAGTTCAAGTTATTTTATTTATAAAGCACATTTAGAAACAGAGGACTGACCAAAGTGCTGTACGCATAATAAATCCATCATCTGTAAATGGAAGAAGTTTGGAACCACGAGGACTCTTCCTAGAGCTGGCCGCTCGGCCAAACTGAGCGATCTGGTACCCCTTTTCCACCAAAGCAGTGCTAGAGCTAGTTCGGAGCCTAGTTTCAAATCGGTTCTTTGTGTTTCCACACCCAAATCCCCAGCTCCGAGCCAGGAAAAGTGGTTCTTAAGTAGCACCAAAACATTGCTGGGCTAGAACAGGGCTAGAAGTAAGAACCGATTACGTCAGGCGCTGGGGGCGGGGTCAACAAGACCAACACAAGCTTGAGATCCGCTATTGTTGAAATAACAGCTAATGGAGCTAACAGGTGCTGCTTGTTGGTAATCTCCGTCTATACAAATTACGGCGAGCTGCATGAATGCATTGGATTCGCTGTTTTCGTTGTGATTTGATGCTGATGTAGGATCGTAAAGCCATGCGAATCAATAGTAACGCAACGTTTGCATTGTTGATGGAAGGCTTGTTGGCATCGGTGCTGTGCAGAGACCGATCGCCGTATGATAACGAGTCCAATCTCGAACAAGCCTGGTGTGTTTTGTGTTTCCCGCTGCCCAGGGTTGCCAGGTTTTCACAACAAAACCCGCCCAATTGCTACTCAAAATAAGCCCAATCGCGTTTCAGGCGGGTTTCCCCGGTAAAAATCACATTTGGGGGTAAAATATGTGTTTTTTTGGCATGGTTGCCTACTAAAATTTGTATTCCCGGGGCTAAATATCATATAATTGGGGTCGCTTCAACCCGCGGACATGAAAAACAGCCCGCAGCAACAGGACTTGGCAACACTGCCTCGCTAGATTTGCTGAGAAAGATGAGACGTATACAGTGACGTAGTAAGACATGGCTCTGTTGTGGCTCTGAGCATGTGGAAAAGCAAACGGTTCTTAGATGGCTCCTCAGTCGAACCAATTATGAACTGGGGCTAGCTCTGGCTCTGAACTAGCTCTAGCACTGAAGTTCACACAAGAACCCGAATGTCACTCCGACATAGCTCCAGCGTTTCTTTGTGGACAGAGGAGAACATTCTAGAAGAACAACCATCTCTGCAGCACTCCATCAATCAGGCCTGTATGGTAGAGAGGCCAGACGGAAGCTACTCCTTGGTAAAAGGCACATGACAGCCCGCCTGGAGATTGCCAAAAGGCACCTGAAGGACACTCAGACCATGAGAAACAAAATTCTCTTGTTTGATGAAACAAAGATTGAACTCTTTGGCCTGAATGACAAGCGTCATGTCTGGAGGAAACAAGGCATCGCTCATCACCTGGCCAATACCATCCCTACAGTGAAGTCATGCTGTGGCATTTTTTTGCTGCGATGGGGATCTGCGTGAGCCTACTTTGTCGGATTTTTATGATTCCTCTCATTTTCTCTCTTTGTGCAATTGATTTTTGCAGAAATACTGGAAGAATTGAATTTCCATCAGAGGGCTGTTAAAGTTTTACTGCAGGTGAAAAGTAAACTTTTAACTCCTGAAACTTTCTTTAAATGTGCTACAGAAAGTGCAGTCTGTCGATCTGCCTCAGATTTTGTGCTGATTTTGCAGCGTACAGTAACTCTACTGTTCCTCTGACTCTGGAGCTCAGCATTCACTGACATTTCTGTCGACCAAACGGAGAGAATGTGCTCCGATTTGGTGGCCTATTTTTGTGTGTGTCTGTGGGGAGAGAAAGCACAGCGTCTCTTTGACACACACCTCATGATTCCTTGACTCCCTTTAACTCGTCTCATGGGAAGACATTACGCTCTCTCCTGTCTGTTTCTCTCAGAGGAGTACGTCTGCCATTCCATCATCCTGCATTTATTCTCGTTTTTCTCTCAAAGCATAGTGTCTCCATTTCTCTTTTTACACACGTTTTAAGCTTCATTGCATTATAGTCGTGGTGCTCAAGAGTATCAGTTTTTTCTCTGTGCTTTGAAAGCGCTCTCTCTTTCTCTCTCTGGTGGGGTTTCTCTTGCTCTGGGAGGCTGAGAGCATTTTGCTCACTCCACGCAGGTCTCTTTTTATTGTACTCCAGTCTAAACCTTTTTAAAAGTTTTATATTTTTAAATTGAAGTATTATTTTATTATTTATAAAAAATATTATATTATTTATGTATTTTTAAATCCATTGTCTAATTCTACACCTGTCTGTGAGATATACATGCTTAAAAGTGCATTCTTAGAAAATCAGATAAAAAACTTTTTTGTGAATACATCAGTTTTATCAAGATTGGTCCGTTTTTGTTTTTGATGGAGTCAAGAATTGACGACTGACTGTTCTTACTGCAACCAAGCTGCAAATCGTCAGGGGTGTGATGTCACAACCCTGATTAGATTAACGTAGTAACATAAGACTTTATTAAAAAAAAAAAAAAAAATAACAATAAAAAAAATTCAGAATAGAATGATTTCTGAAGGATCATGTGACACTGAAGAATGGAGTAATGATGCTGAAAATTCAGCTTTGCCATCAAAGTTAAAAGGGATTTAAGGAAATAAAGAAAAAGAAAGAAGAACAATAAAAGTTCCAGTTCTATTGTAGTTATGTAATATGATGAAATATATATATTTTTAAGCATGCTCACATTCACATCTTATTTCCATCTGCCTAATATGTAAAAATGTAAAACGTTTCTTGTCACGTCAAATTCAGTTATGATTTACATAAATAATGTCATATTTTCAATTCAAAATGGTGAAATTTCATAAAAAATGTCAAGTAGGTTGCATGACTTGATATTACTGTTGGTCGCTGAACGTTTTTATCATAAAACAGTTAACAAATATTAAATGTTTAGCTTCTTGCATCTTACAACACACTCTTTCACTGCTTTAACTAAAGCGTGGCATTGGAATTCGGACAGTAAGCCCCGCCTTCTTTGATCGGCCATCTCACTCATTCTGACAGTGACAAGCGCTGATAGGCCGATGAGGCAGACCACACTAAAAATGTAACATTTTACTTTTGTCATCCTAGCAACAAGCAGAGCCGTGTGTAATGGAATACAGCAGCATCAAGAATATCAAATATTGGGGGGCAATTTGGCCATTTCTAATTATTCGGGGGGGAATAATTGTCCTCCTCAATGTCTATGGTGGTTACAGCCCTGCCACACAGACCACAGGGTGAACACTGCCTGCTGGCCTCACTAACACCACTAAGCAACCAGCAGCAAGTCCTCCCATCCAGTTACTGACCAAGCTCAACCCTGCTTTGCTTCATTGGGCAACCAGTCTTGGGCTACAGGGTAATAGTCAAGTCAACTTTATTTATATAGCGCTTTTTACAATGCAGATTGTTTCAAAGCAGCTTCACAGTGTTAGACAGGAAAATAATGCAACAGAATTTTATTCGGCTGTACAGCTGCTCCGAGAAAACGGTGATGTCATCTAGCTCATTTCAACTGTCATACAGTGACAATGTGGGCAGATCAGTAATTTAGTTTATATGGTTAATTTATTTTTATAATTAGATTTTTTGGGATATTTAGTAAAAATTTTGTGTCCCCAACTGAGCAAGCCAAGCCAAAGGCGACAGTGGCAAGGAAACCAAAACCCCATCAAGTGGCCTAATGGAGAATAATAAACCTTGGGAGAAACCAGGCTCAATCGGGGTGCCAGTTCTCCTCTGGCCAATGAGGAGATAAATGTCCTTGAGGGGACAAAAGTTAGATGCCACAAAATCAGCCACTTTAATAGGTTGGCCTTTGCATACTTTTATGTGTGCGGGGAAAATTGCTCACTCGTGTCTAAGAGACTTAGATTTAACTAAAGCACTGTCAGAGCTGTCGAACTGAAACAAACCCATGAGGAGAATGTGTCTGAGGTATTAATACATCAAAAGAGTGATTCTATTCCTGAGATTGTATCTCATCCCTTGGTAAAAGCTTTGCTAAATCTGGCTCTTAATTATGCTAATATATTATCATTTGTTAAGGGAAAGCACAGCAGTGATTAGTGATTTTCAATACTGCTCAAGTAGTTTCTCTCATGTTGCTCATCTGATAATATGCTGCTCTTGAAAGAAAGATGAATAGACTGAAATTGTGATTTAAAAGGCGTTATTTGTGTGTCTAGGGCTCCAGAATAAAGTGCCAGACCTTAACTACAGTGTCAGAATGTCTCCCTTGTGGCACTCAGAAATGTGTTTTATTGCCATTTGACTTCTGACCCAAAAACTGTCACTGGGAAACTTAAGCTTTGCATATTTTTCCTGCAGTTATTTCTTCTCTCACAGAGAGCATGTATTCATTTTCATCATGTGTTATTGAGCAGCTCTGAGGCTGATCTTTGTGCAGCAGCGAACATTACAGAATGTCAGAATAGAGACAAATTGGATGGAGGCCACGGGAAAGGAACAATTATGGGAGATTTCGCCGTGCCTACTGTAGCACCAGAAGCAATATTCACATGACACTTATGAATCTACAGTTTCTGATATTTATGTATATATATGTATATGTGTCAGACAATCACCTTTTAATTTATTGTGCTCAGTTCTCCTTGACTCATTTTTTGAACTGTCGCGATTGCTCTCGGGGAGATGTCAATCATCCTCATCTGGAGAGAGAGAGAGAGAGGAGGTGATCTCAGAAGTGCCAAAGTAAACAATCTGCCTTTCTCTCTCTCGTCTATCAGCAACTCCTGCTGGAACAAAGGCAGTTCCTCTTTGAGACTGAAGTTTTGAGAGATTTCCACTGAGCGGTCATTACTGCTGCAGCCAAACTGACTTCCTTCCATTCTTATGTGGGGAAATGTCTCAGACACTTCTTAATGAGTAGATTAGATAGATGGAGAGGAAAATTTGGACAGAGAGAGAGAGACAGCGATTAGGTTCATTCCTCATCTGTTCCTTCTCTCAGTTTTTTTATTCACTGTCCTTTCAAGAGCCCTGCGATTATCTCACTAATTGCAGTGGGCGTTTTTGTGCTATTTATGCTTTTGTTATACATTGTTAGGACGCCTCACACACTTGTGCTTTGTTTAATGAGTATATGGGATTATTATGCAAAATCATATCCTGGCAGCATTGATTTAGATGCAAATTAAAACCAAAAAAAATCTTCAAAGGAAACTTCCTGTGTCTTAGATGTTCTTCTAATTAAATATGATTAATAATATGTTTGCACAAAATATTTCCGAGCATGTTCTGGCAGATTATATTTACATATTTATATGGCCTATATACAGTATAATATTAGCGGAGCACACTCTTATAATTGCTCGTACTTGGGGTTATGTATTAGGCTTTTTGACTGTAACCTAGCACTCAAGTCAGAACTTAGCAGCAAGCCAGCAAATGCAACCCTCTACAATGCGAGTAATTCACTCATATATGCAAATAAAGTTTCATGCTAGGCTATGTCTATCATTAGCAATTGGCTAATAAATTGTTAGATTTCACTGGTCAGTGTTTGAATTAGACACTAAGTACGGTATAAGTTTAGCATAGATATATTTTCACTTGCCTTTGAGTTTCGCTCTCTGTCAAGCACACGATTTAAATTCAACTCTATGGATGCGCAGAGTATTTGACATTCTGTAAACTCTAGTGTGAAGGTGCCCGACTCACTGTTGCTTAGCTGAATGTTTCAGTGTTTCTCTCACACACACACACACACACACACACACACACACACACACACACACACACACACACACACACACACACGCATGAGAGTATTACCAAAGTCCCTTTAAGACAAGTCATTTCACTCTGCGCCCATCTTTGAAACACTTCTCTGGCATGCAAGTGCATCTCTTTGAATGGGGAAACATCAAATTCATCAAAACTGTTCTCCAAACTAATGATTAAATCTGACAACAACTGTCTTTTACATTTTGTTTCTAAATGCTCAATTCATGACAAAAAAAAAAATTCTGGCTGGACCAAGCTAAAGCTCAAGCACAGTCTTAAGCGTGCGTCCCAGAGCACTGACTGTTTCTATAGGAACCGGAGCTTCTAATGGCAGCTGCAGTGATGCAATGACTTTACCAATAGGCGATTGGCGTTTATTTAGAAGACAGGACTTATTCCGCCATAATGTGTGTTGCACTTTCTCCCATTCATAGTAATATGAGTGCACTGTCTTGGTATTACGTACCACATAGGATTGACGCAATGTAAATGATATTCTCTGACTTATTTTCCTAATTATTAATTCGGAATTGTTCAGCCTTTAAGAACTAGCAGAAGCCACTGCCGATTTCTCTTGTAGCGGGCGGAACTAATGTGCAAACGGCAATCTCATTGGCTAGCGCTCACCTATAATCGTCCCTTTTCTGATTTCAGAAAAAAAAAAAGTTCAATGGTTTAATTAATAATGGTTACCACATTTTAGTTCTAATTACTTAATTACTATAATAAAAAAATGCTTGATTGACTGATGTAAATATGTACTTTCAGATACATACATGTGCTGTATGTTAGTCTGGCGAGTAAACTGAAAATATTACTAGCCTATGGTGATTCCATTGCCAAGGTGTGTGCGTAGAGGATTGAAATGGGTGAGCACCATTCTTTTTTTTTTTCTTCAGAAAATGTATAATTTAGTTTTTCACGGTTCACATTACAAATAACTGCCCTCATCAGTCTGTATGAGTGACCCCGCATTTAGATGATCCATCTTGCATAATATTCACACTCTCTATGAGTCATTCAGGTCAAGGGTTTCTGAATTGTTGAATATAATAGCCTTTAGTGCTTAGAAACACGGCAAGATCTCCTGTGTAAAACTGACTGCTGTGGTCAGGCAGTTTTACCCATGATTCTCAGCTATAGTAAGCCAAACTGCTTGATTCTGTTCTGTTTGCAGTGCACATGTTAATGCCAAGGAGAGACGAGAATTCTGGATGAAGAGATTTCTCATCTGTTTCTCAGATTGTTCATCTCTTACTCACCGCCTCTATGCTTCATTCCTCTGTTGGAGTGGATGGATTTGTGTGCTGTAAATAGCAACACCTGTTCAGCAGAGATTAACAGGAAGCAAAGGGTTATTCTGGGCATAAGTGTGTGTGTGTGTGTGTGTGTGTGTGTGTGTGTGTGTGTGTGTGTGTGTGTGTGTGTGTGTGTGTGTGTGTGTGTGTGTGTGTGTGTGTGTGTGTGTGTGTGTGTGTGTGTGTGTGTGTGTGTGTGTGTGTGTGTGTGTGTGTGTGTGTGTGTGTGTGTGTGTGTGTGTGCTGTAGGTTCTGCCTAGTGCTGAAACAGTATGGAGGTTAGAAGATCAGATTGGCTGAAAGAGAAAGAGAGACTGCATGTCCTCGTAGTAACACGAGAGCGCACATATGGGGAGGTATTTTTGAACGTTAAAAAGAGCTTCATAAAGTGTGGCCAATTACTCACTCCAGATGATGGGCATGTGTTTAAATGTTTGGGTATGCCATTGATACAGTCCTGAATATAGTAAAATGATTCTTTCTTGAAATCTAATGCCAGTTTGGGTAATGCTATCTTCTATTTTGGATGTTTTGAGATTTACACATTTGTTGTAGTGCACTGAAATGCCAAGTTATTTGGCGCTCCGTTTGGCACACTTGACTTGAAAACCGCGTGTGTCTGAACGGGCACGTGTGGTGAGCTATTTATAACCATATAGCTGTTTTTTGCTAGCTTAAGTTGTGCCACACGTTTGTATAGTAAGTTGGAACACCTACTCAGGGTTTATTTTCCTTCAGCCTTGCTTAGTTTTGTAATATGTGGTTATTTGAGCATTTTTAGATGCATTGCTAGATGACTGTTGATGCAATGCCTACAACACCTCAGACTTTCATTACAGGTGCACTCAGTAATTTTTCTCTCAGAAAAGTTTTGTACACACAAAAATTACTACTTTTGAAAAATACAGCTGGACACTATTTACAAAGGCAACTTGCTGTACATATCTTCCCGTGCAACATAATCAAAAAAATTGTGTATATGCACCTTTAAGAATATCAGCTTGGTTGAACATACACACACACACGACTGTTTGCCCTCTTTCTAAACCACTCACTCCATCTCTCTGTCTCTATCCAGATGGCTTAGTGTGGGTTTTGGCCCACATGTACACACATTGGTACACACACACACACACACACACACACACACACACACACACACACACACACACACACACACACACACACACACACACACACACATTGTTTTATAGGGACTTTCCATAGACATAATGAATTTTATACTGTAGAAACTGTATATTCTATCCCCCTACACCTAAACCTAGCCATCACAGAAAACGTTCTGCATTTTTACATTTTCAAAACAAAAATCACTTAGTATGATTTATAAGTTTCTGTTTTCCTCATGGGGACCAAAACATTTCTCCACAAGGACAAGGATTTAGTAATCAGTTTAATGAGGAACCCAGTCAACAGGCTCTTAAAATACTATTTACATTATATGTTACATTTGACATTGAGTTTTGAAGTTCAGATGGTTGTCATTTTAGTAATGTTCCTAGGGGAAAAAAAACTTTACATAAGCTTTGTTGAGCTATCCAAGCACATGGCCAGCACATTGCCTTTGTATTGTTTGATTGTTTGACAAAAGTATATTTTATTATTTCTCCCTTTACAAGAAAATATATTATCCAGCTGCTCTCTCTGGTCAATGTTTTTTTATTAATAAGGATGTCATCTTTATGGCATTCTCTCACTGTCTCTGCGGCATAGTGTATTTCAGTCACTATTATCACATTTTATGTCTGTTTATTTCAATATTTCCAGATTAATTTCCTAGGTATTAATATAGTATTCAAATTGTTCATTGTTTCCTTTCTTCAACAACAAACCAATGATTTTGAACTCCTAAGATCAAGTTTCATTTTCATTTGAACTTTTTTTCATTTGAGCAAGTGTTGTTTATCCGTCTGTCTGTCTGTCTATCTGTCTGTCTGTCATTCTTTACATCAATTATCCCAGTTTTTCCTTTCTACAATAAAGCAATGGTTTAAAAATCACAACATTGTTTTAACTGCATATGTTAAATCAGTTTGAATTTATGAAATTTAATTTATTTTTTATTTGGTATTCCTCCTTTTTAAGAAAGTGATCTGATCTGTTGGATACTTGGTTCACTCTAAAAAAAAAAAAAAAAAGGGTATACCAAAAATGGTTCTTGGCTCATAATCATAGGGGAACCTTTTTTAGTGCTATATAGCACCAATTTTGGTGTTTCAGTGTATCTCAGTATCTCAGAAAATTTGAATATTACTTAAGACCAATACAAAGAAAGGATTTTTAGAAATCTTGGCCAACTGAAAAGTATGAGCATGTAGAGCACTCAATACTTAGTTGGGGCTCCTCTTGCCTGAATTACAGCAGCAATGCGGCGTGGCATGGAGTCGATCAGTCTGTGGCACTGCTCAGGTGTTATGAGAGCCCAGGTTGCTCTGATAGTGGCCTTCAGCTCTTCTGCATTGTTGGGTCTGGCATATCGCATCTTCCTCTTCACAATACCCCATAGAGTTTCTATGGAGTTAAGGTCAGGTGAGTTTGCTGGCCAATTAAGAACAGGGATACCATGGTCCTTAAACCAGGTACTGGTTGCTTTGGCACTGTGTGCAGGTGCCAAGTCCTGTTGGAAAATGAAATCTGCGTCTCCATACAGTCGGTCAGCATTAGGAAGCATGAAGTGCTCTAAACCTTCCTGGTATACAGCTGCGTTGACCTTGGACCTCAGAAAACACAGCGGACCAACACCAGCAGATGACATGGTACCCCAAACCATCACTGACTGTGGAAACTTTACACTGGACCTCAAGCAACGTGGATTGTGTGCCTCTCCTCTCTTCCTCCAGACTCTGGGACCCTGATTTCCAAAGGAAATGCAAAATTTACTTTCATCAGAGAACATAAATTTGGACCACTTTTTTTCCTTTTTGTCTTTAGCACAGGCGAGACGCTTCTGACGCTGTCTGTTATTCAAGAGTGGCTTGACACAAGGAATGAGACAGCTGAAACCCATGTCTTGCATACGTCTGTGCATTCTTGAAGCACTGTCTCCAGCTCCAGTCCACTCTTTGTGAATCTCCCCCACATTTTTTAATGGGTTTTGTTTCACAATCCTCTCCAGGGTGCGGTTATCCCTATTGCTTGTACACTTTTTTCTAGCACATCTTTTCCTTCCCTTCGCCTCTCTATTAATGTGCTTGGACACAGAGCTCTGTGAACAGCCAGCCTTTTTTGCAATGATCTTTTGTGTCTTTCCCTCCTTGTGCAAGGTGTCAATTCTTTTGTCGTCTTTTGGACAACTGTCAAGTCAGCAGTCTTCCCCATGATTGTGTAGCCTACAGAACTAGACTGAGAGACCATTAAAGGCCTTTGCAGGTGTTTTGAGTTCATTAGCTGATCAGATTGTGGCACCAGGTGTCTTCAATATTGAAACTTTTCACAATATTCAAATTTTCTGAGATACTGAATTTGGGATTTTCTTTAGTTGTCTGTTATAATCATCAAAATTAAAAGAAATAAACATTTGAAATATATCAGTCTGCGTGTAATGAATGAATATAATATGCAAGTTTCACTTTTTGAATGGAATTAGTGAAATAAATCAATTTTTTGATGATATTCTAATTATATGACCAGCACCTGTAGAACCTTTTTTTTTTTTAGAGTGTAGGCATATTTACAGATAGCGACAATCTCTCTCTCTCTCTCTCTCTCTCTCTCTCTCTCTCTCTCTCTCTCTCTCTCTCTCTCTCTCTCTCTCTCTCTCTCTCTCTCTCTCTCTCTCTCTCCCTCTCCCTCTCCCTCTCCCTCTCCCTCTCCCTCTCCCTCTCCCTCTCCCTCTCCCTCTCCCTCTCCCTCTCCCTCTCCCTCTCCCTCTCCCTCTCCCTCTCCCTCTCCCTCTCCCTCTCCCTCTCCCTCCCTCCCTCTGTAGTTCATGATAGATAGATTGTCTATTGTGAGTTCTGATTGCTAAAGCGAGTTATTGTGTCTCTTTGCAGCATGTGAAAGCTCCCCATTGTTCTGAGGGTCTCTCTCTCCCCTCCCTCAGCCCCCTCTACTTTGATAATGTGAGTCATGACAGGCGATAGCTTTCTACAGTCATTTTTATTATGTACAGAAACACCCAGCTGGATTGTCTTATTTAATTCAGGGGCTTTGTTTGCGTGTGATCAATCTGAGCAGACAGACAGGAAGGAAGGTAATATTGCAGAGCGGTCATCATGAGTTTGTTTTAACCTTGCCGTCTTTTTAATTCATAATGCGTTCATGCTCATTTTTTATATATGAACATAGTATAGTCAACATTACAGCTATATTTATCAAACTATATACTGTTCTGCCACATTTGTGTTCCAGAGGCAGTGTACCTCAGCCAGTGTCGCCATATCTTGCTGTTTTCCACCACAGTGAAATGACCCACATCAAACATGACAGTAAATCAGTCCTCTGCGTTCTACATGCTCACAATGATTCTGTCCCCACTATGTGTGCTTGCATTGTGTGTGCATGTGTGTCGATCAGGCCTAATGTGCTTTTAATATGCGTGAAGCTATGTAGAGAAAGCAGTAAATCAGAGGAAAATGAGAAGGTCTGCTAGACCAAAACTTGATTGTGTAACTCGGCAGGAACTGATCCAGGAACAGACCTACTTATGCACTAAAAACTCGATGAGAACAGAGCCGAACTATCTGCATTTAACATCAGCTGTGGCGTAGTGGTATGCACAATCTAGACACATTAAATGGATAGTTCAGCCAAAAATGTTAATTCTGTCGTTTACTCGCCTCAAGTTGTTCCAAAACCGTATGAATTTCTGGTAGCACTTTATTTTTTAGTCATGTTCCCCATATACATACCATGTACTTATTAGAGTAATTACAATAACTGGGTAATAACTAGTACTAACCCTGAACCTAGCCTACCCCTACCCCTAAATCTAACCTTAACCCATGTAGTTACTGGTATTACCCAGTACTTTCTTAGGTAAGTACACTGTAAGTACATATACTGAAAAAATTAAGTGAAACCAAATTTTATTCTTCAGCTGAACACAAAAGAAGGCAAGCACGTGAATCAGCAAAACTTCACTGCAGACAAATCAGCATGTTCAAAACTTCCGAAAAATAATCAGTAGACATAATCAAACGATCTGTAACAATGCAATAGTATCACATATAAAAAACATTACTCACATAAGTGTGTTGCACCATTCCTGTCTGATCCAATATAGAAGGCACAGCATTGTGTTTTAATCTCAATCTGTCTGCAAATCCTGTCTCGACCTGTATCTTGTTTACAAACGATTCCGCGATGAAATGAAGCAAACAAACGTGCAAAGTCTTACACACGTGAGCCGGAACTTCATTAAAAATAAAGTTCAACCGCACATTCCTAATATTAGAATCTGAAGGAAGCTTATGCAGCAACTGTTTTCTTCCACAACCAGGCACAGCGCAATATCTTGCTATTTTCAGCATGTTTATTGTCGGTAACGTGATCAGTTTAGCTCCACTAGGGCTTGAGGCGGCGTTTCACCGCACTCAGACATCACAGCCTGGCACATTCTGAGATTAAGCGTTTGCTGGGCCTGGTGTCAATAAAAGCTTTTCTTTAACTAACAAGGAAGTTTTCAGCTCTGAAACGTACAGAATATTCTTATATCACGATAATCTTTTATATATTAACGACTGAATGAAAAGTTGATTTCTCAATTCATGACCCCTTTAAATTTAGAGATGCCGATAAATCGGTGCATCTCTAGATTTAACACACACACAAAAAACTGTTTGGTTACCGACATTCTTGTTTAAAAACAGCCGATGATCATGGCTAATGGGATCCTGTCAATCAAAAGGGTATGGAAAAACATGTCAGACTGCAACTCGTACTGTGTGTGTGAAGAAAATGTTAATGTTAATGCGACAATAGCTCATTAGCAGTTGAAAAATTGCACTGTGCTTTGTTACTTCTAAAAAGAAACAAAGGGTCGGTCATCTTTCAAATTCTGTTAATTTTATCATGAAATTCAAACAATAAATGCCGTTTTGATGGTCCAGTGACAGATCGCTGTAGTGCCTCAGTTCAAGCGTCATCTCTTCCACTTTAATACAAGTTATATCTGGAAAATCATACATGAATATCAAAAGATATGTTGAAAGATACACTACAACTTACAGAAACACGTATCATGACTCATGTAATCACTCAATCAGTGTTTCAATCGCGGAAAGACGTCAATAAAACAGCTTGTAAACAATAGGTCACTTAACATTGTATTTAGCCTACCTCAGGAAAGTCATCCGATGTTCACAGTTTGTTAGTTAGCACTAAAGAAACACTAGAGAGGAGCGTACTGTTAATTATATACGTATGCTTGAATACATTTGTCATAAAGTGCTTATGAAAAAAATACCATATATGTGCAATTGAGTTGTATACAAACATCTCAGTTTTTATGTGTAGCCTATTATATCTGAAAATAAATAGAAATGTGATGAAAAGCACATTCGGACTGGCATCTGCATATCACATGAGCGCTATAGATTAAATGTTCACACACTCTATATGTTTCTCGAGGTGTAGTAAGTTTAAGTAAGCAGGTTTCAGATCAGTGACTTTTGACCTCATTCTGTTGGACAGGTTTATAGAAATGCTAGCACATGGACCTTATCTTCTCTTAACAAACACTCGGCTGAATTGAGTCTGACACTAAGCAGCAGTTGAGTAAACATTGGTTGACCGTGCAGATTTTTTCCCTTCTCTCATTTAGACTCATTCAGTCTGGACTTCCGTTCAGGAAGCGGCTAGAAAATGGTTGAGGTCTATTTTCCGGCTACTTGGATTCGTTCAGCGATATGCTTGAGGATATGTGTGCGTCTACACATTAGCATTGTGTAGTTTTAGCAGAGGACCCACAAAATAAATAGTGTCTCTTAAGGTCAAGGAGAAAGAAGATATTAAGTCCCAGTACTTGGCAGCCACTTCATCTGGGTCATTCTCCAAGCCTATCTAAATGCCTCGGTGTCAGAAGAAAGGATGGGGTTTTAATCTTATCACTGCTGCATCATAACTGCTAAAGGATTTTTATTCACCCCAGTGTCTCAAATATTTAAAATCAGTACACCAAAGAGATTTGTTCAGAGACCTTTTTTGGCAGTATCTTTTGTGTGTGTTGTGAGTGAGTGACTGAAACGTTCACTCCAATGATTTGCTGTAAAGCATTTCATGATGGAAATACATTTTAATTTTAGGTTGTTACTATTAAAAATGTGTGGCTGCAACAGCAGATCTATATTTTTTTTTTCTTTGGTTTTGTCAACTGCACTGTAAACCTGAATACACTGGCAAAACTCCAAAAAATTGAGGCAATCAGTTATATATATTTTTTAAAGTTAAGAAATTTAAAGTTTAAGTAAGCAGAACTTGCAGATTTGTATTTTGTACTTATACATTTTAATTGCTTTTAACTTCAAATATGAGTGAGCTAATTCATTTAAAATGATCAACTTAAATATTTTTAGCAGTGCAAACTTAGCTAGCTTTAACTAACTAATTCAATAAATGCTACCTTGCTAATTGTTAACACATGCTTTGATAGCATTAGCATAGCACTTGCTGAATGAGTATAGCAATATAGAACATTTAACATACTGTATACTCATAAAAGTTTGATTGAAATTTGATTTAACAAATTTGTTTAATTTGAGTTGGCTCTATACTCACCCTAACCTGACTTTAGTCAAGTTTTGGAATAAAGACTAGTCTAAATCAAACTATAATTAAACTGTATTTATTTGATCATAATTATAGAAACGATTATATTATTGCAATTGAAAATAACCATTTTCTATTTTAATGTATTTTAAAATATATTTTATTCTTATGATTTCAAAGCTGAAATTTCAGCATCATTACTCCTTCAGAAATCATACTATTATGCTGATTTGGTGCTCAAGAAACATTTCTTATTATTATCACTCTTAAAAACAGTTGTGCTGCTTAATATTTTGGTGGAAACCATTTTTTTTCCAGGATTCTTTGATGAATCGAAACTCTTTTGTAATAGAAATAATTTTTAATGTGTCACTTCTGATCAATTGAATGCACCCATGCTGAATAAAAGTATTAAAAAAAAGTCAAAACAAAATTCATTTACAGATGAGATATGAGTCTATAATGGCAATAAAGATTACCAAAGTCATCACATGCTTCAAACATGGAAAACAAGCAGAAGTACACAAAAAGCATGAGTCAGTGCACGGAAGTGATCAACAATGATTGTCATCAAAACAAATCTATAGCTTTAGTATGGGGAACACATATTCACTATTAACTACGATTTATGCCTCAATAAACGCCTTATTTACTGCTTATTAATAGTTATTAGTGTAGTTTTTAAGTTTAACGTAGTTATTAAGTTTAGGTATTGGTTAAGATTAAGGGATGTAGAATAAGGTCGTGCAGAATAAGGCATTAATATGTGCTTTATAAGTACTAATAAACAGCCAATATCCTAGTAATATGCATGCTATTAAGAATTGAACCCTAAAATAAAGTGTTACCCTTTGAATTGTGCACATTAAGACCTATTTATTAAAGGGAAAGTCTATTTTCATTTGAACGTTGTTTTTAAAGGGGACGCTTAAACCAAAACTAACATTAACTAAATTCGTTAGACTCAGACAGAGGAGAAAGTGTGATCAAACACCAGCTCATAAATGAATTCGAGAAAATGTCTAGTTCCCATTTTCTGCATGAATCTGCCTAGCTCTTGATGCTCGGCCTGGTTTTGTCTGTCCGATATTTGCCACGCATGTTAACCACAGCAGCTGCAGTCTGGCCTTAAAATACGCTCGGTAAAGAATGTGATGTGGAGTTGGCCAACAACTGCCACTCAGATATGCACTGTCAGGACAGAACTTAAATGTGTGTGTGTGTGTGTGTGTGTGTGTGTGTGTGTGTGTGTGTGTGTGTGTGTGTGTGTGTGTGTGTGTGTGTGTGTGTGTGTGTGTGTGTGTGTGTGTGTGTGTGTGTGTGTGTGTGTGTGTGTGTGTGTGTGTGTGTGTGTGTGTGTGTGTGTGTGTGTGTGTGTGTGTGTGTGTGTGTGTGTGTGTGTGTGTGTGTGTGTGTGAGAGAGAGAGAGAGGCACACCTGTGGATGTATGTATAAACTTGCTTTGAGTCTACAAGGATATGACAGTGTTGAGATATTTACAGAGGCTTCTGCGAACAGTGGTGAAGATGTTTGGGGACAGATTCTCTTAGATCTAAATCTGACCCGGTCACATTTATCCAGCTCTAGATTGCTTAGTGTTCAAGTTCAGCCCTCTGTTTAGCTCAGATCCATTTAAGCTGCTGTTGTTGGGGGTATTCTACTGTTTTAAACAGATCTAGGAAAGAGCAGATGTCATCTTTTCTATTGTCCTTTCAGAGCGTGATTAATAGACCGGCGGGGCTTTGTGACCTTATTATGGTGCTTTTCCCTCTCATTATTAAATTGTTTAAAGGGCTAGCTGTGAAGATAATCTCTTTTGATGTGGCTCATATCCCATAATGCCCATTGTATACCATGTAGTAGTGTGCTCTTTGTTTTTAAACTGGTGAGATTATGCTGGTAATAGTTCCCCTGTAGGTATTGACTTGCTGTTTATTCAGTATCTGTGGGAGCGTTACTCCCTCTGGCTGTGTTTTGACTGATGCTTTAATCTCGTAGTGTGTGGGAGACGGGATTGCCGGTGGGTTAATATGGGATCGATTTGTGTTTGTGTTTCTCACTGCATCTTGTTTGTAAGTTTGTTCTCAGAGAAAATGCACTGTTAAAAATTAGTTGTTGAGAAGTTTCAAAATCAAGGCATGAGGTGAGGATTTGTATGAAAGCTTGTTTCGCAATTGCGAGAAATAAAGTTGAATTGCAATATATAAACTCGCAGTTGTGAGAACTCACAATTCAGAATTTTTTTCTTGCAATTGTGAGTTTACTATATCTCGCAATTCTGGCATTTTTTTCTCGCAATTGTGAGTTTATATCTCGCAATTCTGACATTTTTTCTCTTACAATTGTGAGTACTATATATCACAATTCTGACTTTATTTCTCGCTATTGTGAGTTTATATAGTTTATATCTATAATTCTAATTCTAATTAGATAATTTAATATCTATAATAATTTATATAATTTATATCACAATTCTGTTTCTGTTTCTCAAAAAGTTTCTATTCTTCAAAGAATCCTGAAAATACCTACCTTACCAGAGAGTAAACAAGGCTGTCCTATAGCTCAAACAGTAGAGCATGGCGCTAGCAACGCCAAGGTCATGGGTTCAATTCCCAGGGAAAGCAAGAACTGACAAAATGTAAAATGTGTACCTTGAATGCAATGTAAGTCGCTTTGGATAAAAGCGTCTGCCAAATGCATAAATGTAAATGAAAATGTTTCCATCAGTTTCGACCAAAATATTAAGCAGCAGAAGTGTTTTCTACATTGATAATAAGAAATATTTATTAAGGAACAAATCAGTATATTAGAAAGACTTCTGAAGGATCATGTGACACTGGAGTAATGGCTGCTGAAAATTCAGCGTTGCCATCACAGGAATACATTACATTTTAAAATATATTACAATAGAAAACAGTTAATTTAGCAGTTATGTTTTTGATCAAATAAATGCAGCGCAAGTATAAGAGACTTCTTACAAAAACATTCAAAACTCTTACTGACCCCAAACGTGACCCATTTTCGAGTACCTGTGAGCCAACAACTCTTAGATTTCCTGAGCATGTGCACAGTCCACTTCACCACAAATCTGACCATTTCCTTGAATGTTTTGACGTCTTTTATGCGTGCTTTTAGAGACCCAATTGAACCTGTTGAGGATTTTTCATAGCTACAGTAAGTCAGCCAGCACTGGAATACAGCAAATACCAGATTAAGCTAATTTTAAGCTCCATTATAGGTTAATTGGTTTATTGGTCTGTGTGTGTGTGTGTGTGTGTGTGTGCGTCTGTGTGTTCTTCTTGAGGTCTGGGGGGCAATATTGTGAAATCCTGTGGGAATGAGTTGGCAAACACTGCTGAAGCTGATAAGGGGGAACCAAGCTTTGGCATCTAAGGATGGATTAGTGAAAACTGGTTAGTGCTGCACCACAAACACCCCCCAACTGAGATTAGAATTGAGGGTATAGTTTCTGCGTGTTTGCAGGGTCCTGACCAAGTGTTCCGCACAAGTCCTGAAAAGTGAAGCCAAAACACTTTGGACCCAGTATAGGTCATAAGCTCCACCATCACTCACCATGTAATCTAATGGGACGTGAGACAAACTAAACAATCAAATTACACTTCAAATACATTTTTTTCCAAAGATGGTTTTGGGCATTTTAGGTATTTTTTTATCACGCTGATGTAAGTTCCAGAGTTTGGTTTTAATGAATTTGGTTTTAGTTAGTTATTTGATGCTATAAAAAGGCGAGTGTGACGTCATGATTGACAGCTGAGATTAACAGCTTCTTTGAGCAAAGTAGTCACTGAGGCACCAACAAATTTTTTCTTGGAGCTTTAACTTTCATTTCTACATTTCCATAACTGTTTATTTCACACCGACATAATGAGTTGTTCTGCAGTAAACTATATTAACCGATTCTGCGGAAGTGTTGGCGGGGTCTTGAGACCGCAGCTCCACTTCACGCTCACTACTGCACAGACGCGGGTCCCGCGTTCAGGACTGCGCTGACTCAGGTCCTGAATCAGCTCAAGATGTCAGCGCCATTCACTTTTCTACAATGGAAGAGGGTGAATGTGCGTCATCCATCTTTTTTTTACAGTCTATGCACCTGACAATGACAGATGAATTGAGATCAACACACAGCATTCTCTTATGATCAACTTTATTGTAAACACTATTGTTGTCAATATTTGTTCTGACACTGATTTGATTCTTAAATGCATTATGAACCAATTTGATTTTGGAACCATTTTTTAAATATATGATGGAGACATAAATGTAACTGGAGAGACAAGTTTTGCATAAGAAATTAATGCGAAATAGAAGAACGATGCATCATTGTAAAGTTGGCACGAAACCGAAGTTGCGATAGTCTTTTCTTTCCTATTGTAACATATGAGTGAAACTGCTTCTCAAACAAGATAAAACGTAGGGCGGGACTTGATTTTGTCCATCGGGAATTGATCAGATTGTTGTCATTTACAATTGGTATGATCTCGTGAGTGACAGGTTGTCACACCAAAAAACATGTCATCAGAGAAGAGATGTCGTTGCAAGAGGGACATTAAATTGAAATAAATGATGTCCACAGATAAATAATTTATACGGGCTGCAACGACGCGTCGACGTGCGTGAAATGCGTCGACGCGTCGGCGGCACATTATTTACGTTCTAGAATGGAACAGAAGATCTAGAATAATGGCAGCTTCTGCTCCCGGTCATAGTGAAAATGATCATTTATCATATAAAGCCAGACCGCGACATTCAAAAGTGTGGGAGTACTTTAAACAGAAGCAGAGTAAAACTGTGCTTTGTTCGCTCTGTAACGCCGGTTTCACACTGCGCGCGGTGGCAGAGCAGGAGCTGTGCGCGTGGAGAGCGGGAGCTTTCACACTGCAGTCAGTGTTGCCAAGTCCGCTTTTTTCCGCGGAATTGGGCTACTTCTACACTGTTGCCGCGGGCTGTGTCTCATGTCCGCGGGTTGAAGCAAAAAAACACACATATTTAACCCCCCGAACGCGATTGGGCTTGTTTTGGGCTAGTTCTGAGTAACGAATGGGTGGGTTTTGTTGTGTAAACCTGGCAACCCTGCTGCCAGTGTTCTCTCGCGCAGCTGAACGCGCCACGCGTGTATTGCAACAGAGGTCACATTTTCCTGGGTTCTTCTCCGACCCCAGTACTTCTCGTGCTTTTATTTATTATGGGCTGCATATATCTGCTGTAAATGCGACCTGGTTCCGCTCTGTCCCAAACACATATGCATAATAACTTGCTGTATATAGGTAGTTTACATGATTAAAGTAACATTAAAGTTAAGATATGCCTCTAGCTTTAATCATTTAAATGTGTCTTTGAAGTTTGGGCAAAAACTTCTGGCAGCTTTAGTCGTTGATGCACATGTATCTTCAAAATAGACGACTAGTTATACATTAACACTATGCTGAAAGCTCCTGTATGTGAACCTTTTGCAGATAAATACAAGTGCATTTTCGTTTACTACTGACACAAATCAATAAGTAAATCATACTCAACTACTATAGTAAACAACTTCTCCTAATTAGGCCTACTCTGTATACATTTTATGATGAATAGTATCATTATATATTATGTTTAAAAAGCTTCTTGTGTTCATATATTTCATTATAAAATGGCATACTATGTACACTACCCTTCCTGAAATACAATTAATATTGTCATCATTCATTTTTTCATGTTAAAATAATATACAAATTCACTATCCTCTTTGAAATACAATAATCAGTAAAAAAGAATAATAAGATTAACCCGGAAAAATAATCGTTAGATTAGTCGACTAATCGAAAAAATAATCGTTAGATTAGTCGACAGAAAAAATAATCGTTAGTTGCAGCTCTAGAAATAGCCCCCCCCCCCCCAGAGATTGTCCATTTTGATTTCATGGTGACTTCAAATCATTTACTAATTTGCAAATCCTACAAAGTCACCATTAAAATGTAAATTTTACTTGTATTTGAAGCATGTCCATGCTATTTTTGAGCCTAGTGTGTGCACTCTTACATGCAAACACACACTACCTTACTCTCTGGTGTGGCCATTTACTTTCATAAAATTCTAATGAGGGAAATGTAGGGCAAACATTTTTCTTTTAGGGCAACTCTACAGGAAGTCCTTTTAATGAATAACGCATTTCATTTCTCTGTTGTCAGAAGCTCCAGGGTAGATCTATTCACCACACAGCGTTAGCGCCTCAACATTCCCTCAGTAAGCACCTGTCTCACTGATTAATGATCTCCTGCATTCAAGCCCATCACCATCTTCCTCTTTTTCTAGGCTCCTCTGCTCCATTATAAACCATGTAGATTTCACACGTTGATTAATGAAACAATGTTTATTGTAGATACAGGACTCATAGGGCTCACTAATTGGCCCATGGTGCTTTGGAATAACTTGAGGATTGAAGTGAAGAAGAAAAAAGACAGAGAATAGAGGTGTGAATTCAGTTGTGAATTCTTATCTCTGCAGGCATCTATATACAGATAATTATCTATACAGATAATGCGTAAAACAAACACATACCAAGCATTGATGTTGTATTTTCAGCACAGAAACACTCTGGCAGATATGATGGGTGGAACTTCAAAAGCTTTTGCCTCTATTCTGGCACTTAGATATGTTATTTATGTAGTCAGATGGGATCTACCTCACTGAAATACATCTATCATCCCAGTGCATCATAGAGGTGTGTATGCTGCATATCAATGATGCCACGAGCCTATACAGGGGGGGAAAACTGTTTGATGATTTGCTGTCAGATCTAAGCAAGCAGATATTTATAGATATTTATTACTGGTGGTTGTTAAGACATGTGTAACAATTATTATTTTTCATACTTAAGATCAGGGATTTGAACAATTCAAATCCTCTTCCTAAACTATATAATGCCTTGGATGCAACACCCTGTCAGTTTTTAGATCAATTTTTTTTTTTTTTTTTTTTTACCATGGTAAGTATGAACATAGGAATTGTGATAACTATCTTATCAAGCACCACTAATAAATAGTTTCTCTGCTGGATCATTCATTCATGTGTTATATTTATAATTTCTCCATCTAGTAAATGACCAGATTTGTTGGGGCTGTGCTGTCTCTCTCTCTCTTTCAGTTTCTAGTATATTTCATGTTTTTTTTCTTTTCTTTTTATCTCTTATAGTTATGAATTACCTAGCACCAGTTTAAAAGATTTGTGCTCCCTAAAGCTGTTGTTGACAGGGTTGTTCATTTAGTCTATATTGATCTTGTTTGCCAATTATAATCCTCGTGGATAGATGGCTCCTTAAAAGCGACTGCCTGTGGCACAGATATATGCTAATGTTTGTAGCAGCTAGGCGTTCGACACACTGCAGGGAATGTCCTAAATTAAACCTAATATACACCCTTCCAGCTCAGCCCTTGGGTTGTTAAAATGCCAGTGTAATTTATGCTAAAATAGGGGGATCTTGTATACAAGAGGCTTGCAGGTAAACCTAGGTTTAGGATCTGGGCTGCTAACACAAAGTTCGCTGGTTTAATCGTTGGTAGGGGCGGCCAATGAAATGGTAAATGGCAGTTTCCATTGTAGCCCTGGCTAAATAAATTAACTATAGATTATTAACCATAGGTAATTAATGCACTTGTAGTCATGTTGTTTAAATGCGTACTATACATATACAATTTGACTACTTACAATTCTGTATACATAGGAGGAATTGATGAATTTGTCCAGAGAGTCTTGGCAATATATGATAATTTTGTGTTGTGTTTCCAACATTGTGTGCAACACTTTGTGGAGGGCTTCATATGACAATGCTCCTTTTCCACAAAGCGAGATCAATAGAAAGGGTTGGCCAAATCTGAAAGCCTTCCACAGAAGAGTTTACATTTACTGTATGCATTTGGCTGACTGAAAATCCAATGCGAATTACAGTGCATTCAAGCTATACATTTAACAGTTTATGTGAGTTTAAGATGTTATAGCTGCAAACGGTGGCATTCAAGGCCACTTGTTGCACTACTTTTTAAATTAAATGTGTAGCAACTAGATACGTGTATGGTGATTGGGTGTTAAGTTGCTTTAGCTTGAGTAGTGTATATTAACATAGTAATGGAAACATGGTTCACAGGAGACTATTTTAAGGTCAACAATTTATAAAATGTATTTTTGAGAGTTGTGATTTTTTTTTTTTAAATAAAAGTGATGTGGTGGTGATTCAAAGGAGATGAATTTAGAGATGTAATCTGTGTAATCTTAAAAATGTTGAATTAAATCATTATATACACTCACCTTAAGGATTATTAGGAACACCATACTAATAATGTGTTTAACCCCCTTTCGCCTTCAGAACTGCCTTAATTCTACATGACATTGATTCAACAAGGTGCTGAAAGCATTCTTTAGAAATGTTGGCCCATATTGATAGGATAGCATCTTGCAGTTGATGGAGATTTGTGGGATGCCAAGTGTGCCAAGAAAACATCCCCCACACCATTACACCACCAGCAGCAGCCTGCACAGTGGTAACAAGGCATGATGGATCCATGTTCTCATTCTGTTTACGCCAAATTCTGACTCTACCATCTGAATGTCTCAACAGAAATCGAGACTCATCAGACCAGGCAACATTTTTCCAGTCTTCAACTGTCCAATTTTGGTGAGCTTGTGCAAATTGTAGCCTTTTTTTCCTATTTGTAGTGGAGATGAGTGGTACCCGGTGGGGTCTTCTGCTGTTGTAGCCCATCCGCCTCAAGGTTGTGTGTGTTGTGGCTTCACAAATGCTTTGCTGCATACCTCGGTTGTAACGAGTGGTTATTTCAGTCAAAGTTGCTCTTCTATCAGCTTGAATCAGTCTGCCCATTCTCCTCTGACCTCTAGCATCAACAAGGCATTTTCGCCCACAGGACTGCCGCATACTGGATGTTTTTCCCTTTTCACACCATTATTTGTAAACCCTAGAAATGGTTGTGCGTGAAAATCCCAGTAACTGAGCAGATTGTGAAATACTCAGACCGGCCCGTCTGGCACCAACAACCATGCCACGCTCAAAATTGCTTAAATCACCTTTCTTTCCCATTCTGACATTTAGTTTGGATTTCAGGAGATTGTCTTGACCAGGACCACACCCCTAAATGCATTGAAGCAACTGCCATGTGATTGGTTGATTAGATAATTGCATTAATGAGAAATTGAACAGGTGTTCCTAATAATCCTTTAGGTGAGTGTATAGACACACACAATACCTAAATACCATTCAAAACTTTGGGGTCAATAAGAATTTTTGGTAACACTTTAGAATAATGGTCATTAGTTAACATTAGTTAATGTATTAACTAACATGAACTAACCATGAGCAGTACATTTGTTACTGTTTTTGTTTGTCTTTGTTAACGTTAGTTAATATAAATCCAGCTGTTCATGGTTTGTTCATGTTAGTTCACAGTGCATTTACTAATGTTAACAAGATTTGAATAATGTATTACTAAATGTTGAAATTAACATGAACAAAGATAAATAAATGCTTTATAAGTGCAGTTCATTATTAGTCCATGTTAACTAATGTAGTTAACTAATGTTAACTAATGACCATTATTCTAAAGTGTTACCGATTTTTTTTTTTTTTTTTTTTTTTTTTTACTGATCTCTTATTAGTAATATCGTGAAATATTTTTACAATTTAAATAGCTGTTTTTTATTTTAATATATTTTTTAAATGTTATTTATTACTTCTAAAATGATGATTTGGTGCTCAAGCAACAGTTATTGTTAATATTATTATTAATATGATCAATAAGTTAGGACAACATGTTTTTACATTGCTTTAATATCAAAATAAGTTGATATTAAGTTTTAAACTTTTTTTATGTAAGATTTAAAACCACTAGAACAATGTTATATATTTTGTTGACTTGAGTACTTACATTATCCCTAATGTTTTCTAGAATATTTAAATCCAGAGAAATAAGCAATTTTGACACGGACCGTGTTGTGCATCGCCTATCAATACCCGCTTTACCCTCGATTTCCGGTATAGCATTATAGTAGCATTATAATATAACTTTCAACACACTCAAATGTATCTAATATGATAAAACAGAGCTGCGTTACCCCACATATGCATGAGCAGAAGAAGCGGAAGTGGTTGTCTGCGGCATAATAACAGCTCTGCAAAAATCAAGGCGTCATCAAGCTACGCCTTTGTTTTGAATAAGCAACCTCTAACGGCGAAAAATTATATATTGTGGCTTTAAACATCCAAGTTGATTGTACTAAAAAATTTAAGGCAGCAACTTTTTTTTGTTACAGTGTATGTGTGTTTATGTGGCCCACAAGCCTGTTTTTGAGGTGTAAACTAAAAGATAATGTGACCACCTTTAAAAAAAAACTCTGCCTTGTCATTCAGATGAAGGCCTTGTTGCAAACTACTTCATGAACGCAGTCTGCCTTCTGTCTTGCATAGAGCTTGCGGATCACGGGTTACTGCATTTCACAGGCAGTGTATTTATTCCATAATTTCCCTGACTTTCTTGTTTACCCCCAAGGAGCTGTTCGTGCGGCCGATAAAACAGGCTTTTATTTCTTTGCCCACAGCATGGATTGATTCTGAGGTCGTCTGTTTGTGATTAGATTATGCATGAAGGAGTTGTTATTCCATCTGTTTTGCTCTGTTGTGTCTGAGGGTGGTGAATCTGTTCTCTTTATCATTCTTACCTTACACTTCATTACTGCTTCGTATTCTCATGCCTGCATTGTTAGGTCTCTGATTAAAAAATGAATTGAATAGAAAACTGAATGGAATGAGTGTATCGTATCACATCAGTGAGATAAAGGTGAAGAGCCTGGCATGCCTCCAGTGCAGACAGAGTACGAGTTAGTACTATTCTCTCTAACCCGAGGGGAAAGCACTGTGATCTACTGCCTACAAAGAGAGAATAGACGTAGCAGGAGGTTTTAGAGAGTTATAGGTCGTTCCAGCTTTGATATCTGATTGGATGAGGTGTGTTCGAAGCTGCTGTGGAATAGCAAATATACAGTAATAGTTGCTTGGCAACTATAAACGGTCTGCAGTTAGGCTAATGGACCATATTACTTAATGGAAATATTGTTCATTATAATTATTGCTATAATTACATGTAATTGTGTTGAACAATGCTGTTTTTATCAAATAAATCTTGGGAAAATCACTGTAAATAATGTCCTTGAGTGGCTTGTTGCATTATTATTCATCTGCTGTATTACTCACACACACACAACCTTAGCATGGGCAATAAATGTAATCTCAGCCATTCTCAAAGACCGCTGTATCTTTCTTTGGATGATTTTATTCACATTGAGGTTATACTATGAATATATTGTAGATTTGTGTAGGCTACCTCAGTCTAAAATAAATGTGGTTGGTCACTTTACATGTCGATCCAATGGCGTCTTCCTGTCTGAATGGGCGGTTCTTGGCCAGAAAACAAAATGTAATAGACTCAGGTCCAAGTTTAGAAGTGCTCAAATATATATGCTCTGCCTGTTAACCCATCTTAAATGAGACCTGAGTAGAGCCCAGTTAGATGGTGTATTATGAAAGGTGCTAAAGTAGGACAGCTAGTTGTGGACTACATGTCATCTTGTTAAATGTCCTATATAGTATGTGTTGGGCACCAGTAGTTGCTTTTCAGTTTACCCATACGACATTTCCACGCTCTGCTTTGTGAACTGAAGTAGTGGTTGATCAGTATAGGTTTGTTTAAAGCAACACTATGTAACTTTTGGCGCTCTAGCGGTTAATAAACAAAACTGCATGCGTCTTGCAGAAGAACATTGTAGCCGGAGCTACTTCTCTCTGTTTATGTCTATGACGAGTCACGCAGGTACTGTGCTACTCCGCAGCGTTGCGACCCGAACCGGACTGAAATCCGGTCAGAATATAAACGCTTATTATATGTGTACCGTAGTGATTCAGGATAAGACAAAAACACGGTTTGGAATATGGATTCATGATGTACTCGCTCATTATATAAATGTAGTAAATTTTGAGCACAAGAAAGTTACATAGTGCAGCTTTAATAGGAATTTAATGGGAATTAATGAGTTATAGTTATCTGCCAAAAAAATATCAGCTTAGCATTTAGTCTGTCACTAGAGTCAACATTTCTGTATGATTTTACAGTTATGATTTTACTTTATCATAATATTCTGTCAATAAGTTTTCTGAGGTTTGCATGAATCATCTAGGGATTCAATTCAAATAAAAAAATGAAAAACCACAGGGTATTAAATGATCATTCAAAGACATTCTTCTTACAACTTTGATCTTTAGCATTCTTCTCTCTCTTTTACCCTCTCAGGTGTCCGTGGTTAACCAAGGCCATCTCCCCTGTCGTGCCTCTTTACAATGGCATCATCTTCCTCTTTGTGTTGGCCAACTTCAGCATGGCCACCTTCATGGACCCTGGAGTCTTTCCCAGAGGTATGTATGTGTCCGGTCATAATTTAGGTTTCCCAATTCATTATCAATTTCAAATATCAGGAGATTAGATTCAACAGTAGGTCCACAATTAGGATGTCTAGAATACTGCAAGACACACACGGCGTTGATGTGAATGTTCTCTCTCAATTTAAGCGGATGAGGACGAAGACAAAGAAGATGATTTCCGAGCTCCACTGTATAAAAACGTGGAGATAAAGGGAATTCAGGTGCGGATGAAGTGGTGTGCCACGTGCCACTTCTACAGACCCCCTCGCTGCTCACACTGCAGCGTGTGTGACAATTGTGTGGAGGTGAGACGCATAGGAACACGCATACCAACATTCCTGTGTAATATAAAATGATCACGATGCTAGCGCTCACACACTTTCCTTCTCACTGTAGGAGTTTGACCACCACTGCCCATGGGTGAACAACTGCATTGGTCGGAGGAATTATCGTTATTTCTTCTTGTTCCTGCTGTCTCTAAGTGTTCACATGGTGGGCGTATTTTCCTTTGGCCTGCTGTTTGTGTTACACCACCTTGAGAAGCTGAGTGCACTCCACACAACTGTGACGTATCCTTCCACGAAGAGCAACGATGATGAAAGCTCATTATTTATTGTATTTAATCAATTAATTTACCTACACTCTAAAAAAAAGGTTCTATATAGCACCAAAAATGGTTCTTCATCATAATCATAGGGGAACCCCTTTTGGTGCTATATATCTTAACATG
The DNA here is from genome assembly GCA_023566225.1 of Romanogobio albipinnatus. NCBI lineage: Eukaryota > Metazoa > Chordata > Actinopteri > Cypriniformes > Gobionidae > Romanogobio > Romanogobio albipinnatus. Next base: position 15,295,852 of record CM042242.1, on the reverse strand, counting down.
TTCTGTATATGGTAGCGGTGCTATATAGCACCATAGTCAAAGAACCGGTGAAGAACCTCTGAAGAACCGCTGAAGCACCAAAATTGGTGCTATATAGCCCTTAAAAAGGTGCCCCTATGATTACGAGCCAAGAACAATTTTTGGTGCCATAAGCCGCGTTTCCACCGCAGGAACTTTCCCCAGGAACTAGGAACTTTGGGGTGGTACTCGATGTGTTTCGACCGCAGGAACCAGGGTCTAAATGAAGTTCTGGGTAAATATTTCCCCCTCCGAGCGGCCCTGCTCCCGAGGTGGTACTTTTTCAAAGTTCGGGAACTTTCGGGGATGGGACTTGGGCGCTGAACATGCTGATTGGTTGAGCTCACGCAGCATTTTATTTCAACCGGCATTTTTAAAAGTTTTTTGCGAGGATCGTTCAGCGTTTGGTAAATATCAGTCTTGCTCTTTCTGTCCGATGGCGCGCATTGGTCTCAGCCATTGCACGGTCAATGTCCGTAATAGCTGATGATAACATACTTTGTCATATTTTAAATCTAGCTTTACGAGCTTTCAGAATATGCTTTAGTATCAGAGCACGTCTCGTTTCTGCTGTTTTGTTAATGACCTCTTTAGTAAACCAATATATAACCAGCAAAAGCAGCGCTGCTTGCATCTCCTCCACTTGTTATTGTTGCAGACAGTATCGCACAAAAATGACTGACTGGGAGGAGCAGTCGCGCCGTGCGCAGTCCTACATCACCCGACTAATTTGCCTAATCTTCTCGGTACTTTAGACCACAGTGGAAACGCAGACAGCAGCAGGTCTGGGGGGAATAAAGTTCCTGTAAAAAAAGTTCCTGGTACAAATTGTAATTTCGGTGGAAACGGGGCTATATAGAACCTTTTTTTTTTTTTGAGTGTACCAATCAAAACATTTTTGATTAAGAATGCATAAAAATTTATCAAGAATGACAAAAAGGGCATTATAGTGTTACAAAAGAATTCTATATCAAATAAATGCTGTTCTTTTGAATGTTCTATTTATGAAAAAATTGGGATAGTGTTAGCGTTACATTTTGATGTTTATGTTTGTCATGTATTTAGTTTAATAATTTGGTGTGAGTGAGTGAGTGAGTGAGTGAGTGAGTGAGTGAGTGAGTGAGTGAGTGAGTGAGTGAGTGAGTGAGTGAGTGAGTGAGTGAGTGAGCGAGCGAGCGAGCGAGCGAGTGAGCGAGCGAGTGTTTGTGTAAATATATGTGTGTGTGTGTGTCTGTGTCTGTCTATACATACATACATACATACATACATACACACAAACACACACAATAACACTAAATTATTAAACTATATATATATATTATTATTATATATAATATATTTAATATATAAATATTTTTATATAGTTTATTTTTCAGTGTTTTAGTTTGACAAATGTTAGTACTTATTTTATTTCAGTTTGTTGCCAAAGCAACATTACTAATTTCCGTTTATTAAGTTTACTTTTTTTGTCTAATATTAAAAGTTTATTAAAGATTTTTGATAGTTTTAGTTTTATCTAACAATAACAACACTGTTCATCTGACAGGGTGGCCATGCCCACAGTGAGATCTCATTGGCTCACAATCCTGCTCCATTTAGCTATGTGTAAAAAATCAAAAAGGTCTTAATTGTCTGTGATTTTCCTTGACTCTCCTGCTGTCTAGTCTTGTGGTTATGTGTGTGACTGGCCTGTTCTTCATCCCTGTTATGGGCCTCACTGGGTTTCACATGGTTCTTGTAGCCAGAGGACGGACCACAAACGAACAGGTGAACCAAAATACACTCTACTAAATATGTTTATCTGGTCGGTGTAATAGCATACGCACATGTAGAGACAGAATCGTGGTCACATGTTGCATACCCACTCAGAATCACCTTGATGTCTTTCCAACTTGATTGCCGTCTGTTGTTTGTGCATGACATCTGTTACAAAACCTGTTATTATTGCACATTACGGTCCTTTGGGTCAAAGGACAGTTGTTTTCCACTTTCCACAGTATGCTGAAAGTAAAATTCTCTCTCTCTCTCTCTCTCTCTCTCTCTCTCTCTCTCTCTCTCTCTCTCTCTCTCTCTCTCTCTCTCTCTCTCTCTCTCTCTCTTCTCAGGTGACAGGAAAGTTCAGGGGAGGAGTGAATCCATTCACTCGGGGTTGCTGTGGTAACGTGAAACACGTTTTATGCAGTCCGCTTGCTCCTAGGTAAAAAAGAAACTGGCTTCCACACACACATATATTCATGTTTGCAATCAGTGAGAGTTGCAAGCACGCGTACACATACCGGAAGTGTGTGAAAGGCGCTGGCCACGGTGTGTTTCCACGGCCATTTGGAACAGACAGAAGGGTGTTTCATTTCACATTAAGTGAATTTACATTAGGTTCTGTTATTTTCCATTTTGCAAAACAGACAGGATTCAATGAACATTTCACTCTGGCAAATGCTACATAAGGTATCAACTTCACTGTGTACACTGTGTACTCATAATTAAAAATGTTAAAGGGGCTGTATGTACGAATTTCCATCTATGAATCGAAACTTAAAAAACGAGAGACCTTCTCTGACATCTTTGGTAGTCTATGAAAACCTGTAGACGTTTTTGCAGAGGAAATCAAAAGGATGTGACATTTGAAATGTAATGAATATACAATGTTCAGGATAATACCGAAAGATCTATTCTGTACTGTAATGACAGTGTGCCATGTAAAGAACAGGGATTCTATTAGAGTTGTTCCGATTCCGATACTAGTATCAGAAATATCACTGCTACTTTAGAGCAGCGAAGAAGAAATGACAAAGCATTAGCAGTATGTCCACTGTTTAGCAGTATTTAATCTCTGTGTGGATGGTGGGCGCCCCGCGCACACACACGCCGCATGTGACAATCGTCTCAATGATAGATCTATACAATCTATCGTCTCAAATATACTTTATAATCAAACTATCATAACATTGTAATTTGAAGTCTTTGTCCTCCCCCAGTTTCTCTACCTCTACCTCTACGTGCGTTTTTACAGTCTATGGTCACTATATGAGGACACAAGCGCATACACCGTCACTTCATGAGAATTTACTGTGTCATATAATGAACACAGACACTCAAAGGTGTTCATGGCAACCCGTCAAAATAAAAGTTCGGTTTAACGTGAAGAAATTTTTAAATATATTTGGCTACTGTTGTAGATTACTACTACAGTAGATTTAGCTACGTCTCTATGTAATAATAATACGTCTCTACTAATAATAATAATTATGCCTAGAAGGTTGTAAAGAGATTATTTTCTGATTCATATATATACATTTTTATATTCCTACATTTATTTGTTGCACTGTTTTTTATACAGTTCTATTGTAAAACTAAAATACCTTTTTCAGTTTGCAGTGTTAGAGTTGTGGCTGCATTTGAAGTTCTTTTTCGCTTAAGAAAAATAAATAATATCACTGTCAAATGCATGTCAGATATTAAAAATACTGTAATAAATACAGTAGTTCACTGTATGCATTTGTTCATGTTTTATTAAGGGATAAGTCTGAAGCACACCATAAAATAATTCTAGCAATTCATACAGGGCTAGTAGTGTATATATAGCTGTATATAATATACAGATACACACCTAGGTATCGAATCAGTACTCGGTATCAGCCGATACCCTGAGCCCAGGTATCGGAGTCGGTATCGGAATCGGTATCGGGAAGGGAAAAAGGGTATCAGAACATCTCTACAAACTATAGTCTCACGTAGCCAGAGCTATACAATCTATTGTCTCAAATATACTTTATAATTAAACTATCATAACATTGTAATTTTAATCATCTCATCTGTCCACATAATGCCGGTGAATTGCAGAGCTTGTGCAAACGTATTCACGTCGCTATGATCACATGCTATCTTAACTACTGCTTTCTCACCACTGTCATTTTTGTTGTGTGTTTATTTTGTTATTGAGAGGAAAGCATGCAGCACATATTTACATATTCATCTAAACATTCATTAACAGTATATCGCTGCAAAGGTATATCCAATTTTGGTCCCACTTTAAATTAGGGTCTAATTTTCACCATTAACTAACTATGACTTTTGCCTCAATAAACTCATAATTACTGCTTATTAATTGTTAGTAAGGTAGTTGTTAAGTTTAGATATTGGGTATGATTAAGGATGTAGAATATGGTCATGCAGAATAAGGCATTAATATGTGCTTTATAAGTTCTAGTTAAAAGCCAATATGCATGTTAATGAGAAACTAGTTCATAGTGAAAATTAGACCCTAAACTAAAGCATTACCCCAACTTTTTACTTCTAAGTGAAGAACGGAAAATAACCTTGAGTGTATCGAGGCCTTGAATCACGTTCATAAACTACGTTATGCACGTTAAATAAAACATTTTAAAATAAAATAGAAAATTACATTTAAAAACATTTTTTGCCATGCTCTCAACAACTAATGAAGACGTGTTGGCACTATGTTGTACAATTTAAAACACTTCATCAAGAAGTAAATATGCTTTATAATATGTGTGACGCCATTAATTATTAGTGTAATGCATATAAACAGAAGACAGGGATGGAAAAAAGAGGTTGTTTATCATAGTAGACAGTCTAGAGGGGGTTTCAGAAGAATAGAGGTCCATAGGAAGGTAGATTATGTCCTGTTTTTCTTGCCGGTATTATGACACTCTGAGCAGGAAGAGAGTATAGCACTGAAGACTTGAAGCAGGTCATGTAACAATGGAGAGAGAGAGAGAGAGTGATTGCCGTATAAACACCATCAGAGCCAAGGTTAATGACTTGTTAATACTCACAAAGGCATCTTCAGAAACAATAGTGGACACCCTTTGTGAGGTCAAAGCAGAACAAAAGGATATTGCTATAAACTTTTTTTCCACAGGACAAATTTAAATTGTTCCTCTAATCATAAATAGAAATTATAGAAGTAGTTCACCCAAAAATTAAAAACTTATTCATCAACTTCGTCATAATTTACTCACTTAAGTATGACTTAATTTCTTCTGAACACTGTTTGATGTTTTCCAGTTTAAAAAAGGGACACAAAAGCACCATAAAAGTGAACTATACTATATGCTGCACTATTATACTTGCACTTTATTCCAAGGCCGCTGACGCCATAGAATAGCTTTTCATGAGGAGCGGACCAAAATTGAAATTGTTATGAACTGAAAATCTTGACTTCTTCTAGCTCTCCTTGGCACAGTCATGAGAGAAGTAGCAACATCTGATTCATGAGTGAATCATTCATTTTGACTCAAGAACTAGAGAACCAGATCAGTCTGTTTTGTGAAGGAATCAGACTCTTAAAGGGATAGTTCACCCAAATATGAAAATTGTCATCATTTACTCACCCTTATGTTTCTTTCTTTCATAAGTTGAAAGACAAAAGAAGATATTTAGAAGAATGTTGGTAACCAGACAGTTGACCATTGACTTCAAATGGTTACCAACATTCTTCATAATATCTTCTTTTGTGTTCAACAGAAGAAAGAAACTCATATACAGATTTGTAACAAATTGAGGGTGAGTAAATGATGATAAAATTGACATTTTGGGGTGAACTATCCCTTTAAGAATGGAAGCTATCATACACTATTGTTAAAAAGTTTGGGGTCAGTAAGATTGTTTAAGTATTTTTCGAAAGAAGTCTCTTATGCTCACCAAGGCTGCATTCATTTGATTAAAAAAATACAGTAAAACAGTAATATTGTGAAATATTATTGCAATGTGAAATATGTTTAAATCTATTCCTGTGATGAATTTTCAGCATCTTTACTCCAGTCTTCAGTGTCACATGATTCTTCAGAAATCATTCTGATATGCTGATTTGGTGCTTAAGAAACATTTCTTGTTATTATCAATGTTGAAAAATATTATTATAATATTATAAGAGTCATATTTTTGTGGAAACCATAATAGATATTTTTTTCAGGATTCTTTGATGAATGGAAAGTTCAAAAGAGCAGCATTTATTCATAAATATACATTGTTGATCAATTTACGAATTAATAAAAGTATTCATTTCTTTTTAAAAAAATTAAATAAAAATAAAACAAATACTGACCCGACTTTTAAACGGAATCAAAATCTCAGAATTTACCCTTTTTATGTTCTAAAGAAGAAAGTAAGTCATGCAGGTGTGAAATAACATGAATGAACATGAGTAAATGATGAAACAATTGTCATTTTTATCAACTATTTGTTTAAGCATTGGAGAAGCTTCATGTGGATGTCTGATTGTGGTATACTCTGATATAAGACCCATGATGAATTTACATGCTTTATCAAAAAATATCTAATCTGTGAGGTTTTGGAAGCAAAGCATTTCAACACACATCGTGTCATCTGATGTGTATCTGTTCTACAGGTATATCGCTGATCCCAGGAAGAAAATTCCCATCACTTTGAATCCACCATTCCTCCGCCCTGACCTCTCTTACCGACACATCACTGTAAAAGTCAGTGATAATGGTATCCATAGTAACATCCTACGAAGCAAAGTGAGTCCACAAAAGCTTTTAATTCTGTCTGCCTATAACCTGGAATTTCAATGGTGTTTAATAATTTCTGTTATTGTAGTAAGTACCTCTAAACCAGCAGTTCATAATGGCTTCAAAACAGGCTCATCATTTAGATTTCTGGAATTATTCAAATGCATGGTGTCCTCATTTTTAAAGGAACAGTTTTAGCAATGTGGTGCCTGTGCCTAAATCATGCTTCCCGAAATAAATCTATTTTTTGTGCTTCAATCTAAGACCAGTCTGGATGGTGTGGATGATAAAAGTGTCGATAAACAGCCACCTTTGCCACCAAAAGCAGATCGCTACAACCAGCTCAAGAGTCAACTCACCTCCAGTGAAGGCAAGTAGCACTACAGTCACTCTTAATCAAATGGTTTGTAGTTTACTAGTTTTGGCTTTATGTGTTTAAAAACCATGTGATCATGAAAAAATTGTGTATTCACCTAATGATTCAAAGCATGAATTCTGCTTGTCTTCAGTGGGCACTTTTAGCAAATCCTCTTTTTCTTAGCTGCACTTCTACTGCCATCTGGTGTTGCATCATATTGCAGTTCTGTGTTGAGTCATTCATTTAATGTGTGCCACATTTTCTAGAGAGTTCCCTGTCCAGCAAACCCACAAATCCATCCACCCCAGCCATGCACAAATACCGACCTTCCTTCGGCACCATGCCTAAAGTGCACTATCACGCAACCGGAGAGAAGGTGAGAGACAGACTAAAACAATGTTTTCAGAAATAAAATATGCACTGCCTGGCCAAAAAAGTCACTGTTTGGATTTGAAAAGGCAAATGCTTAAGAGTCTATGACTGGATCGTTATTGCAGTGGTTATTATGTTTCTAGCATGTTATATGTTTTGCAACAGTTCTTCTAACCCTAACTGATGGAGTGTGTAGCTTTTCATTTCTTAAACAACCATGTAGGAAGACACACCAGGATGACAATGTCAAGATTCATCAGGCTCAAGTTGTGAAAGAATGGTTGGGAGGGAGCATGAAGAATCATTGAGTCCAGACCTTAAATTCATTGAAAGTCTTTGGGATGTGCTGAGACTTTTCAGAGTGCTGGACCAAAAATTGACGCACATCTTGATGTAAATAACATTTATTTCTTTATGATTCAATTTGAGCCTGATGAATCTTTACATTGTCATCCATGTATATGGCCATGATGTGTCTTCCTACATGGTTGTGAAAAGCTACACACTTCATCTGTCAAACATATAACATGCTAGAAACATAATAACCACTGCAATAATGATCCAATCATAGACTCTTAAGCATTTCCAAACATAAATCCAAACAGCATTTTTTTGACCAGGCAGTTTAATATACACTACAGTGTATATTAACTTCTTATGGTCACAATGCTGCATTTACTTGAAAATATAGAAAATATATCAAAAACAAAAAAATTGTGAAAAATGAATACCATTTATAACAATTTTTTATATATTTTTATATATAATTTATTTCTGTGGTGGCAAAGCTGAATTTTTAGCTGCAATTATTCCAGTCTTCAGTGTCTGATTTGGTGCTCAAGTAATGTTTCTTATTATCACTTTTTAAAATGGTTGTTTGACTTAATATTTTTGTTGATACCATGTTGATAAAGTTGAAAAGAACTGCTTTTATTTCAAATAGAAATATTTTGTAGCAATGTAAAAGTCTTTACTGTCACTTGATCAGTCAAACTCATCCTTTTTAGAATAATAGTTAAAGAATTAATTTTCAAATGAATAAAATTAAATAAAAAACTCTTACTTACTCCAAACTTTTGAAATATAATATAAATAAATTTAAATTTAAATAAATAAAAATAAATGTAATAATATACTTTTGAAATAATATTATATAATATAGAATATTTTTAAAGTCTGTCTAAATTTTATTATTAAAAAATAAATTCTCTTAAATATATTAATCTGTTCTCAGATTGTAATGTCCGAGAATGGTAAGCCCTCTGCAGTTTTGGAGGAGCGAGGTCACGATTACCGTTCAGAGCCGAATCTGGATCTGCCAGACTACCGCAGCACTCCTCTCCACCGAACGTTCCAGTCCTCCCCTTTCCAGCTGGACTCTTTCAGCACGACGTCTCGCTCCTTCAGCCTCAAACAGGGAGTGAACAGAGCTGACCGTGTGCCACTGGGTGGCAGCAAACCAGAAACCGTCACTTCCACCTCTCACAAAGGAGTCTTCTCTCCTGGGACATTATCTGGCCGCAATGGCAGCCTGTCCTACGATAGCTTGCTAACCCCCAGCATAACACCATCTCTGGGCGAATGTGCTGCCCACCCGGGAGTGCCCTCTATGGGTTTTCATTCACCCTACTTGCCCACTAAAATGTGCCACGTGCGAGGGCCTGAGCTGCAACGACACGCCGGTCCGCCGTCCTACAGCCCTGTGCACGTAGGAGCAATGTACGGGCGGCAGTCACCACACTCAAGAGATCGAGAGCGAGATCCCTCACCCGTCCGCTATGACAACCTTTCCAAAACCATCATGGCCTCCATCCAGGAGAGGAAGGAGCTTGAAGAGAGGGAGAAACTCATGCTTCGGCACGCTCAAGCACCGGTGGCCTACACCAACGATTCGGGTGTGTTTGAGACCTGCAGTGGAGCCGCCTATGGACTCCCACCTGGGACGTGCTACCCTGACGGCCCTAGAGGCCCCGGATCCCGAGAGCCCACCCCTCCTGTGTGCAGCTCTCGGGATAACTTGATGGGATACGCTCCCCGAACCCCTGTTCTGCGTTCCTCTGCATCCTCGCTCACCAGAGCACCGAGGACTTCTACTACATCCCTCCACACAGATGGAGGCAGTGCAAGCAGGACATCCGAACACCAATATCGCTCTCCGGTGCACCAATCACATTACTCCCCGACAGCTGTGCCCCGTTCCCCATCATACGCGCATCAGAAGGTCGCTTTCATTAGCGCCCTGGAGAGGGCGGACTCACCACGTCTGGGTACAAGGTATGACACTTAGCATATTAACCAATCAGTAAAGAGGGTGAGGATAGGTGCATGATGTATAGACTACACAGGCTAGATGTTCATGAGATATGTACACTCTGATCCGGAAGGGTCTGAAAAGAAGGGTCTGAACTATGTTTATTTATTCATTTTTGAGTACTGGTTTTTGTACTTAAATAAATTAATTTTTGTCATTATTGTTATTGAGAATACAAAAAAGAAAAACTTTTTTTTAACTTTTTTTTGCCTTTCTGCAGAGAAGAAAAGAGAAATAATGATGTATCTGGTAGCCAAATAAATGTCTTAATTTTGCCTCCCCCCTCCCCCCTCATTATCATCAGTTTCCATTTCTGCATGTCTGTTCATTCATATTCATAACTCATTTTGCATGGTATCTACTTCTGGCATACTGTAAATTTCATTGCATTATCTCATAAACAGAAATCAATGTATTATACAAAAATCATGATTTGATATGTTCATGTGTTTTTGTTCTGTTTGAGTGCTTTTTAATCACTATCATTTTCTGTGTATAATATTTTCTTTCTTTTTTCTTTGACTGACTTTTGTTCTTATTTTTACAACTGACAAGTGAATAACACCAGGCCGCTTGATTTGATCTATCATACCATTAAGCCATTGCATTTTTATATTGATTTATTACAGGGCTCAACAGTAAGGAATTTAAACTTTCCCTGACAACATTTTTATAGACCCCACCAAAAAGGATGATCCATTTTTTTAGCAATGTATTTTAGATTTTTTTTTTTTCAACTCTTCCCCAACACCCCACCCCAACCCTATATTCTATTCACAATTTTCTTTTTTTAACACATTGTGAAGAAAAGAAATGATAAAGCATAACAAAAATATTTAAAGTTACACTATGTACCTTTTGGCCCTCTAGCGGGTAAAATACAAAACTGTGTGCATTTTGCGGAAGAACATTGTTGTGGTTGTGCTTCAAGATGAATATGGTTATCCTACTGCTCATAAAACATTCACTACAAGGCTTAAGAGATAATATACGGCACTCCTACACCATACACACGTAGCAGACCAACTTTTCTCTATTTATGCACATGACGAGACATGCGCGGGCGAGTTACATTTACGCAATTTCCTTTTTACGCAATTGATTTGTGAATCAGGGTAAGACAAAAACATATTTTGGAAGAAGGATTGATTATGTATTGACTCATTATTTAACTTTTGAACAAAAAAAAGTTTGCAATTGCAATGTAGCTGTTTTATCATCTGACCCTAAACTGCTTTGCACTGACTCCATACTTTTGAATCCTGTATTAATATGCTAATAATATATATTCCCTTTTACCACTCTTCAATACTGTCCTCCGCTTCATTAACTCATCTTCATTTGTAACATTTCAATCCATTTAGTACATGTTTGACTCTCAAAAGTGGATAACAGTTGAGGATACAGTTGGAAAAGAACCACCTCAAATATGTCTTCCTGATTTTTGATATTTTCTCCACATAGAGAGGACCTCGGTCCAGGTAAAGTCAACGGGCAACTTAAGGGCCAAGCACGTGACTGCCATCTAGGGACTCCCTCTGGAACTCCCATCAGACACACCAATGTCAAAAAGGTCACAGGAGTGGGTGGAACTACATATGAGATTTCTGTTTGACGGACAGCTTGAAGAGCCACTGCCTGTGAGGAAAAGCACTGCCATGGCGACACCACCTCCACTTGTGCTCAAGAGAACACGCTTCTCTTTCTTTTCACCGTTTTATGAAATAATACTAACCGATAAGGAGACTCGCAGTACCTGGGGCAGGTTTTTTGGGAGAAGATTTTGCATTGGCCTTTTCTTTGTTAAAGAGACTTTCCATGTGACTCAGTGTAAAAATATAACAGGAGCCGCTTAATCAAAAGAGCGTTGTATGTTTTTTAAAGTGTCAGTCGTCAGAGGATATACATCACACACAATCAAAAAAAAAAAGATTTCATTGCTTAAAATATATACCATTAAGGGCTGAATATGTACAGTGTCAGTTCAGTTGTTTGTATAAAGGTCAAAGGTCACTTACTGAATGCAAATGTGCTCAGTATGCTGATCTTTCACACACTTGAATGTGAGTGTATATGTACATGCCAGTAACTCCATTACTACTATATTTTTGTCATTATACTGATCTAATAATCAGGGTTTCATCTCAAATATATTTCTCTGTTACAGGGAAAGTTCACCCAGCAATGAAAATTCTGTCATTTACTCCTCTTCAAGTTGTTGAAACTGTATGAGTTTCTTTCAAAAAAGATATTTTGAAGAATGTTCTGGTCCCTATTGCCTTCATTTATTTCATACAATGGAAGTCAATGGGGCCCAGCAACTGTTTTGGTTACCAACATTCTTTAAAATATCTTATTTTGTGTTCAACCGAGCAAAGAAACTCATACATGTTTAAAACAACATGAGGGTGAGTAAATGATGGCTGAATTTTCATTTTTGGGTGAACTATCCCTTTTAAGCTATCAGGTTCAAACAAACCATAACAGCACTGGGGTACTTTAAAAGCCTACACAGAAGTTTTATTTTTCGAATATGGTGGTCATTTACACTTTTTCTAATGTTAAACTATAAGCTGCCATATAAATAAACATACACTTGTATATGTAATATTTAAAAAAAAAAAGAAAAGAAATGAAAAAAAAACTGTTTCATATGTTGGATACTGGGCATTAGCGCCAGTGTTAAAACTTTCTTTCAAACTTTGTTTTTCTTTATCAAAAGTATTTTGTAGTGGAAGATGTATGAATATGTAAACAGAAACACCACTGTGTATAAGCAGTCCAGGCCATATGTTAAAGCCATATTCTAACATGTTTTACAGTAATGATCTTCATCTTTCAACGTGCATATGAAAAATGCTCTTTCCTTTATTACATAAAGGTCTTATGGAGTTGTAAATGAATTAACCTGTTCTACTGAAATTAAGATCCGCAATATCCACGTTTTTTTTTTATTATTATTATTATTTTTATTGTTTTACCATTTCCCTTTACCTGTAATAGATTAGAAAAACATGATAATTCATGGCTACATCCCAAATATTTTTCATTTCTTTTATTTTTATAACTTTTGTGATTTTTAAAACCTGACTTTCAGTGGTTTGGTATATTTCACTTTTTATACAGATATTCAAATGGGTGTTTGTATTTTTTTTGAGTGGATTTTTCTTCTTTTTCTGCATATTTTATAATTTATTTGTATAAACTAGTTAGTATGCATTGCCATTTTGATTAGTTGAAAGTAGCACTTTCTGTTAAGATTTTTTCTTTTTCTTTCAATGAACAAATGTTGAAAGAGAATTAAAATGCTATTATAGGATGTCAAATGTTCAAGAAAGTTACACATTTAGGTAAGATGCTTGTTTCTGAATGCTGGATCCATTTGAAAGAGTTATTTTTCTTACTGTCATAATGACACACATGGTCTTTATACCCTGTCGTACAAAAGTTTAGGGTCAGTAAGTTTTTTTTTGTTTTTTTTGTTTTGTTTTTTTATCAAGGACATTAAATTGATCAAAAGTGACAGTAAAGACTTTTATGTTGTTACAGAAAGCAATCTATTTCAAAAGAATGCTGGATCCATTTGAAAGAGTTATTTTTTCTTTTTTTTTTACTGTCATAATGACACACACTGCCACTTTTGATCATTTTAATGTCCTTGATTTAAAAAAAAAAAAAAAAACTTACTGACCCTAAACTTTTGTACGACAGGGTATAAAGACCACTTTATACCCTGTCGTACAAAAGTTTAGGGTCAGTAAGTTTTTTTTTTTTTTTTAAATCAAGGACATTAAAATGATCAAAAGTGGCAGTAAAGACTTTTATGTTGTTACAGAAAGCAATCTATTTCAAAAGAATGCTGGATCCATTTGAAAGAGTTAATTTTTCTTTTCTTTTTTTACTGTCATAATGACACACATGGTCTTTATACCCTGTCGTACAAAAGTTTAGGGTCAGTAAGTTTTTTTTTTTTTTTTTTTTTTTTTATAAATCAGGGACATTAAAATGATCAAAAGTGACAGTAAAGACTTTTATGTTGTTACAGAAAGCAATCTATTTCAAAAGAATACTGTTCTTTTCTGTTGGTCAATGCTGGAAGCAGCACAACTGACAGCATTGATAATAATAAGAAGTGTTTTTTGAGCTCCAAATCAACATAGAATAATTTTTGAAGGATCATGTGACACTGAAGACTGGAGTAATAAATATGTTTAGTCATGTCGGGAATTATTGTAATTAGGAGATTACGACTTGTAAAAAGCACTCACGTCCTCGTGGAACTCGTAATTACAACTTGTAAACTGGGAATTCTTTG
>CM042242.1:15099484-15276984 GCA_023566225.1 Romanogobio albipinnatus | reverse complement strand
GTCACGTGATAATGACAACATGGCGACTGTAGTACGTGCAAATTACATTCATTCACATTCATACTATATAGAAGTAATTACTTATTCAAAAGATGTACCTACTCAAGAGAGTATGCAATTTCGGACGCAGGCAATGTCAAAAAGTCAACATTCTTAAATATGTTCCACAGAAGCAAGAAAGTAAATTATGTCAGAATTATAATTTATTAGAAATATCAAAATTATCATTTAAAAGGTGGGATGAACCCAAGAAGCACATCTTTTTTTTTTTTGTGGGAAAGGGCAGCATCATCTCGACCGTGCCACATAAGGACACGGTGGTGACCTGTCAGAATCAGTCATGACCCTCTTCCTCTGTGAATTCTGAGAATCCTGAGCTGCTAACAAAGGCTTTATTGCATTGTTGATGTGCATAGCTTCAGTTACACAGTGTGTGCACCTCAACGTCTCTGCAATTATCTGGCCCCTCTAAATGCTTCCTTTGTCCTCTTGAACTTGGTTTTCATAACTGTTCAAATCAAGTTTGGAATTTGCTGCATGACCCTCACAATCAGATGAAAATTATATACATTTAAAAACATGTCATCTAAGATAAAGGTTTTGATCTCAGCAATGACAGTGTTCGTGCAGGTCTAGCTCTAGTAGTTATCGATATTTTGGCAAATGAATTGCTCTCATTCTTGAGTTAGTGTGCTTAGCACTGTGTAGGTTGGAAATTCCTGCATGCATGAATTTGTGTTCACATATCTATGCAAAGCACTTGCAGCTCTGTGAGTGATTTCTCTCAATTATTCAACCTCACCCCACCAATAATGCTGTATCACACCCACACAATTCTCACAATTTTCACCAGTTTTAATGGGAGCGAACCACTAATGGTAATTTCCTGGCCAGCAAGATACATTCTGTGTGAATTTGGAAATTTCAGAGTAACTGTTCTGAATGATTTGTGGAGACGAGAGGGACTACCAGAAATACAATGGAATTATTCCAGTGACAGCTATGGCCTGGAAGCAAACAACTATTATAAAAAAGAAAATTCAGGGTTGCTCTGGGAAAATCTGTTTATTTGTCCTCCCCTAATTTGGCACATTTGTGCAATTGGCATAAAATGCCACAGAAGTATCCTGAAATTATGTACTCCTTATTTAACTATTTTAAACAGACATTTTTTTTATTATAATGCCTGCAAACTATATCCTATTATGTGCAAAATAAGTCAACTGGAAAATTAACAAAGGTGATGTTAAAAAAGGAGGGGATTAGCGTGGTTGATAAACTATAAATATATAATGAATAATTATACATTTGTACCTTCCAGAAGAAAAAACAAACAAACTAACCTAGAATAAAAATAAATAAATGCATTTAAATGAAATAAAATTACACTAATAATTACATTAATTAGGTTTTCAAATTAATTATCATTTTTTTGAATCATTGATTTTAAATTGGAAAATGTAATTGTATTTCATTTTAATATATACATTACATTATTCTTGGTTATTTTTTTATTCTTGAAGTTATATATTTGTGTTGTGTATAATTTTTTTTTAGCAAAGTATAAATATAGTATGAAATGCAAAGTATAAATATTGAGCACTGAGTACATTACAGTTTCACAGGTTGCAGGTTCCATTTGCTTTTAGTGAACTACTGTCAACTTTTAAAATCCTTTTCAAGGATTCATTTATTGACTGTTAGTGTTCATCCATATTAATATTTGAAAACCTTTTGCCTGTCAAATCATCAATGTTTGATCATTACATTATTACTTAATGAAGTTATCTGTGTTTACTAATAATCTGTTTCTGTGTGCAGTGTAAAGTGATGTGCAGCAGCTATCACAGTTGTTTTCATCAAAATATTATGGTGAAATATTGTAGTCTTCCTGTCCTGCTGGCCTGTGTCCAGTGGCGGCCTATGACTGATGTAACCGGTTGTAACACATCATCACAGGCTTTCTGTGCTCTGAGCTCGATAGTGCCTGGAACAGTCTCACTTTTCACAACCAATAAATAGCTGTGCTCCTCTCCCAGCCCCCTTACAGGGGCCCATAGCATGTTTATGGGGGACTCACAAGGGTGTTTGTGCATTTGAATGTGTGTGTGTGTGTGTGTGTGTGGCAAAAGGAGCTTACTTAAGCTCTCAGTAGTCATATTGTCAGTTTATATTATCTCTGAAACTTCTGTTGTGAAAACACTCTTCAGTACAAAAGAGACCAGGGAAAGATATATGTAAACCTTTAGTTTACCAGCTAATTTGACTTCTAACGTCTCATATTGAGTCACATTATTCTCTTTAGAGCCTTTAAGTACAGATAATGTGAGTGAGACAATTATTGTAAAAGCAACAATAAGAACGGAGGTTATGAACTGACATGTTTACTGTACGAGGGAGTAAAGGGACAGATGTGCGTAACCTATCAAAAACAAGAGGAGGCTTTTGCGTGGTGTTTTTCACATTGCAGGCCTTACTGCGAAATCTGCTGTTCCCTACGACAGCTGTGAGTTTATCTGGCACTGTTTTACTCACACTCATTCAGTGAGTCAGCCACAGTTTGTTGTTGT
Organism: Romanogobio albipinnatus; assembly: GCA_023566225.1. NCBI lineage: Eukaryota > Metazoa > Chordata > Actinopteri > Cypriniformes > Gobionidae > Romanogobio > Romanogobio albipinnatus. Next base: position 15,274,414 of record CM042242.1, on the reverse strand, counting down.
TAAAAGTGTAGGAGGCTTGTTTTTCAGTTCAAGAGTTGCTATTGCATCAGAGGTTTACAGAAGGAACACATTCTATAATTCAAATAAAACTACACGAAGGGGTTATATAGTAGGATAATATATATATATATATATATATATATATATCACACTACTGTTCAAAAGTTTACGGTACGTTTTTTTTTTTGAAATACTTTTATTCAGCAAAGATGCATTAAATTGATCAAATGTTAATGTTACAAAGTTAGAGGTGTAACGGTACACAACTGACGGTTCCGTATGTACCTTGGTTTTGAAGTCACGGTTCGGTACAGCAGTTTTAAAAATAAATGCTTTTTATTAAAAAAATTTATTAAACAGTGGTTTACTGAAAAAGTTTCTTAAAGATAATGCTGTAAACTATATAGGGAGCCCTTACTTGCACATTATTACTATAATATTAAAGGTTAACAACAGAGCCCAAACTATGAGCCTAGATTCAGCTGATATTTATGTTTAGTTATAGGATAATCAACACTCAAATAACACATTGTGTGGAAACATGTAAACTTCACATAAGGCAGTTTTTGCATTAACTCCTAAATATAATTTATAAAATTGTTTGTTCTCCAATACGTTGTTGAAATATAATCATTTACACACAGTGACTGTCATTTTCATGACAGTTTTATATAAACATACATTAAATAATCAAGTCATCACTAACAGGTTAAATAGAGAATATATATATATATATATATATATATATATATATAAATAAGGATTATTAGGAACACCATACTAATACTGTGTTTGACCCCCTTTCGCCTTCAGAACTGCCTTAATTTTACGTGGCATTGATTCAACAAGGTGCTGAAAGCATTCTTTAGAAATGTTGGCCCATATTGATAGGATAGCATCTTGCAGTTGATGGAGATTTGTGGGATGCACATCCAGGGCATGAAGCTACCGGTCCACCACATCCCAAAGATGCTCTATTGGGTTGAGATCTGGTGACAGTGGAGGCCATTTTAGTACAGTGAACTCATTGTCATGTTCAAGAAACCAATTTGAAATGATTCGAGCTTTGTGACATGGTGCATTATCCTGCTGGAAGTAGCCATCAGAGGATGGGTACATGGTGGTCATAAAGGGATGGACATGGTCAGAAACAATGCTCAGGTAGGCCGTGGCATTTAAACAATGCCCAATTGGCACTAAGGGGCCTAAAGTGTGCCAAGAAAACATCCCCCACACCATTACACCACCACCACCGGCCTGCACAGTGGTAACAAGGCATGATGGATCCATGTTCTCATTCTGTTTACGCCAAATTCTGACTCTACCATCTGAATGTCTCAACAGAAATCGAGACTCATCAGACCAGGCAACATTTTTCCAGTCTTCAACTGTCCAATTTTGGTGAGCTTGTGCAAATTGTAGCCTCTTTTCCCTATTTGTAGTGGAGATGAGTGGTACCCGGTGGGGTCTTCTGCTGTTGTAGCCCATCCGCCTCAAGGTTGTGCGTGTTGTGGCTTCACAAATGCTTTGCTGCATACCTCGGTTGTAACGAGTGGTTATTTCAGTCAAAGTTGCTCTTCTATCAGCTTGAATCAGTCGGCCCATTCTCCTCTGACCTCTAGCATTTTTGCCCACAGGACTGCCGCATACTGGATGTTTTTCCCTTTTCACACCATTCTTTGTAAACCCTAGAAATGGTTGTGCGTGAAAATCCCAGTAACTGAGCAGATTGTGAAATACTCAGACTGGCCCGTCTGGCACCAACAACCATGCCACGCTCAAAATTGCTTAAATCACCTTTCTTTCCCATTCTGACATTCAGTTTGGATTTCAGGAGATTGTCTTGACCAGGACCACACCCCTAAATGCATTGAAGCAACTGCCATGTGATTGGTTGATTAGATAATTGCATTAATGAGAAATTGAACAGGTGTTCCTAATAATCCTGTGTGTGTGTGTGTGTGTGTGTGTGTGTGTGTGTGTGTGTGTGTGTGTGTGTGTGTGTGTGTGTGTGTGTGTGTGTGTGTGTGTGTGTGTGTGTGTGTGTGTGTGTGTGTGTGTGTGTGTGTGTGTGTGTGTGTGTGTGTGTGTGTGTGTGTGTGTGTGTGTGTGTGTGTGTGTGTGTGTGTGTGTGTGTGTGTGTGTGTGTGTGTGTGTGTGTGTGTGTGTGTGTGTGTGTGTGTGTGTGTGTGTGTGTGTGTGTGTGTGTGTGTGTGTGTGTGTGTGTGTGTGTGTGTAAATATTATACAGTGAGGAAAATAAGTATTTGAACACATTTAGTCATTTAGCAGACGCTTTTATCCAAAGCGACTTACAAATGAGAGCAATAGAAGCAGCTAGAACAGTCAAGGGCAACAGTATGTAACAGTATGTAAGTGCTGTAACAAGTCTCAGTTAATCTAGCACAGAACACACAGGACAGAAGGTTTTTTTTTTTTTTTTGGAGACAGACAGACAGAAAATTAATAGAATGAACACCCTGCTATTTTGCAAGTTCTCCCACTTAGAAATCATGGAGGGGTCTGAAATTGTCATCGTAGGTGCATGTCCACTGTGAGAGACATAATCTAAAAATACTTCAAATACTTATTTTCGTGTGTGTGTGTGTTGATTTCTCTAGTGAATTAACAGCTGTGGACTGAAAGACTTCTGACTCTGAGGTAAATGATGCTGCGTGACATTGTTTACATGCTGTTTGACGTCTTTCCGATTGAAACACTGATTGAGCGATTACACGACATATGATACGTTTCAGTAAGTATTATTGTCAACATACCTTAAGATATTAATTCATGTTTATTCTTCTGGAAGAGATGATCGCGTTCACTCTTAGAACGACAGACACTGTATAGGCGCGTCAATTCAAGCGGCCACGGTGCGCGTGCTTGAATTGACACGCCTATACAGTGATCAGTCACATTAAAGAGCGTCAAAACGGTATTTATCGTTTGAATTTCGTGATAAAATGGACTAAATACTTAATTTGTTCAAGTGGGAACTAGGATTGAAGTGTGTTTCACGCTTAAAACAAGCCAACTGTTAACTGTTAAAGATTGCATTCGGAACCGTTCGGTACACATGCGCACCGAACCGAAAGCCCTGTACCGAAACGGTTCGGTACGAATACGTGTACCGTTACACCCCTATACAAAATATGTTTATTTCAAATACTTTCATCAAGTAATCCTGAAAAAACCAATGTATTGAGGTTTCCACAAAAATATTCAAAAACACAATTGTTTTCAACATTGATAATAGTAAGAAATGTTTCTTAAAGCACCAAATCAGCATATTAAAATGATTTCTGAAGGATCATGTGACACTGAAGACTATTTAGATATTTTATAAATATATTTAAATAGAAAAGTTATTTAAAATTGTAATAACATTTCACAATTTTTGGTGAGCATAAGAGATGTTGCATTGTTTTGCTTACATTTACATGCACATTCTTAACTCGATCATGTGTAATAAGCCGACAATGCATGTGGTCAAGTAAATGTGTTAACCCGCTTTCCTTTATCGCCTTAAGGTCATAAACCAATAGATTTTTGCCCCTTACATTGATTTTGTCCAGCATGTAAACGCATTAACCTATTTTCTGTCGGCTTATTGAAGTGCGCATGTGTGATATGGAACGCGTCCTTACTGTGGATTTAAGGGAGGAGGAAATGTATCGCAAACTCAGACTCTTTCTTGAACCAAAAAATTTGCCTGTAAAAGTCCATCCATCTTCTTCCGCTTTATCCGGGGCCGGGTCGCGGAGGCAGCAGTCTAAGCAGAGATGCCCAGACTTCCCTCTCCCTAGACACTTACTCTAGCTCTTCCGGGTGGACACCGAGGCGTTCCCAGGCCAGCCGGGAGACATAGTCCCTCCAGCGTGTCCTCGGTCTTCCCCGGGGCCTCCTCCCGGTTGGGCATGCCCGAAACACCTTCCCGGGAAGGTGTTCAGGAGGCATCCGGAACAGATGCCCGAGCTACCTCAGCTGTCCCCTCTCGATGTGGAGGAGCAGCGGCTCTACTCCGAGTGACTGAGCTTCTCACCCTATCTCTAAGGGAGCGCCCAGCCACCCTGCGGAGAAAGCTCATTTTGGCCGCCTGTATCCGGGACCTTGTCCTTTCGGTCATGACCCAAAGCCCAAAGCCTGTAAAAGTGCTCTGTCAAATTGTGGTACAGTCAAAATGCAGTGTCTGTAACTGAATGAGAGGGTAATATATTAACCATAGGTTTCCCACTGACATGTTGCAATACTCTTCTTTGGTTTTTAACATCACAACCAACAGTAACAAATGAAATAAGATTTGCAAATTAGCACGATTTGACATCACTACCATGAAATAACCTGGTTTATCAATAAAGTCTTGTAAACAACTTGCGTTGTCGGTTTAGCGGTTTGCATGTAAAGCTGCACAACAGGTATTTCAATAATCTGATTTTTATCAGAGTACTTGTGTGCATGTAAACATGCTCAGTAGTAAATTGTGATTACTACATTGCATTGGCATCTGTGTATGCATTTAGATAGATTCTATGGGAAAGCCCCACGGCCCCATCCGGACATGTGCGAAGGCTACATGCAAAGAATTGCTCATATCACAGTCTTATTTTATACCTTCCTCTTTATAGTGTTTCTGTGATCCTGGCTCCAGGGCTCATGGCGCCCTAATTTCTTGTGGACTGGTTCCATGCCATTTTCTTTTTCCATTGTTACATTTGTGTTTCATATTTTTCTTACCTAGTTCATTATGTGCAGTTTGAAATTGCAATGAATAGTTGGTTTTACTTTTGATGTAGCACAACTGGGCCACGATAACAAGCGGGACCTTATGTAAATGCCTCTACTTATTACCCTTGTTTCATTAAAATGCTATCAAACCTAACAGCGAAGCCTTCCAATGTCCCCTGTGGGAGAAAAGACAACTTTACTAATTACACCATGCCAATGCGGGATGATGATGTAACAGAGCTGGGATGCTTGGCATTATAAGAATGTCCTATTTCCTATTCTACACTGTGGTACTTTGGACGGCATTCATGTGAAGTCTACCATGCATGGTACACTGCCCTAACCAGCAGATAGTCCAGTATTATGGAGGAGCCACGGTAATGACCCAATTCTATTTGTTCGAATAGAGAGGGAGGTACTTACAAAAATCTCGCAAATGACTGCCAAAGTTTTCTTTTTTGTTGTCTTTCGGAATTAGACACGATCATGTTGGACTAGTTGAACCAAATGATTTTCTAAGGGCATCTGGGTGATTTGGTTGAATCAGAAACCTCTTCAACACACTTCAGTGAATGGGCCTTAACCAATTGCATTGCCCCTATTTCTGTTTGGAATAACCCTACATGCTTATCTTGAACTTTTTTCACCTATTGTTCCAGTTTAGTTTGTTCTCTGTCTCCCATATTCATATGCATTGCTCAGCTTTACTGTTGTGCTAACCTGAAATCGGCTTACTTTACATCCCAGCAGCGAGTGGCATTTGACCGGCTCAAATGTCAGGCATGCAATTATTAGTGTAGTAGCACATGAACCTGAGGTAAACTCTGAGTCTGGACAGCATGAGGCTTTGACCAACTGATCTCTGTTAGCTGAGTTTGATACACAGCCTGAATGGAGAAAAGCATGGGCTGAGGATCAAGGGTAGACGTGTACATGGAAGAAACAAGGCAGCATGAAGGTGAAAACGACTGATATTGTTAAGCGGAGATTGATTATTGTGGCCTTGTCCATTTAAAATAACCTGTTTTAATGATTTTTCTTTATTCTCCAAAAAGAGAATGGGCTGGGTGGGGTCTCAAACTCATAGCCTGATTAAAAATGTTGATTAAAAATAAATCTTGAAGAAGTAAATACCAAAGTTTCCTCAGCCTGCTTTGTTTTGATTATACATTACCAATCAAAAGTTTGGAGCTTGCAATCAATGGAAGCGAGACAATAACTTCTGGGATAAACACAGAGAAAATATTTGTCAAAATTGTACCTTTTAGGGGTATAACAGCTTGTCACTGGGGTAGCACCCTTAAAGGTCCCATGGCATGGCATTTTTCTATTATTTTATAATGTTTCCTGAGGTGTACTTATATTGTTAGTATGATTTTTACATCATAAAATTGTCATAATTTAGAAATAAAAGGCATTTTTTCAATACTGCTGTTTGCCCTGTGGCTGAATGCCCTGCTTCAAGAGGCGTGTCTGCTGTGAGACTTCAGTAAAAACGCCCACTGTTGTGATTGGCTGACATCTTTGCATTTTAAATGAGCGGAGGGGGCGTGGTTTAACGAGGCACGAGCCTGCCAGAGGATGGACCGAGTTCACTTCTCATCAGTTCTCAGTCTCAGTTCAGGGTGAACTGTTGTAGTTACTAGCATATACTTCAGGTTATTAGTTTATTTCTAGTCGGAGGGGCTGTCACTCATGTCAGAAAGTTAGTAACTTTAGTAAATGATGGATCAGCGCTGACTCGAGACGCGAACCGTTTAGAACGATTCAGTCCGATTTGGTGAACTGGTTCGGTTCACTAAAAAGAACCGATTCAAAAGAATGAACCGGACATCATGGAGACGGAGAGATTGCTAACAAAGTTATTTATAGTAACTTCTGAGTTATGAGAGCGCTGTCAGTCAGCGCGAGTTTACTGTGTTTGTATCTGAGAGTTCTGAATAAACACGAGTCCCAGTCACGCCGAGTCCGTATTCATCATTATTCTACCAACTTTGTAACACATGCAATGTACCATTACAGCGAGATGAACGAGTTAGTAAGTGTTGAGTATAGCATTATTTCTAGATATGTTCCAATCATATGAATGCGTCAGTGACGCGCATTGAGTAACGTTACACAGCGCAAACAAAGACACAACAACAGTTATCGAATGTAATCCAGTTTATTGTGGGGAAAGATGGCTAGCCTAGCCCAGATATGCTCATGCTTACCCCCCGTCTGCTTAATCTCACGCCGCGTTTGGTGCCTCTGCTGTGGGCCAGATGCAGTACTGGGGGTCGGGGATGTTGAAGGCCAACGGCCAGTGCAGCCCGAGCTTCGGCGTGTGTGAGGCCGATGTTGAGCAGAAACTCACGACTGTATGCACATTTTAGAACCGGTAGACGCGACGAGGACGTACAAAAACACTGACTCACAAGATAGAAAACACGAAAACTCCGTTCTGTCTGGAGAGAGAGAAGCCGCATTGTGTGCACGAATAATAAATAATTAGCTACACATCAGAAATTACTGATCACAGATCAGAAGGAACTGAAGAAAGACTTCTGTTTTCATTTGTACATCCAAACACTGAGAAACTGCCAGCGTTCACAAGTAACGTTAATGATCTCTCGAGCGTTTGCATGGGCGTGGCAGATTCTCTGGGCGGAGGAAAGGGAGGTAACCGCTCCTGCTTGGACGTCAAAACAGGAGACTTCAGGATTGGCTCGTCTGGCCTGTCATTTTCTCAAAGGCAGAGAGAGACAGCCAGAACTCGGGTTTACACCGATCAACATTTCTATCCACTTGGGGACAATATTCAGGCTAGGGGAACTCATATTAATGTTGAAATACCTCATAAAATGAAAATGTCATGCCACGGGACCTTTAAAACGTTATATTTGTTCGTTTTTGTACCACGAAAAGGTTAATGGTAGTACCTTAAGGTACGTATTTGTTAGTGTTGTAGTCAAGACCACCTGAACCAAGACCAAGTCGAGACCAAGACCAAGGTAGGGCGAGACCGAGTCAAGACCAAGACCAGACCAGCACTCCTTCAATTTATCTAAAAGATCCATATCTACTGTCTGAGAAATGTCTTCTATTTAATAAATAAATACAATTAGACTAGTAAGACACTATAGCGCTGTTACCAATCAAATCACTAACAATAAAATTCATGGCACAGAAGCTGCATCTGAATTGGTAAAATTACACTTGCATAAATAATGTTCAGATTAATTTAACATTAAAACATTAACAGTCACAGAATCATTTATTCAACCGATTTGTTCAAAGCATCTTATTCAATTAATAATTAATAACATTTGTATAAATCAATATCATTTGCAATCACGCTTCTATTCATGAAAACAGCTCTCTTGCTCTTGTGATATTGTTTAGTTATATTCTGTTAAAAAAGAAATCTAAGAATTTTGGACCATTTATATGAATTTTGGTAATTTGTGACAATGCTGCATTGATTTTGAACCCGGCAGCACAGTAACACAAGAAATCACATTACAAAGAAGTTATTGATTGCATTTTAAGCAGTAAGTTTTACATCAAATCACATTAATGATGTTAAATCAGACAATGCACCGGCAATTTAGTGATATCCGTGCAGTTGTGGTCTTGAGATAAAATTCTGAGTCCTCTAAGTCTGAGACCAAGACGAGGCCGAGGAGAAATGCAGTCGAGATCGAGACAAGACCAAAACCTTCAAAAAATGGTCTTAAGACCAGTCTCGAGACCAAGACCGGTCTTGAGTACTACACTATTTGTACTCTAAGGCAGTGGTTCTCAAACCTGTCCTGGGGGACCTACCCCGCCACAAGATGCCCTCAAGAGCATCCTAAAGATAATGTTTCCTAAATTTTCTTTTAAATCTATCAGTAAAATGTGAGTTTTACTGAACGTGGTGAACTAATACGTGAGTTTTAGAACGTATTAGTAACTTTTAGTACTTTATTTATTTAAAAAAAAAAAATCATCTCGAGTTTAATTTCATTTTTTGTCCTGGAAAATGCCGTCACTTGGGCCTAGGCTTGTTACCTGTCTGGCGTTGTTGAGGTCTTGCAGTTCTTTTATTCCGTCCCACAGTCCAGAACCAGTGCCAACAGGAAGCCCAATAAACAAACAGGCCCCTGCCAAGGTCTGGTTTGGAGTGGTCTAGCCCTGATTCCCATCTGCCTTTAATTATACCGAGGTCCCCTCATCCTGCACACCTGTGAGATATTACAAACAGCATGTCTGAAGGAATACCTCCCTGGGGTTAGCAAAGCAGCCAGCATATCCAGCTTTGATACCCGATGAAGGAGGGAGGGTTGAATAGTTCAGGTTTGGGAGAGGCAGACCGAAGCTAATTTTCTGAACAGAACATTTAGTTTTGTTTCTCAGTGGGTTTCTTCTACAGCTGTCTGTTGTTATTGCACTGAAACGATCAAAATAGGGTAATGCTTTATGTCGTTTTATAGCATCCTAACGACTTGCCATCAGAACAATGATGGCTGCCAAAATTGTTTACCGATGTTTAATGTTGCATCGAACCAACCGGAGCAGTGCCAAAGACTTTCCCGTTGGTTTGTTGAACTCGTGCCATCCTCTTGAACTTTTGATGCTAGAACTACCACTGGCCTATTAAGATGATTTAGGACCATAGCGTTAACCCCTGGAGCGCAAGTTCTGGGAAAAATTATCTTGAACAGTCTGCTGATTCTCCACTGTAATTAAGTGTATTATAATTTTCTTACATGTTTATCTTAATCTAAATTGAAGTGGTGCAGAAATGTCCATTTCTTATATCTTTCTTTTGCTACCATGCAAAGCTATCTTTAAATGTGCATGCAACTCTTTGACCTTCACATGAAAAGCATTGCAGATAGTGTCACGCAAGGGAGATTTTACCATTTGTTAATGTGCAAGAATGTCTAATTTGTACAATATGATGATTATTCTCTAAATGTCATATTCTTTCACTGTTGTAGCTACAGCTTGATGCTTCTCAACCTTTTTGACTTCAAGGACCCCCAACAATATTCAAAGCCCCCCTAGCCCTAATTCTATTTTCAAAACATATTTTAATCTATGACCACTTCTCCTTTCTATACAAAAAAAAAGTAATTATGATGAATTTTACAGGACACTTCCAGTCATTCCTGATTTACTGGAGAAGGACTTTAAAAAATATGTATTTCGACCTCAATTCCAACATTTTTTTACCCAATAAAATGTTTTACACCTTGTTTTAACTAAAATGAAATGTATATTCATTTTTAAAATGCTCATGCCGCTTTAATACTTTATTATTTGACATGACTTTTCCAGCTATACTAATCACACTTTTCAAATTGGGCTACCTCATACAGTACTGTATATGTAGATCGTTTAAGATTGTGGGAACAAAAGATTGTTGAGGTGGTACATTTAACATTTTAGATTTTTAGTTACTTTCTTATTTTAAAGCTTGTTTTGTCTTTTTAATCATCTTAAGAGTCCTCTATTCTCACTAAACACAACAACTTATTTCTTGTTGAAACAGGCAATTTGGTAAAAGAAATCAAGAATTCTCTGCAAAAATGAAGAATGTATGATTTTGATGTGATCTTTAAAGGGGGCGTCTAATGATTAAATGCATTCTGACTAAAGCCGGGTGAACTTTAGGCGAGTTTTCTTGCGTGTGTCCGTTTTTTACATGCCTTGACTATCGTACAGTCTGACATTAATGAGAACTTGGATCTTAGAGTGTGACATGGCTTACAGCTGGGATCATGTTCGTACAGTCTGACAAGGACTATTATAAATCGCACAGTGTGCACCCGGCTTAAGAGTTGGATTCTCATGCTAAACACTCCTTCAGGATTTGAACAAGTCTCGGAAAGTTTTTTTCAAGTATGGCCCTGTATGACTTCATAAAGGGCGAAATTGCTTGTATGGACACTTTTCCTGGCCAAACACGTGCGTCCATCAATGAGCTTCGGCCGGGTTACGGAAGCCGTCAGCTGTGCTGTCATTTTTGTTTTTAGACCACGAAATCAACAATGTCACTAAAGAAGTGTGTTTTTGGTTGTGAGGGAAAGATAACCTTATTCAGATTCCCAAATAACCCAGCGTTAAGGAAACAATGTCGAAACCGCGGGCGGTGAGTGAAACTGCATCAAATGTCTGTTTTGTTGGCAATTGGCGTGTAAGTGTATATAATGTAAACAACATGAACGTATAGTGAATAGAAAGTTATCCAGGGATAATGCGATGTGTTGTGGGTTTGCTCTCATGGGGACACTAAATTTTTCTAAATTTTTCAACTAAATATCCAAATAAATCTAATTATTAAACTAAATTAACCATATAAACTAAATTACTGATCTAAAGCCCACACTGCCACTGTATGATAATTGAAAATAACTGATGACATCACCATTTTCTCCAGAATGGCTATACGGCTGAATAATTTCTGAATATTTTCCTGTTTAACACTGTAAAGCTGCTTTGAAACAATCTACATTGTTAAAAGCGCTATATAAATAAAGTTGACTTGACTTGACATGTGCTCGCTCCGCCCACTGCACAAGCTCGGCTGTTTTTGGAAAGAATCGGCACAGCGTATCTGTCTTTTGTAAATATGATGACACTAAAGACTCTTCGGAGATATGAAGGATGCAATACTATAGGTACTCAATATTAACATGAGATTGGCAGAAACTGTGTGTGTTATCTACCCTTTAAGTTAGATTGGAGAAAATATTCTATCATTGAAAACAATTACATCACCTTTAACACAAAAGCAAAATTAAAAACATGACCTTCTGGTCCTGTTCGGTATCAATGCTGTTTAATTCCAGGCTGTGACATTGGAAATGCATCTGATGCTTTTTGTCTTTGGTGTTTAGGTTTACTTTGATTGTGGAGCCAAAGTGGATGTTGTGGATGTGCAGGGCCTCATTCTGTCACCTGGTTTTCCATATAACTATTCATCTGGAACTCACTGTGTGTGGCAGTTCTTTGTGCCTGTTGGCCACCAACTAATCATGGAGATGTTTGATTTTGATGTCTTTGAGAGCCATAGCAGTCCTGCAAGATACACCACTACCAACGTGGATGAGGTACCGAATGATGTCGGCGTGCTGGTATCAAAAAACCTTGGGAGTCCAAAGGAACCCCAGTCCACACACAGAGAGGAGATCAAGCAAGTGGTTATCCAGGAGCAGTCCACCAAAATGGAGATGACCAAAGTTTCCAATTCTGCCAAAATGCTGTCCGATTCCCCCTCGGCTCCACAACCATCTCTTCCATTATCCAGAGAGCAGCCAGTTGAAGACAGAAATTCTGTTTCACCTCAGGCATCAAGATCAGCCAGTGACTCAAGTCCACGTACAGCCACAGAAACGGATGAAGCTGTGAGCCCTGAGACCCAGACACCTTTGATTGATGCCTGTCCCCACGATGTCCTCTACATATCTGATCTCATCACCTTCTCCTCCAGATTCTGTGGCTCTAGACGCCCTTCTAGCAGCCAGTTGGTGTTTGGGTCTGACAATGACATGGTGGAGGTCATCATGGAGTTGATAACCACTACCCACTGGGGCCGTGGTTTCGCTCTCCTTTTCCATTATCAGAATCAAACACAAGCATCCACAGCTGAACAGCAGAGATCGGTATTGGCCTCGGACAGCAGAATTGGTGCACTGCTTGGTGCAGTGAGTGGAACAGTCGCGTTTGCTGTGGCCCTTGCTGGCATCCTCTGCATGATTTTCAGGTAAGGAGGTTTCTTTTACAGGTGGAGAGATTTATTTGTATTTGATCCCAAAAATTACATCTGAAAAATCCCATGCAGCCATGCAAACATATCTGACTTAAGAGTTGCTGGGTGAATTGAGAGACATGTCTATATAGATATAATCATATACACTACTCTTCAAATGTTTGGTGTTAATAAGAATTGTTTTATTTATTCAGAAATTAATACTTTTATTCAGCAAGGATGCATTACATTCAGGGCTTGACATTTATACCCGTCAAATGCGGGTGGATTTTAGCAATGGTGTGCAATGCAGTCACTCCTACTAGCCACTTTGGTCTGGTTGAATTTTATATATAATTTTTTTTCAATTGTAGTCTTTTAAAAAAAGGCATTTCGATACCTATCCATCCTGAAATATCTGAAACGCTTGTAATACAAATTTTCTGCAGAATAGATACACGATACCAGCTGTGCTTTCTCTCTTTCATCTCTCCAACAGCGAGTTGACACACAAACCCGCCTCCCCTCACTCACTCCTTTCATTTGCTCCAGATGAATATTGTTGGTTTTAGAGGAAATTTCTATGTTGTATTGAGCGTATTGCGCAGCATTTTTTAATAAATTTTGTGCTCACACACCCAAAGTGCATGCACATAAAGCCGCCTCTCTAAATTGAGTTATTTTTCGCTACTTATTGCGCTCAAGCAGACAAATACACACAAAATGAGGTCAAAATGCCAGTCTTGGCGAGTATTCACGTAAACACAATGTGCTATGTTTTAAGTGAACGTAAACAGTCGAGAAAGAAAACGTGTAACAGTATAATGGATCCGTGCGTCAGGTCTTAAAGTGACAGCTTATTAATATACCTGCTGCCAAATAGATATTAAAAATATCTATATGGCAGCCCCCCCATGGTATGTATGTATGTCAAAATTGTGGCCAGTGAAAATGTTGAGTGGCTAGTAACTTTGGAAAACCACTAGCCATAGTGGCTGGTGAGGAAAAAAGTTAATGTCAAGCCCTGATTACATTTTATAATGAATACACAGACATTTTGTAATCTGACAAAAGATTTCTGTCTGTTCTTTTGAACTTTAGAATCCAGAAAAAAACATATTAAGCAACTGTTTTTAACTTTGATGATAATAAGAAACATTTCATAAACACCAAATCAGGATATTCGACTGATTTCTGAAAGATCATGTGACACTGAAGACTGGAGTAATGATGCTGAAAATTCAATGTATAAATAAGTAAATTACGTCTTAACAAATATTAAAACATAAAAATTTTAATATTTCACAATATTACTGTTTTCACTGTGCCTTGTGAAATGATATATATATTAATGTGACATTTATAATATAAATGACATTTAAGTCTTCGTATTCAGTATTTCACATCCTCATTCTCAGTCCATAAAAACTAGTTGTCTGTATCACAATTATTTTCTCATTTGTTCATTTTAGAATTTGTCATATGTCGCATACACAGTACCATGTCCGTGACAACTTCACGGACAGTCAGGTGAGTTGGTGTTGACACAGCTGGAAGTATTTTTCACCATTGTTGGCAGCTTAAATCAAGTCTTTCTTCTTCTTTTTCGGAAACACTTTGATGTTAAAACACTATTGACATGCTACCTGAGCATGTTCATGGTGCCGCACCTGGCATTAAACTAAATGCACAAAAGCGAGGTGCAGTCATACAATAGAGTGAAAAGCAAGCAGAAGAAATGTAAGAAGCCGAGAGAAAGGGTAAAATCGAGAAAACGAGAGACCAGTTGTCTACAAAGATGTGGCAATTGTTAGTTAAAACACAAGCATGAAGTATCAAAGAATCTTTGTAGGTCCCAGTAGGAATAACAGCGTGACTTTTGACACCCACAGAACTGATTTATGAAACTTGAATAGAGCGTTTTTGTCTGTGCTGTAGTGATCTTTTCAAATGCTATTTACACCTGGTATTAACATACATCTATTCTTGGGTGATCCAGTCACATTGAATAACAGATGTAAACAGGGCCATTTCTAAATTGTATTGTTACGAACAGAATTTAATTGTTTGCTTGATTGATTACAGAATCTAGTCTTTCCGACAAATGTTTGGCTTTTAATAATACACAAATGTAGTGATATTTTAAAATAGCTTGTTTGTTTAGAGACTTAAGGCACATTTGGCATTTAAAGGGATTTGCTTTTTATGAACTTCACTCTGTGACTGTGTAGTGCAAGGCAACACCAAAGACTATTGACATCCCACAGTCCATTGCTATGGATCATAAAAAAGGAATAGATATATCCCATTTATTCTGCCTAATCGAACCAGAATTGCCTACAGGTATATTGTAATAATCCAATATATCCCAGCGTAAATGCACAAGTATAAAGTATACAAGTATAATGTAAACTGAACTTTTATAAAACATTTTCTATTTTATTATTCATTTCATTTTCTAATGAAACTATTATTTTGAACAGTTCCCTCTGTTCTATTGTTCTAATATTAGTGGTGGTAATTTGCTGATGAAATTCATAATCAGACCAGTAATTACATTTCTTTACTGATGACCTGGTCATGCAATTACATTGAAAAATATTATTCGAAATTTCTGGTTCCCCCTGCTTCTACCAAATCGCAGTGTTTACTGTGAACATTCCAGAAATTAGTTCTACCCATGTGTCCTGCCAGAATTTATATAGATCTTTGAATGTCGTTCAGCTGAATCATTTAATAGATCACTTGATGACCAATAACAGTAATTAAAAACAAGTAAGATAATGTTATTTGTATTCTGTTGTTTTCCCAGACCGAAACTATGTGCGAAAGGAGACAATGCTTCCTCTTCCATCAGCTCAGAGGTAAAGTCAAAATATGAGACTTGTATGCTTGTTTGTGTGTGTGTGTATAATATATAATATCTCAGGCACCAATATTTGTTGGTTCACTTGCTGCCTAATATATTCCACCCACTAACCGGTGCCGTGATGAAGAGATCACTGTGTTATTCACTACACCTGTCAGTGTAAATGCATATATACATACAAACATGCATGCATGCATACATACATGTGACACTTCAATTATGTCCATTTTCACTCCTTAAATATTCGATTTTTGATCTCTGTCACAAAAACATGTTGTTCCTCATTTTCTTTCTGGTGGCAAGTATTCAGTTTGTACTGTAATTTGGTGCTCGGTGAGTGTTAATTTTGTAACTTGTCTGTTCATGTAGAAATAATGTGAGGTATTGTGTTGTAGGTTCCAGAAGGAGTGCTAAATTCAGCGGCAGATGTGAGTGAACTGCAGATGGTTTCTCCTAATCACTTGGAGCAGCAGCCGGGCACAGTGAACGACAACAACAACCTTTCCCTCAACCGCAGTCTGTCCCATACAGGTGCTTGGCATGTCTTTATGGTTCTACATCCATCTCATTTTATTTTCCCTTCCATATCACTCCCTCAATCCATGAATCGATATCACTTTCTCTCTCTCTCTCTCTCTCTCTCTCTCTCTCCCTCCCCTTCTCTCTCCCCCAGATTTATTGTTTTCTTCATTGATGTTGTCAGATGAAGCGAACTTTAGGGTCACTGGGTTCTTTTCGGTAAAACTGCCGAGTTCATTTGTCCCCTATCTGACCCTATACATTTGAGAATAATTTGGCTCTACTAGGAACAGATAAAAGGCTAAATTACTGAAATTCAAGAACAATACTGCAAGACTACCAGAGCCCCATTAGGGTGTAGCTTGCTGAAAAGTGAGTTTCCTTCTGTATTCAAACCACCTGGAAACAACTGCATTTGAAGCAACACGATGCCATTTGTTTTATATGTTTCTATAGAAACAGAAAGGTGCATTTTATTCGTTTTCATGCTAAATTATATGTGAAATAATAATATGAAAGTTGTGTGTGGGGTTTTTCTGTTTCTTTGGAAACTGCACCATCGACGTCTTCATTTACTACTAATATAAAATCAGGAAAAGACAGTTTGATTCAATTTTGTTAAAACATTTTTTAACTGCAATAAGTATCATTAGTATTAATGATAATGAATTTGATGACTGGTGTGACTTAAGGTGGGATAGTATGATTTTGTGGAAGTTCAGCAGTAACCTGTTCAAATGAAATGATAAAAAAATATATATATATATATTTCCTAAACACAAATGCATGAAGTCACTTTATCTTAATGGGAGGTCGAGAATATATAATGCAGTACTTGCATTGGCTTTATACTAAGCTCTAAATTAGAAAATCCCCCTGTCTTTAGTTTGGTCCAATCGTACCAGCTAGATAACTTAACCGTTTACATTTAACCGCCAAATAAACATTGGGTCACTGAGCTGAAGGCACCATGACAAATGCAAACAGTTATTTTGTGTTTCATATGTGTTAAACTGAAGTATTTACAGTAATTTTATAAATATGACACCCCTCATGTTCACTGTGTTGTGCTCTGAAGCTTGTGACGTGTCAGAGAAGAGTGATCTGCAGCTGTTCTCCAGCGGTCTTACCGAATTAGAAATGGGGACAGATGAGGTTTTTGTCATCGCCTCTGCACCCAGCTCAGCCCAACTGCCCTTCTCTCCACACACTGTGAGTATCTGATTCTTCTTCTATGTTTCTACATCCATAAATACATGAGAAACTCTGATGTATTTCGTATATAAACTACCATTGAGAAGTTTGGGGTTGATAAGTTCCTTCATGTTGTTGCAAGAAGTCTCTTATGCTCACCAAAGCTGCATTTATTTGATCAAAAATACAGTAAAAATTGCAATATTGTGAAACATTTTTGTAATTTAAAATAACTGTTTTCTGTCTTAATATATTTTAAAATGTAATTTATTCCTGTGATGGTAAAGCTGAATTTTCAGCATCATTACTCCAGTCTTCAGTGTCACATGATCCTTCGGAAATCATTCTAATATGCTGATTTGGTGCTCAAGAAACATTACTCAGCCTAAACTTATGATAGTGTGTATATATATTTATTTTTCACACATCCCCTCTTAATGTATGAATGTCATTGTGTAGGATAACAAAATATTAAACCAAATTGCATTTATATGAATGAAAGAAAGCACAATAGATATTCAAAATGTGTTATAATTTGAACACATTTCTGTGTTTTACAAATATTTTATTTTAAGCTTTATGTATGTCTTATTTTTATTTATTTTTTATTTAGTAATTTATTTTTACATTCTCATTTGTATTTACGTAAATGTAATGCAGTACACTGCGGATGACAACAAAAAAATTTCCTTCTAAATCCACTGAAATCGCAAAAAAAATTGAATTAATTGAAAGGTAGAAATTGAATTGAAAGTGAATTAAAAAGATAGTTTTGAATAAATAACCTGCGCAATTGTTTTTTTCAGATGCCACCTGGTTTGATAGTTTGTTGTCTAATGCAAAGTGTCCAAATACTTTTGAAGGACGCTCACTCTGATATATTTTTATATTTTTTTGAAATGGTGCTTTCATTGCTCTCTTATTACTGGAATTGTTTGATACTCTGTTCCCTTTTGCTTGGTAGTTTCAAGCATTCTTCATGATACTGCACCAGCTATTCATGCTGAAAACAATTCATTGTAGTATGCTGATGGAGGCCAAGCTTCATGGTGTGTGATGATGTGCTGGATGAGAGGCTGAGAAGTAGCTCTTCACTAGAGGCTGCTGGGACGCAGAGGCTCTGGCAGCCGGAGGGGGAGCTGGCCCGCTAATAGCTCTGACTAATGAATGCTATACGTCTGTAGCCAATTTCCCAGCTCCAGCTCTGTGTGTTTCTGTGCAAGTGTGTGGTCCATGCTGCTTTGGCTCTGAAATGTGGCATGCAAAATTTGCCAAGCTGTGTGTTCATCCAAGGAGGTTTGAGAAGAATCAGAAACCTGCGTCTCTGTGGTGTCCGGCTGGGTTCCTGCTAAATGTTTGGCACTGTAGGTTTTATTTTTATTTTTTATCCTTATTTGTTTTTGCCTTTCCCCAAAGACGGACAATTTGGTATTGTCTTGGTTCATTTATGGAACAATGCCAGAACAGCTCAAGATTAAACCCTGCATAATACTCGTCTAGACATGGGGAGCTGTAAGAGATCATATGTGAGGACTGTCAAACTCCTACCGATGAGAAAACCCTTCTAATACTCACCCACACGACACACATGTCCAATTAACAGCTGACTGACACATTTGGAGGCATTTGCTGTTCGTGGACCTTATTTAGATTACGGTCTCTGCCACGGCATCTGAAACTGCTCAAGAGACGGGAGAAATCCTTTGTAATCCTACTAAAGCAACTCCTAAAGCAACAGTTGGTCTCTCTGGATATAGCTTCACTGACTTCAGCAGGTTCTTACTCCACTGAAAGCCAAAGTCTCACGTTTATTAGTTCCTTTACACTAATGAAAGTTTATTCATTATAAAATAGAATTTCAAGTAACTTGGAGTCAGTGATTTTGACCATTTATGAAGCCCAAATTACTTGGTATTAGAATTGTGAAGTGTGAACTTTGTAAGCCACTTTCCTGACTATTTAATTGTATTATCAAGATAATTATAGTAGTATTATAGATTATGTTGTATAATCTTAATGGATTTCCGTTTCCTCAAATATTTGGTAATACTGCTTTTGAGAATTCCTTTTTGATGAAAGTGGTAAACACATTTGAACACACGTGTGTTTTATATTATATAATTATTATATTATAATAAAAAGTTGTGCTGCTTAATATTTCTGTGAAAACTGTGATTCATTTCAAGTTTATTTATTTTAAATAAAAATAGAAACTCTCACTTTAATCTGTCCTTGCTGAATAAAAGTATTAATTTATTTTTTAAAAATCGTACTGACCCCAAACTTTTGAAATTTTATAATGGAAAATATTTGTATTTTGATATAATGAATATAATAATCTATTATAATATAAAACACGTGTTAAAATGTGTTTACCACTTTCATCAAAAAGGAATTCTCAAAAGCAGTATTACCAAATATTTGAGGAAACGGAAATCCATTAAGATTATACAACATAATCTATAATACTACTATAATTATCTTGATAATACAATTAAATGGGAATGTGGATTACATTTACACTTATTATTCTGTGTAGTTAAGTTGAACATCCACTACATGGTAAAGCTATCATTACACAAGTGAACTATACAAATGCATAATATTTCCAAGATCATGTGGTTCTGACCATTTGTACATATATTTTTTGCATTTAGTACACTATCTGGCAAATAGTAATTTAAGGAATTAGTAGTGCTACCATGTCAAGTATTCAAGTATATATGGTTATTCAACCATAGAGGGTTTTTTGTAGGGTTCGTCAATTACAAAGAATCTTCATCTCCTAAATTTGTTCTCTCTTTTGTAGCAACGCGAGCGTTTCCTGAGACACAGTGACACAGGACCCAGCCGCCCCTTCGACTGGCCGACTCCAGATCCAGCACTGCCTACTGTGACAAAGAGCAGCCAAACCAGATCGACAAACAGCGCACGACCACGAGCGTGGAGTGTCCGAACATTCCAGGATCTCCTTCCTCCTCTTCCTCAACTACATAAGAAATGGTGCAGCTGGAATGCAAACAGCCCTTTCACCAAGCTGGTGGACACTGTGAGTAATGACACACAAGGCCTTTTTATCACATAAATATAGAAATTGTGTTTTTTAGTCAAATCAATCGACTGTACAAATTTGTAACATTTTGTAAAATTTGTAAAAACAAACACAAAAAAAGTTTAACTTTTTGTTTCATTGATGTATGCAAGCATAGGTGATAGCAAAACATCAATTGATTTCAATTGTTCATGGTACAAGTGTGTTTTTTCCATGCTGTAAGGCATGCAACGTCAACTGGCGGCCCGCGGGCCAAATCCGGCCCGCCAGAGATTTCCATCCGGCCCCCAGAATAATACTGAATTCAGGAATAGCCTTGTAAGAGGAAAAAGTTTAGGGCTGGTTCGAATACCATTTTTTGAGCTTCGGAGAGAAGGGCTGAACATATTTTTCTCTCTAATAAAGGCAAATCTGTGTCTGTATGTCCGTTTGCATTTTTATTATTTCGAGAACCGTTCATCCAATCGACTTCACAAGGGAGTGCAGTGTCGCATTTGGTGCAATATAGATTGACACACCAGACGCGACACATTCAGAATTAATAAACTTTTAGTAAACTACAGTCAGAACAGCGCGAGCGGGAAGCGGCGCACCTCACGCGGGCAGAGCTTATGCTCCAAGAACGGACACTGCACTAGTGATATAAAAAACGCACACACATAGGTCTGTTAAATTAAGCAATACTTTTAAGGTAGTCTAATATTTTTCTGACTAACAAATTGGCACAGTTAAGGGTAGATTTAAATAAAGAAAAATAAAATTTAAATAAAGAAAAAACGAAATTTAAATAAAGAAAAAACAAAATTTAAATAAAGAAAAACGAAATTTAAATGAAGAAAAAATGCAATTTAAATAACGAAAAAACGAAATTTAAATAAAGAAAAACAAAATTTAAATAAAGAAAAAAAGAAATTTAAAAAAAGAAAAACGAAATTTAAATAAAGAAAAAACGAAATTTAAATAAAGAAAAAACAAAATTTAAATAAATAAAAATCGAAATTTAAATAAAGAAAAAACAAAATTTAAATAAAGAAAAAAAGAAATTTAAATAAAGAAAAACGAAATTTAAATAATGAAAAAACGAAATTTAAAAAAAGAAAACGAAATTTAAATAAAGAAAAAACTAAATTTAAATAAAGAAAAACGAAATTTAAATAAAGAAAAACAAAATTAAGTTAAATTAAAAACGAGATTAATTTAGATTGATAATAACGGGTAAAAATGCTAATACATTTTGTTTCTATTATTCTATTTTCCACAATGTCAAAGCAACAAAACACAAGCTCAGACATGCACTTCGGTCCATAAACTCCGCTGTTCTGCGCTCTAGCCAGAGAACACTCCCATTGGTGGAACATGCGTCGGTTCTATTTCTAGCATGCACACGTTTTCGCATGGCTCGCGCGCCTGAGACGCCTGTCTCAGTGTGCAAACTCCAACCTTTTAAATATGGGAGCCGAAATAAAAACGGACACGCCAAGCAGCTGAGACGCTCACGCAGCCAGTGTGTCGCCAGCCTTATTCAACCGGGAATGAGAACCTCGCAAAAAACAAACAAACGAATATTCGAATGTCAAATTTTCAAATCGAATAGGCTACCAACCCACCGAACGAATATTCGAATAATCGGGTCAATTCCATATTTATTCATTTTTAAATCTAATGGGAAAAAAAGCCTTCTGAAAAGTAGCTTGTGCCATATCCTGCCTTCAGTCAAGAATGACGATAAACGCGTTGCTCTCATTGAACATCTTTTGTTTCACGTGCTCATTTTTTCACAAATGTCAAAATTTTCCTTGCCTGGGATTTGCGCACAATTGCGGTGTCTCAATAACAACCATCAACATAACAGAGAAGAACATGGTAATTGCAAGCCTTGCACATCAGCAAATAGTTCTAATGACACATAAAAGCGACAGGCCTCAGTTTTATTTTATATTACGAGTATCTGGCCCTTACAGTGTCTGCAGAGAAAAATTCTGGCCCTTGGACAAATATAGTTGATGACCCCTGCTGTAAGGTATAATAAGAAGTCTCTTTATGTTCATCATCAAAAGTAGGCTACTGTAAAATACAGAAATATTATTAATTTGGCATGAAAAAGCCTACGTACTGATCTACTATATAAACTTTTATCTCCTCCTAGAGCTTTAAAGCTACAACCACCAAACTCGGGTCAGACCTTCAGAGTGTTCTGACTCGGGTTGCCATATTTTTTCGAACTGATCCGACTTATGGTTTTCCTAAACATATAAATGTCCCATACGCCTTCATTGAGGGGATTAAAACTTTAATACACTAACTATAATAGAGTATCATCCACTATGTATCTATCATTAACAAAGCCTAGCAACTCGCTTAGGACATGTTGGCAGTGTGTTAAAACATGTCAGCAACATGCTAATTCATGTTAAAACATGCTAGCAAAATGTTAAATCATGTTTGCAACAAGCTAAATCATGCTAACAACAGGTCAACTCATATTAGCAACATAGTAATTCATGTCATCAAAACATGCTCGATTATGCTAACAGGCCAATTCATATTAGCAACATAGTAATCCGTGTTATCAAAACATGTTAAATCATGCTAGCAACATAGTAATTCATGTCATCAAAACATGCTCGATCATGCTAACAGGCCAATTCATTTTAGCAACATAGTAATCCATGTTATCAAAACATAATAAATCATGCTAGCAACAGCCAATTCATGTTAGCAAAATAGCAATTTTTGTTATCAAAACATGTTAAATCATGCTAGCAAACAGGCCAATTCATATTAGCAACATAGTAATCCATGTTATCAAAACATGCTAAATCATGCTAGCAAAAGGCCAATTCATATTAGCAACATAGTAATTCATGTCATCAAAACATGCTAAATCATGCTAGCAACAGGCCAATTCATATTAGCAACATAGTAATTCATGTCATCAAAACATGCTAAATCATGCTAGCATACAGGCCAATTCATATTAGCAACATAGTAATTCATGTCATCAAAACATGTTAAATCATGCTAGCAACAGGCCAATTCATATTAGCAACATAGTAATTCATGTCATCAAAACATGCTAAATCATGCTAGCAACAGGCCAATTCATATTAGCAACATAGTAATTCATGTCATCAAAACATGCTAAATCATGCTAGCAACAGGCCAATTCATATTAGCAACATAGTAATTCATGTCATCAAAACATGCTAAATCATGCTAGCATACAGGCCAATTCATATTAGCAACACAGTAATTCATGTTATCAAAACATGTTAAATCATGTTAGCAACAGGCCAATTCATATTAGCAACACAGTAATTCGTGTCATCAAAACATGCTAAATCATGCTAGCAACAGGCCAATTCATATTAGCAACATAGTAATTCATGTCATCAAAACATGCTAAATCATGCTAGCACACAGGCCAATTCATATTAGCAACATAGTAATTCATGTCATCAAAACATGCTAAATCATGTTAGCAACAGGCCAATTCATATTAGGAACATAGTAATCCATGTTATCAAAACATGTTAAATCATGTTAGCAAACAGGCCAATTCATATTAGCAACATAGTAATTCATGTTATCAAAACATGTTAAATCATGTTAGCAACATAGTAATTCATGTCATCAAAACATGCTCGATCATGCTAACAGGCCAATTCATATTAGCAACATAGTAATCAATTTTATCAAAACATGGTAATCATGCTAACAACAGGCCAATTCATATTAGCAACATAGTAATTCATGTCATCAAAACATGCTAAATTATGCTAGCAAACAGGCCAATTCATATTAGCAAAATAGTAATCCATGTTATCAAAACATGTTAAATTATGCTAGCAAACAGGCCAATTCATATTAGCAACATAGTAATTCATGTCATCAAAACATGTTAAATTATGCTAGCAAACAGGCCAATTCATATTAGCAACATAGTAATCCATGTTATCAAAACATGCTAAATCATGCTAGCAAAAGGCCAATTCATATTAGCAACATAGTAATCCATGTTATCAAAACATGTTAAATTATGCTAGCAAACAGGCCAATTCATATTAGCAACATAGTAATCCATGTTATCAAAACATGCTAAATCATGTTAGCAACAGGCCAATTCATATTAGCAAAATAGTAATCCATGTTATCAAAACATAATAAATCATGCTAGCAACAGCCAATTCATGTTAGCAAAATAGTAATTTTTGTTATCAAAACATGTTAAATCATGCTAGCAAACAGGCCAATTCATATTAGCAACATAGTAATTCATGTTATCAAAACATGGTAATCATGCTAGCAAAAGGTCAATTCATATTAGCAACATAGTAATCCATGTTATCAAAACATGCTAAATCATGTTAGCAACAGGCCAATTCATATTAGCAAAATAGTAATCCATGTTATCAAAACATAATAAATCATGCTAGCAACAGCCAATTCATGTTAGCAAAATAGTAATTTTTGTTATCAAAACATGCTAAATCATGTTAGCAACAGGCCAATTCATATTAGCAAAATAGTAATCCATGTTATCAAAACATAATAAATCATGCTAGCAAACAGGCCAATTCATATTAGCAACATAGTAATTCATGTCATCAAAACATGCTAAATCATGCTAGCAACAGGCCAATTCATATTAGCAACATAGTAATCCATGTTATCAAAACATGCTCGATCATGCTAACAGGCCAATTCATATTAGCAACATAGTAATCCATGTTATCAAAACATGCTCGATCATGCTAACAGGCCAATTTATATTAGCAACATAGTAATTCATGTTATCAAAACATGCTCGATCATGCTAACAGGCCAATTCATATTAGCAACATAGTAATTCATGTCATCAAAACATGTTAAATCATGCTAGCAAACAGGCCAATTCATATTAGCAACATAGTAATTCATGTCATCAAAACATGTTAAATCATGCTAGCAAACAGGCCAATTCATATTAGCAACGTAGTAATTCATGTTATCAAAACATGCTAGATCATGCTAACAGGCCAATTCATTTTAGCAACATAGTAATCCATTTTATCAAAACATGCTAAATCATGCTAGCAAACAGGCCAATTCATATTAGCAACATAGTAATTCATGTCATCAAAACATGCTAAATCATGCTAGCAACAGGCCCATTCATATTAGCAACATAGTAATTCATGTCATCAAAACATGTTAAATTATGCTAGCAAACAGGCCAATTCATATTAGCAACATAGTAATTCATGTTATCAAAACATGCTAGATCATGCTAACAGGCCAATTTATATTAGCAACATAGTAATTCATGTTATCAAAACATGCTAAATCATGTTAGCAAACAGGCCAATTCATATTAGCAACATAGTAATTAATGTTATCAAAACATGCTAGATCATGCTAACAGGCCAATTCATATTAGCAACATAGTAATTCATGTTATCAAAACATGCTAAATCATGCTAACAACAGGTCAACTCATATTAGCAACATAGTAATTCATGTCATCAAAACATGCTCGATTATGCTAACAGGCCAATTCATATTAGCAACATAGTAATCCGTGTTATCAAAACATGTTAAATCATGCTAGCAACATAGTAATTCATGTCATCAAAACATGCTCGATCATGCTAACAGGCCAATTCATTTTAGCAACATAGTAATCCATGTTATCAAAACATAATAAATCATGCTAGCAACAGCCAATTCATGTTAGCAAAATAGCAATTTTTGTTATCAAAACATGTTAAATCATGCTAGCAAACAGGCCAATTCATATTAGCAACATAGTAATCCATGTTATCAAAACATGCTAAATCATGCTAGCAAAAGGCCAATTCATATTAGCAACATAGTAATTCATGTCATCAAAACATGCTAAATCATGCTAGCAACAGGCCAATTCATATTAGCAACATAGTAATTCATGTCATCAAAACATGCTAAATCATGCTAGCATACAGGCCAATTCATATTAGCAACATAGTAATTCATGTCATCAAAACATGTTAAATCATGCTAGCAACAGGCCAATTCATATTAGCAACATAGTAATTCATGTCATCAAAACATGCTAAATCATGCTAGCAACAGGCCAATTCATATTAGCAACATAGTAATTCATGTCATCAAAACATGCTAAATCATGCTAGCAACAGGCCAATTCATATTAGCAACATAGTAATTCATGTCATCAAAACATGCTAAATCATGCTAGCATACAGGCCAATTCATATTAGCAACACAGTAATTCATGTTATCAAAACATGTTAAATCATGTTAGCAACAGGCCAATTCATATTAGCAACACAGTAATTCGTGTCATCAAAACATGCTAAATCATGCTAGCAACAGGCCAATTCATATTAGCAACATAGTAATTCATGTCATCAAAACATGCTAAATCATGCTAGCACACAGGCCAATTCATATTAGCAACATAGTAATTCATGTCATCAAAACATGCTAAATCATGTTAGCAAACAGGCCAATTCATATTAGCAACATAGTAATTCATGTTATCAAAACATGTTAAATCATGTTAGCAACATAGTAATTCATGTCATCAAAACATGCTCGATCATGCTAACAGGCCAATTCATATTAGCAACATAGTAATCAATTTAATCAAAACATGGTAATCATGCTAACAACAGGCCAATTCATATTAGGAACATAGTAATCCATGTTATCAAAACATGTTAAATCATGTTAGCAAACAGGCCAATTCATATTAGCAACATAGTAATTCATGTTATCAAAACATGTTAAATCATGTTAGCAACATAGTAATTCATGTCATCAAAACATGCTCGATCATGCTAACAGGCCAATTCATATTAGCAACATAGTAATCAATTTTATCAAAACATGGTAATCATGCTAACAACAGGCCAATTCATATTAGCAACATAGTAATTCATGTCATCAAAACATGCTAAATTATGCTAGCAAACAGGCCAATTCATATTAGCAAAATAGTAATCCATGTTATCAAAACATGTTAAATTATGCTAGCAAACAGGCCAATTCATATTAGCAACATAGTAATTCATGTCATCAAAACATGTTAAATTATGCTAGCAAACAGGCCAATTCATATTAGCAACATAGTAATCCATGTTATCAAAACATGCTAAATCATGCTAGCAAACAGGCCAATTCATATTAGCAACATAGTAATTCATGTCATCAAAACATGTTAAATTATGCTAGCAAACAGGCCAATTCATATTAGCAACATAGTAATCCATGTTATCAAAACATGCTAAATCATGCTAGCAAAAGGCCAATTCATATTAGCAACATAGTAATCCATGTTATCAAAACATGTTAAATTATGCTAGCAAACAGGCCAATTCATATTAGCAACATAGTAATCCATGTTATCAAAACATGCTAAATCATGTTAGCAACAGGCCAATTCATATTAGCAAAATAGTAATCCATGTTATCAAAACATAATAAATCATGCTAGCAACAGCCAATTCATGTTAGCAAAATAGTAATTTTTGTTATCAAAACATGTTAAATCATGCTAGCAAACAGGCCAATTCATATTAGCAACATAGTAATTCATGTTATCAAAACATGGTAATCATGCTAGCAAAAGGCCAATTCATATTAGCAACATAGTAATCCATGTTATCAAAACATGCTAAATCATGTTAGCAACAGGCCAATTCATATTAGCAAAATAGTAATCCATGTTATCAAAACATAATAAATCATGCTAGCAACAGCCAATTCATGTTAGCAAAATAGTAATTTTTGTTATCAAAACATGCTAAATCATGTTAGCAACAGGCCAATTCATATTAGCAAAATAGTAATCCATGTTATCAAAACATAATAAATCATGCTAGCAAACAGGCCAATTCATATTAGCAACATAGTAATTCATGTCATCAAAACATGCTAAATCATGCTAGCAACAGGCCAATTCATATTAGCAACATAGTAATCCATGTTATCAAAACATGCTCGATCATGCTAACAGGCCAATTCATATTAGCAACATAGTAATCCATGTTATCAAAACATGCTCGATCATGCTAACAGGCCAATTTATATTAGCAACATAGTAATTCATGTTATCAAAACATGCTCGATCATGCTAACAGGCCAATTCATATTAGCAACATAGTAATTCATGTCATCAAAACATGTTAAATCATGCTAGCAAACAGGCCAATTCATATTAGCAACATAGTAATTCATGTCATCAAAACATGTTAAATCATGCTAGCAAACAGGCCAATTCATATTAGCAACGTAGTAATTCATGTTATCAAAACATGCTAGATCATGCTAACAGGCCAATTCATTTTAGCAACAT
Source organism: Romanogobio albipinnatus (assembly GCA_023566225.1). Classification (NCBI taxonomy): domain Eukaryota; kingdom Metazoa; phylum Chordata; class Actinopteri; order Cypriniformes; family Gobionidae; genus Romanogobio; species Romanogobio albipinnatus. The sequence goes on along the minus strand of CM042242.1, from coordinate 15,245,995 downwards.
AGTAATCCATTTTATCAAAACATGCTAAATCATGCTAGCAAACAGGCCAATTCATATTAGCAACATAGTAATTCATGTCATCAAAACATGCTAAATCATGCTAGCAACAGGCCCATTCATATTAGCAACATAGTAATTCATGTCATCAAAACATGTTAAATTATGCTAGCAAACAGGCCAATTCATATTAGCAACATAGTAATTCATGTTATCAAAACATGCTAGATCATGCTAACAGGCCAATTTATATTAGCAACATAGTAATTCATGTTATCAAAACATGCTAAATCATGTTAGCAAACAGGCCAATTCATATTAGCAACATAGTAATTAATGTTATCAAAACATGCTAGATCATGCTAACAGGCCAATTCATATTAGCAACATAGTAATTCATGTTATCAAAACATGCTAAATCATGCTAGCAACAGCCAATTCATGTTAGCAACATAGTAATCCATGTTATCAAAATATGTTAAATCATGTTAGCAATAGGCTAATTTATGTAAATTGTGTAAGTAGTGTGTTCACACTGAAAATTCCAAAAAGGAAAAAGTGCACTTTAAATACCCGGATGATGCACTAAATTAACGTGTGGAATGTTGGACACTTCATGCACTCTGTCGCAGCTTTAATTACATAGTGGAAGGGGAGGCACAGCCAGATTCCCATGTTGAATGACAAAATAACCATGTAAAGTTCATACACTACACGGTTGAGTACATGGTACATAAGTGCATAGTGCATAAGTGCATCATTTAGGAGACAAACTAATTCATGTTAACAACATGCTAAAACTTGTTAGCATCCTGCTAATGCATGCTAACAGCATAAAAAACCGTGTTATCAAACATTCTAATTCAGTCATGCTAAAACGTGCTAGCAATGTGGTAGATCATGTTAGAAATGTGTTCCCTAGCCTAGATGTCCCAAACTTCCATTTCAACAATTCAATTAAAAAGCTTGTCTTTAAGCTTGTCAGTTTTTCTACTTTTTCAAGCCAACTTTGTTTACAAACTTTACTCATCTAGTTGTTATGAATCTGTGAAATCCAACTTAAAATAACTTTTTTTCCTATTTGTATGTATTTTAAAATCGTATTTATTTTCAAAGCTGAATTTTCAAAAGCCATTACTCCAGTCTTCAGTGTCTACAATAAAGTACATTATTTGGCATTTTGAGAACTACGTCCTAGTGTTATTATTGTTGTCATCACAAACCTGGGGCCTATACCATGAAGGTAGTTGAACAAATTCAGGGTTACGGGATTGGTTTTGAGTTGACAAAACCAAACCGATGCAATCAGGCTTTATTGGTACCATGACGCAGCTCATCAACTTTCTCTGTCAACTCAGGCTTTGATCCTTAAGCTATGATTACTTCACGCGCGCGTGCACATAAAAGAGTGACGTCGGCACTAAACAACCAATCGCGTTCGATATGGATAGAGCGAGAGCCATATATTTTTCCGCGGAGGAGCAAGAGCTAATACTTCACAAATATGAAGAATATAAAAGTGTATTTCAAGCACGCAGTAACACGGCCTCTGCTGCCAAAGCAAGAGAAGAATGTTGGAGGAAAATTGCTGATTGCATTAATGCGTAAGTTAAAAAAACAATTATATAAAAAAAAACATTCTAGGCTTTAGGTCATTCATGTACAATTATGTGTATATACACTGCAAAAAAAAATGCTCTTCTTACTTAGTAATTTTGTCTTGTTTCTAGTCTAAATATCTAAAAATTCTTAAATCAAGATGCATTTACTAGATAATTACATGACATAAGATGTTTTCTAGAAAATTTCTGTTTTGTCCCAAACAGAAATAAGATTATTTTCCTCACCCCATTGGCAGATAATTTTGCTTGTTTTAAGCAAAAACTCACTTTATTTTTATTTTATTTTTAATAAAACAAATAAATCCTATGTCACTTAATTAACTAGTAAATGCATCTTGATTTAATAATTTTGGAAACAAGAAAAAATACTAAATAAGAAGAGCATTTTTTTGCAGTGTAATGCAGCCTATAATATATATATATATGTGCTCTAAGTAAAATCTGCCTTTTGGAAAGAAAAAAAGAACCTGAATGTGAACGGTTAAATTGTTCATACGTCACGTCACCCTATCAATATATCTTACCGGCAATTTTATAAAAGCCCTCTTTTATGGACATGGTCGATAAATGTCCTGGGAACACAATGAAGCCATTTATGTACCCCTGCAGTGCAAGGACCACCTTGCGAATGGTTCGACAAACCGTGTTTTTCCCAAGGTTCTCTGCATCACCGACCGCGTACAAGTATGTACCACTTGCAAAAAAACGCAACGCAATGCATACCATTTGCGGTACAGTAAGGGCATGGCTTCGACGAGTCACATTTATGTGCGGCTCAAGAAGTTCGCAAATATAACCGATTCCTTCTACGGAAAATCTGTACCTTTCATACAAGTATGTATCAGGAAAGTCAAGGGGATTTTGTCTGTCCCTAAAAACTCTTTCTCTACGAAGTGCTCTTCTAACAATTTGCGCGGAGATGTCCAAAGGATTTGGTAGAAAAGGTGAAGCCATTGCAAAAGACGCTGGGAATTAGTTACGTCATATATATATATATTTTTTTGCTCACAGCTGATTGGTCAAACTTAAATCTCAGATCTCGAATCCAGAACATAACCTGCCCCGGAGCAGGTTAGCCGTGCAGCGTAAGATACCATGGCAACTAACACCGATTAAAGCCGAGCTACTTTCATAGTACCTAAAACCCAGGATTGGCACAAACTAAGCTTAAACATATCTGGCTAGCCAGCTAAACCAGCTTCATGGTATAGGCCCCTGGGGCCTATACCATGAAGCCGGTTTAGCTGGCTAGCCAGATATGTTTAAGCTTATGTTTGGCTTTTAGCAGTGTTCATCTCCATAGTAACTTGCGCTCCACAGCTAACCTGCTCCAAGGACAGGTTATGTTCTGGATAAGAGATCTCAAACTGAAATTGGTCCAATCAGCTGTGAGCAAAGTGACACGCCCCTGATGCAATAAAGTCACTCCCCCTGTTTCTACTCCAAATTAAAGGTACATAGCAAATGGCTATTAAAGACTAAAGTGTCTGGCTTTTAACAATGCTTATTTATAATAATAATTTTGAATGATTTAGATATCATTTATGTAATTATTATACCCATAATCAATTACACATGTATCATTTTAGTTCATCATTTAATAGGCACTTAGTTGAAATTAATATAAATAGCCTATACAAAGGTCATACAAATAAGCTTTAAAATCACTAAATAAAGCTATAAAAATTACTACATTACTCAATTCTCTATCAACTAAACTAACTTTTACTTGCATTGACGTAGTGAATATTTTATTTAAGTTGTACTCTTGTATAGACGGCTCTTTTCTTCTTGCTGTGTAAATTTGTTTAAATTCTTAATATTTTTCAATCATGTAATATTTTGCAGAAACGAGAAATTAATCTTGCTGCTTCTCTCGCGAGAAGTGAATCTCAGTTTTACTGATCTACAGCGTGTGATTGCCTGTTCAGTACTGATGTCACTGCTAAACTCTAAACTCAGGATCAAAGCCTGAGTTGACAGAGAAAGCTGATGATCAGCATCATGGGACCAACAAAGCCTGAACAGATTGGTTTGGTTTTGTCAACTCTAAACTAATCCTGTAACCCAGAGTTTGTTAAACTACCATCATGGTACAGGCCCCTGGCATGTATATCATGTGAAGGATTAAAATGAAAGGTTAAAATTAAATGGTTTAAATTAAATGTCTACGGTCAGAACATATAAATAAAAATGCCCTTCAATGTTTCAATAAGAAACAATAAAGTTGTATTAGTTAACATTAGTTAACATGAGCTAACCATGAACAGCACCTCTGTTCAGCATTAGTTCATCTTTGTTAACGTTAGTTCATAATTTCCAGCTAGTTCATGTTAGTTCACAGTACATTAACTATTGTTAACAAGATTTTAATAATGCATTAGTAAATGTTGAAATGAACATTTAACAAAATAATAAACTGCACTTAATACGCATTTATTTATCTATTATTATATGCATTTTTATTATCAAACCATTTGTTGCAGTTGTAGAATGGGTATAGTAATGACATTTTTTTTTACTGTGAATATGTGCACTCAGGGACTCCCGAGCACAGCTGCAGACACTGGAAGGGGAAAGGTCCTTTCTGATGCCCCTCTTCATAGTCCTGCCAACAGCTGCCACTCCGACTCCTTCACGAGCAACGCCTCGTACCCGCTGACTCAACCTGCCCAGCGCCAGCGACGCCTCAACTCCACCAGCAACCTCCGACGTGCCCGTTTCAACACTCCATGCTTCGGCCTGCTCTCCGGCACGTCCGAGTCCTCCAAACTACAAGCGAATGGAATTACAACCTCAAACACGCTCTCTGACACCAGCGGCGCCCCTTCCAGCCAGCCGCAGGACCGAGGTCAAGTATCAAGCATGGAGGAGGACCACGTCACGATACCAGTGTTTGCAATTTCAGAAGAGGAAGACCGACAGCCTCTCGTTAACACGAGAGAACCTCCCGAGAAGCCTTTGCGGATGAATGGACAGATGTTTGAAGGCACAAAGATGCCACTGCTATCGAAAAGCCACGTTGCCAGCATCCATACGACCTCTTTAGCGAGGGCAGGCCATGGCGGGCCGTTGGAGACGCAGGATCCTTCGGCGCTCTCTTGTTAACAGTGACTCAAGAAACAGTTTGCCAGCGCCAGGAATTGAGCCAATAGATGGACTGAAAACTCACATCTTATGAGCTCCTCCTGGTGTCTTCGCATGGCACGAAGCACGTATTCAGTGTGTGACAATGTGGAATTTCAATGGGGTATTGTTATGAATATTGGCATGAATGGAAAAAGAAAGCACTTGTTCTTCCTGTTATTGTATCAGCACAGTTAATTTGCTAAGTATAAAACCGTCTAACAATATATTTTATAACCTGTGTGTGTGTGTGTGTGTGTGTGTGTGTGTGTGTGTATAACTGTTAACCATGATCACGTAATTCCACTCACTACTGAGAGTTTGAGTTGTAGACTGGGTGCATTGTTACTTTCATTATGAAATTCCATATATCTGCTCTATGAACAATACAGCTTGTTCCTAATCCCTTTGCAACACGTAGAAGACCAATTAGCAGATCTAGTAGAAAGCTGCTTTGAATCTCTCTCGACTTCCACGTTTTTGTAATTCACTATGGGACCAATACACGTATTTTTACTGTTAAAAAAAAGTTATTCGAGTTATTAAAGCATTTGAAATGGCATGTATTCTTAATTCTCAAGGGACATAACCACTGCATAATTTCAATTGTTACAGTTCTCTGATTTCACTTCCTATGTGCCCTTTGGCAATCATCTATGCTGCTAAATATGCACTGATGCAATAACTGACATTTTATGTGTATACAATCATGTTTTTATAACATTCAATTTCATATATGATGCAACCGTTTTGGTTATATGGCGTTTTCCTGAATGCAGTAAAATTGTCAACTGTACTGATTTTGATGGATTATAAAGGGAACTGATCAGACATTTAAATGCAGTAACTAACATTTAATCCAAATAAAAGTGTATAGTGAAGTTGTGTGGCTTTTGTGCAATCATTTCATAGAAAGAACAGAGTCATGTGATTTAATGTAGTCTTTTATTATTAGTGCAGTAAATTAGACGGTTTTATTTCTAGGCATTAAAAATATGAGGCACGGCAAGCGCTAATTCAACTATGGGCCTTATATGTGCTTCTCTATAGTTACTGATAAATAGTTTTCCTCCCCATTTGAAGGCCAAGTTTAAACTTTGAGGTAGAAATAAAAGAAGAAAAAAAAACTTCTCACCCAAGCAAGTAAATATTTGCCGTGGAGTACATTTCCCTTTCAGCAAATGCAAAGCAGCCTCCAAAGCTTCACTAACACTCGGGACCAACCCCCGAATAAATCCTTCAACCCTTCCTGCAGATTTTAAGAGTTTGCAGTACGAGACCCGCTTTAGAGCTTACAACTTAAAACCACCTTTTAGGTGCATACAAGAGCCTGTATATGGTTTCAAAGAAAACTATAAACACGAGACATTTTAATATGTACATACACATTTAGAAAAGCGTGATCTGATTTTTATCTCACTGTATATGAACTGATATATGCCAAATCCTTAAATGATATAGTTACTTAAAAAAAAAAAAAGCATCTACCAAATGCATACATGAAAAAATTTGAAGTAGATGAAAACATAATTTGCAACACGCGCTAAACTTCATTGTACAAAAACTTCCAAAGTAAGGTTAGGGGGCATTATCCTGTATAAAACCACAACTTCACTAATGAATTGTAGCAAATCCACCAAATGTGGCTGTTTGTCAGGTGCCATTAGTTTAGTGTGTGAGGCTTTAGAGCGCTGAGCCCTTCTGTCCAGTTTCATTAAAGAGCAGTTGAGGGTTGCAGAGAATTGACCTCTATATGGTTGTAGGAAGTCTAATCTGAGCCTCTGAAGAATGTCATGGTGTGAGGGACCACTTTTTTTGCAATATCAACAGTAATGCAAAACCTTTCATGGAACCTTTTTGGAAGAAAAAAAACATGATGCACCTACTTTTAGATACAAATATATATAGCTCCTGTTTTACAACAGAAGGAACAACCTAGAACAAAGAAAAACATCTGACTTAAAGTTGAAGGGTAAAAATGTTCTTAAATGGTTAGTTCACCCAAAAATGAAAAAGAAAAGCATAATTTGTGATGAAATCAAGAGCTCTCTAACCGCTATTTAATGAACACTTTAAAAGGCCCAGAAAGGTAGGAAAGCCATCTTTAAAATAACCCATGTGACTGGTTCAACCTCTATGTTTTGAAGTGACGAGAATATTTTTTTGTGGCAAAAAACAAACTAAAATAACGACTTTATTCAACGATTTCTGTCAGACGGCTACGCTGTTGACGGAGTGTAAACTTCCAGAACGCTGGGTTACCATTGGCCAACGCTGTTCACATGAGCACCACAGCGCATGCGCACGAGTCGTTCTGCCGTAGAACTAGGCACTGTTCACATTGCGTCAACAGCACAGATGAGAAGAAATTGTTGAAAAAAGTCATTATTTTCTTTGTTTTTTGTGCACAAAAAGTATTCTTGTCGCTTCATAAATTTAAGGTTGAGCCACTCGAGTCACATGGACGATTTTAACGATGTCTTCTTTACTACCTTTCTGGGCCTTGAAAGTGTTAATTACATTGCTGTCTATGGTGGGGTCAGAGAGCTCTCGGATTTCATCAAAAATGTCTTCATTTGTGATCCGAAGATGAACAAAGGTCGTTTGGGTTTGGAATGAAATGAGGGTGAGGGATGTCATGGTATCAAAATTCCAGTAGTCGGTACCAATACCATAAAAATTTTACGGTACTCTGTACCAATTTCGGTACCACAGCTAAATTTTTTATTTAACTATTTAAAAAAAAAAAAAATTGATTAAGTTTATTATTCATGATGATAATCATTATAAGTAAATAATACAAAGATTTAAAGACTGCTTGTCTGCTGTTTAAAAGTAAACATTGTTTTTAAAAAAGATTAAGTGAAAAATAATCAACCATCTAGGCATACCGTAATTATTATTATTAGTAGAGATGTGTTATTATTACATAGAGACGTAGCTAAATCTACTGTAGGCTACAACAGTAGCCCAATTGTCAATTTCAAATTTTTTAAACCGAACGTTTATTTTGACGGGTTGCCGTGAAGAGCTTTGAGTGTCTATGTTCATGATTTGACAGTTTTCTCAAATGAAACGGTATATTCGCATGAAGTGACGGTTTATGCGTTCGTATCCTCATATAGTGACACGCGGCAGAGACAGCAGCGAGCGAGTGACACAGAACATGCAGGAGTAATATTTAAATGGTATTTTGCCGTTTAATATTCACAGACACTAGTATATATATTCGGCTACAGTCTGGAGCCCTGCGCTTAGATAAACACGGAAGCGACTGAACGCAGCACCTCGGGAGTCAGTACTACCAGTACTACAGAATTGATGGTATCGTCCCATTTGTATAATTTCAGTACCGGTACTTGTGACTCATTTTTGGGTGAACTAACCCTTTAACTTTCAGAACTTTTTTTCATGTGGCTTGATGTTTAATGCCACATTTTAATCACTGATTATGGTTACTATTTAATGGATCACAATGAATGCATGCACACTAAACTTTCATAAATAAATAAAAAAAAGGTAAAACTACAAACTATAAAACTATATAGTTTGTGAAAACTATAGCTAAAACCAATGTGGTTTACACAATTAAACAACAAATAGAGCTGAGTGTTAAATGCACACAACAACTGAAGTACAACTTAAAAAAAAACTATTTTCTAGTCCAGAAATACAGCTCTTGCCTAGTCAGAAATCATTTAAACTGCAATTATTTGGCCATACCATCGACCTACATAACCCCTCCAAACCTACAAGTGAAAGGAAAACTAAAATATGTTAGTTACCTAAATAAACACTGGGAAAAGCATCATCAACTAGCTAAAACTGGCCTCGTTTGCATATGAATTTCATAAACATTTCCCCAGAGGCCACAGCAAAAACTTCATAATCATTAGACGTGCTGAAGTTTTTATTATAAATCAGATTTGACTTGATTATCCACAGCAGTGCGATATTACCCTCAGTCTTGTGTTATAAAAAAATCTCTTTATGCCTTTAGAACAGCCCTGCAAATGAGAGAACAAATACACACTGTCCGCTCTGACTTCACATGGCTTATTCCCCTCAGAAAGAGAATGAAGAACAAAATGCAGCTACCGATGCTGAATACCTAACATGTAATATTTTAGTGCACTTGACCATAGTCGCCTCTAGACCACAATCATCCCTTTTTTTAATTATAAAATACATAATTTTCAATGTTCTCAGTGGCACGTAAATGTCTTGAGCAGTTCACAATAATAGCATTACATTGAGATGTCAGACATTTGGAAGAACTATGTGTGACATATGCAAAGAAGTGCACAAAGAACACTTAAAGTTAACTCTTAGGCACCAAAGGTTAGTTATATCATTTGTATATTGTATAATGTTTAAGCTAAAAAGCTTTTTGCAAGAAAAAGTGATTGCCAACGTTGTCTCGTTTTACAATTGCAAGCAGAGATACGACAAGAACCCATAGTGGAATGAAGTGTGCATACTGAAAGTGTGACGGTCTATCCATCATGGAAAATGAGTGTCTGTCTCTACACACAGCGCAGATCCAGAGCAAATGTTTCCATACATGTTCACACCGTACTTCAAGGATGATTGGTTTATCATCATCTGATTGACTTTGCATATGTAAAGTTGCCATCTAGAGGAGAAAAACAGGTATAACACCTGCCCGCAGCAGATCAGTTACCCCGAAGCGTGCTAATGATGAAGCTACCTCCCAAACCACTGCTGTCAAATCAAGCGTCGCTCCACCAGCTTTAGTTCTTAAAACGCGTCTGCTCGCACACGTGGTTGAATTTCCTGAAAGAGGAGAAAACTAAATTACTGATTGAGATTGATCATTGTGTGTTAGCATGATCATGATGTAGGATCAACAACCTTAACAGACTTTGTATATACAGTTGCAAGAAAAAGCTTGCTTGAGAAACGCTTGCAGCTTCTGTGAAAATGTGAATAATTTTAACTAAATAAGAGAGATCATAAAAAGTTATTTTTTATTTTGTACTGTCCTGTATAAGATATTCCACATAAAAAATAGTTTACATACAGACCACAAGACAAAAAAAAGAAAAAAAAAAGAAGCTGAATTTATTAAAATGACCCCGTTCAAAAGTTTATGAACCCTTGATTCTTAATACTGTGTGCTGTTCCCTGGATGATCCACGGCTGGTTTTTTGTTTAGTGATGGTTGTTCATGAGTCCCAATGTTCTTCAGAATGAATGTTCTTCCCAAATCCTCCAGGTCCTGCAAATTCTTCAGTTTTCCAGCATCTTTTGCATATTTGAACCCTTTCCAGCAGTGACTATGATTTTGAGATCCATCTTCTCACACGGAGGACAATTGATGGACTCAAACACAACTATTAGTTTCAAACATTCACTGATGCTCCAGAAGGAAACATGACACATCAAACATTTTTTGAATTTGAATCAAAAAGATTTCAATTTAAATTCTGCAGGAAAGTGGCCCTCCAGGACTGAGTTTGGAGACCCCTACGTTAAACGGTTTGTTCACCCAAAAATGAAAATAATCCCATAATTGACCACCCTCAAGCCATTCTAGGCGTACATGACTTCAGCTCTTCCAAGCTTTATAATGGTAATGTAATAGTTGCGTTTGAATCCCAAAAGAATCTCACTCCTCCGTGTGAGAAGATGGATCTCAAAATCACAGTCACTGCTGGAAAGGGTTCAAATATGCAAAAGATGCTGGAAAACTGAAGAAAGTGCAGGACCTGGAGGATTTTTCTGAAGAACATTGGGCAGTTTAACTGCTCAGGACAAACAAGGGACTCATGAACAACCATCACAAAACAAAAAACAGACGTGGATCATCCAGGGAACAACACATTAAGTATGGAATGCTAAGTCTGACAAAATTAAAAAATAAATAAATATACAAAGAAATGTAAAAATGCAAAAGTAAATATACATGGAAAAGCAAAAAAAAGAAAGAAAATAAATAAAAATAGAACTTAATAAATGTATAAATAAATAAATGTGGAAATATATAAATAATTATTTCCACATTTCTTTTTTTTTATACATTTCTTTGTCTGTAGGGTAATGAGGAGGGTGTGGTTTACCTCAGACATAGCAATCGTTGATGCCACAGTGACACCTTGTGGTGTGGCCACGTTGATACTGTCTGTGATGAATGACTTGGATAGGTATATGGCCAAAATTGATTCTTAATAATCAATGGTACATGTAAACATTTTTTGTAAAATATCTTATTCAGGACAACACTACATTAAAAATAACACATACATACATATATACATATATATATATATATATATATATATAAAATCTGTGAAAATGTGAATAATTTGAACAAAATGCAAGCGGTTCACATACTTTCTTACAAATGTAAATGTACTAATAAACAGGTCTATGTGGTTGCACTGCAGACTCCACAGATGTGCAATAGCTGCCCTCTACTGGTGGATTTAAGTCTGGAGCACTTCAGAGGATAAGAGGATAAGACATGATCAACTGTGGGTTTACATGTCGCTCACTTACAAAGCGTGGTGTGCTTTCACTTGAGTCCGACAGTTGCGTCCCCAGTAACAGTCTGGTCTGGAGGTCACAGCATCTGTGGAAAAACAAGCAAACATACTGCATACAATTCTCATTTGCAGTTCATTCTTATAGAATTGGCTTGATATAAATATTGAGACACTAATATGACTGTGTAGCGTTGTGTTACTTCAATGGATGCGAGTCTTACCTGGCAGCTCTGATGGAGGAATACGCTCTCTGTATTTGTATGCGAGCTCTCTAAAAGTGCGAAGTCCACAGCAGTAGCATAGGAAAGACTTGCCAGTGATTCTGTAATCTGAAATGCATGAAAATACAAACAACTGTGAATTACAACAGGGCATTTACTCGAGCCACTTTCAATGAAATAGTAGCAGCTGAACTGACTCCATTTCTTGTTTGTAGAGGTGAGCGATATAGCAAAATGACAAATATGCTGAAATTTATCAGCCGGTGTAATAAACTCAGTAATGCGTAATGTTGGGAAATGTTCAGAGAAAAAGATGAAGGACTTGTTAGAATAAAAGATCTTTGTATATCTTAAGTCTTCAGTTTTACATCACAAAGACAGTTCACTCATATTACTACGAATGGGAGAAAGTGTAACGCACAATCGCCAATTGGACTGCACATGTGCATTGGCTGGTCCACCAAAGAAATCTGACAACAACTGTCTCATAAATTTAGTTTCTTTAAAATATGAAATTTAGTCTTAAGCTTGGCGAACAGTTTTGGAGAATTTGTCATTTCCCCGTTCAAAGAAATAGGAGCTGTACTTGCATGACTGAAATAGCTGCCCGAGAGGCGTTTCAAAGGTTGCCGCAGATTGAAATGACTTGCCTTAAAGGGACTTTGAGTGAAACCGCCGCTACACCATCATGTGCATATTGTGATAAATATAATATATCCCCCCAAAATCTTTAAGAATATTGCAGTATTGTTTTCCTTTCATCACCCACCCTTACTTGAACCTGTGCCTGATCCTCAACAATTCTCAAAATGAGCAAAGGGCATTTACCAGAGAGATGGTACAGGCCCTGCTGTACAGCCTGGAGCGCCTCCTGCAGCATGTGCCTCCAGCTCATTCCTCGAGAAGTCAAATAGTTCTGCCACAAAGAAAGCAGAAATGGTCAATAAACACAGAGCTTATACAGGTATATAACTCAAACAACACTTGAATTTAACACTTAATATTTCTGGTGGTAAAATCTCCTCCTGATAATGCTGATAAATAACTAAAGAAAATGTTAGTGGTGCTTTACCATGCAAAAGTAACTAAGGTTCTTATATAGTTATAGGCTAGTTTAAGTTATGAAAACAGTCCACAGTAAAAACAAATCAGCATTTTCTGCTGAATCAAGAAAACTTGTTTTAATTTTTTTTGAAATGCGTTAAAGCAGGGGTCTCCAATCTCGGTCTTGGAAGACCACTGTCCTGCAGAATTTAGCCCCAACCCCAAATAAACACACCTGACAAGGCCCTAGACACTGATTAGCTGGTTCAGGTGTGTTTAATTGGGGTTGGAGCTAGACTCTGCAGGACAGGGCCCTCCGGGACTGAGTTTGGAGACCCTTGCGTTAAAGGGTTAGTTAAACCAAAAATGAAAATAATCCCATAATACTCACCCTCAAGCCATTCTAGGTGTATATGAATTCAGCTCTTCCAAGCTTTATAATGGTAGTGAATGGTACCTTAGAATTTGAAGCCCCAAAAAAGTATCCATCATAAAAGTAATCCACACGGCTCCAGTGGGTTAATAAAGGCCTTCTAAAGCAAAGCGATGTGTCTTTGGAAGAAACATATCCATATTTATAACTTTATAAACTATAATCACAGGCTTCCAGTAACAGCCATGTGCAAGTTGAAATCCAATGGAAGAGTGACCTCTGACCCAACGCATGACATAGGATGGTAGAGTAAGCTTGGGTATAAATTCAAACAAATAGGGCTGAGCAACAAACTCAAGCTCCTCCGACATTTCTCTATAAAAATTCTAAATCGTGATCAGTGTTTTGTTTAGCTCTATCCTCTGTGCTTCCATGTCCACCAATATGCCATGCGTCGGGTCAGGGATCACTCTTCCGGAACTAGACTTGCGTATGGCTGTTACTGGAAGCCAGTGATTATTGTTTAGTAAGTTATAAGTATGGATATTTTTCTTACAAAAGCGCATCGCTTCGCTTCAGAAGGCCTTTATTAACCCCCTGGAGACTTACGGATTACCTTGTTTTTTTGGGCTTCAAAAAACAAGGTACAATTCACTCCAATAATAAAGCTTGGAAGAGCCAGGATATTTTTTTAATATTTAAAATTTGTGTTCGGCTGAAAGAAGAAAGTCATACACACCTAGGTTGGCTTGTTGAGGGTGAGTAAATTATGGGAAAATATTTGGTTGAACTAACCCTTTAACATAGCTTGATATTAATCACAGTTCATTGTTTTTAAAGTCAGACAATGGGGTTTTTTTGCCCATTTTACCACTCATCATACAAAAAATATCATCATATAATAAAAAATAAGGCTGAAATAAAATAACAAATATTATATATATATATATATATATAAACTTACAAAAACTGATCTGACTTACTTAAAAATGATCTGAAATCAATAATATGGCAAAAACTGAAATAAAAATACATTGAAACAAATAAACTAATGACAAAGTATATAACAAATTTACTAAAACTAAAATGGAAAACATAAAATATAATTCAAAACATTAATAAAGTCAAATTATATATTTATAATTCTATTTATATAGCACTTTATACAATACAGATAAAGTTTCAAAGCAGCTTAAATTTAAACGATCAATGAAGCAAACATAATTCAATTCTGCTGTAAAGCAACTCTAAAAAAGACAAGTTCAGTTCAATAACTGTGTAAGGTTCATCAATTATGAAATAAGCTCAATTCAGCCATTAAGTAGCTCTGCCGAAAACAGTGATGTCATCACCCAGCTCAATTCAGTTCAAGTTTACTTCTTATTCAATAGTGTCAGTGCAGTCAAAAAATATTATAGTAAGATATAAATAATAGTGATGTCAAGTATGAGCAAACAAACCGAACATACCTGAAGGACTTCAGACTCATATTGATTGCCATTAAAAACTCCATCCAGACATTTGTCATTAAGGTTAAGTTCTGTGAGGAGAAATGACCATTATCATTATTATAAAATAACACAGGCAGTCAGAAAAATCTTAACCACTGAGAAACCTACCATTGAAATGCGCTAGGCAGCCGTGACAACCGATCCGCTGGCAGCCCCAGTACACATGACAGAAGGGTTTCTGGCACACCATACCTGTTCAATGGAGCAGACAACAAATCATCGGGTGACTCCAGCAGGCCAGAACATTGATGGACAGTTGTCAGGGTCACTCACAGTGTTGCGGGGACATCTGAGGGGGAAGGTACTCGAAGCGCCGGTCAGGCATGGGCTGCAGGCAGCAGGTGCAGATGAGGTGACTGCCCTGAGGGGGACATCTAAACTCCTGAGAAGCTGCGGTGGGAATACAGCGCATTTAAGCACATGAAGAATTGTGTGGATTTGCCTGTTGGTGTGTGTGAGTGCATCGTTTAGGCGTGAGTGTGAGCATGAATAACCTGTGGAGGTATCAGAGGATGTGGAGGGGCCTTCTCCGGGCACTTTAGCTGGCCCCTCTGATTGAGCAGGCTCACAGATCCACAGGGCGGAGCCAAGCTCTTTCCGATAACCCGGACACTGCCGACACATCATGTAGGGCTGACTGTGAAAAAACAAAGTTAATTAGGATGATTCTATATATAGAACCTACTGGACATCTACTATTTTAAGATCAAATACAAATTGTCCTGGAAGTGAAATATACTGCATATACATACACACACACACACATATTTCATATTATATATATATATATATATATATATATATATAGTGAGTAAAATAAGTATTTGAACACCCTGCTATTTTGCAAGTTCTCCCATTTGGAAATCATGGAGGGGTCTGAAATTGTCATCGTAGGTGCATGTCCACTGTGAGAGACATAATCAAAAAAAAAAAAATCCAGAAATCACAATATATGATTTTTTTAACTATTTATTTGTATGATACAGCTGCAAATAAGTATTTGAACACCTGTCTATCAGCTAGAATTCTGACCCTCAAAGACCTGTTAGTCTGCCTTTAAAATGTCCACCTCCACTCCATTTATCATCCTTGTTACATTCCATGTGTTTTCATTAACATGTTTTGGAGGGTGTTTGTTTCTCTTCCACTTTTTGTCTGTTTGTTAATTTCTTTAGGGAATCCTCACTACGGACGAACATTACTAACGTCACTACGTCATACGTAATGATTGACGTTCGGCCAATCGGCGGACGTGCCTGCAGGATAAGAGGCCTCGTTTCCCATGGATGGCCAGTGAGCAGATCAGCGCGAACTCTCACTCATTGTTGTCTCTGTCTTAGTCATATTTGTGACTGTCAAAGTATCCTAATTGTTATGAGAAGATATTGCTTAGTCATATCTGTGACTGTCAAAGTATCCTTATTGTTATGAGAAGCCTTTGCTTAATCTGTCCTTGTTAACTCTAACTTGGAGTTTGTTCGTTGCTATGTTAGAGTTAGACTCGTCACGTTTGAGAGTGCTTGCGATAATTGCCGGCAGGTGTGTGAGATCAGAGCGTTACACGCGTATGAGACACATGGTGAAATAACTCGTCAGTGGAGGTCGGATTTCTTTGTTTTGTGTTAGTTGTTTGTCTATTTACTTCCATTTAGATAGGTAGTTTCTCTAATGTTATTTAGTTAGAAAGAGAGATCGTCCTCAGTTGTAATTTTGTTTGGTAGTTAGTGTAGTTTATTTATAGCGTCGCAAACGCTGAAGATTTCGTTTTGGTTTCTACATTTTTCTTTGATAGTTAGTATTAGAGGTTGGGTTAGTAATCATTGGGTTTTGTTTTGATTATTTCATTGTTTTGGGCGACTCTCTTGTTATTCTTGATTCTTTCGTGTTCTGTTACTTTTCATTATGGTGATTTTTTTGTGGTATTGTTTTCCTGGGAATAAATTACTTTAATGTCATTTATTCAGGTTGTTGTATGTTTTTCTACCTGCACCCCTCAACAGTCACATCTCACATAAATGTTGCGTCATCCCTTTTAAACATCTTTTAAACACGTAACAATCCTAAATTAGATGCACCTGTTTGAGGTCGTTAGCTGCATAAAGACACCTGTCCACCCCATACAATCAGTAAGAATCCAACTACTAAAATGGCCAAGACCAAAGAGCTGTCCAAAGACACTAGAGACAAAATTGTACACCTCCACAAGGCTGGAAAGGGCTACGGGGAAATTGCCAAGCAGCTTGGTGAAAAAAGGTCCACTGTTGGAGCAATCATTAGAAAATGGAAGAAGCTAAACATGACTGTCAATCTCCCTCGGACTGGGGCTCCATGCAAGATCTCACCTCGTGTGGTCTCAATGATCCTAAGAAAGGTGAGAAATCAGCCCAGAACTACATGGGAGGAGCTGGTCAATGACCTAAAAAGAGCTGGGACCACCATTTCCAAGGTTACTGTTGGTAATACACTAAGACGTCATGGTTTGAAATCATGCATGGCACGGAAGGTTCCCCTGCTTAAACCAGCACATGTCAAGGCCCGTCTTAAGTTTGCCAATGACCATTTGGATGATCCAGAGGAGTCGTGGCAGAAAGTCATGTGGTCAGATGAGACCAAAATAGAACTTTTTGCTCATAATTCCACTAAACGTGTTTGGAGGAAGAAGAATGATGAGTACCATCCCAAGAACACCATCCCTACTGTGAAGCATGGGGGTGGTAGCATCATGCTTTGGGGGTGTTTTTCTGCACATGGGACAGGGCGACTGCACTGTATTAAGGAAAGAATGACCGGGGCCATGTATTGTGAGATTTTGGGGAACAACCTCCTTCCCTCAGTTAGAGCATTGAAGATGGGTCGAGGCTGGGTCTTCCAACATGACAATGACCCGAAGCGATAGAGAATCTTTGGAGGGAGCTCAAACTCCGTGTTTCTCAGCGACAGGCCAGAAACCTGACTGATCTAGAGAAGATCTGTGTGGAGGAGTGGGCCAAAATCCCTCCTGCAGTGTGTGCAAACCTGGTGAAAAACTACAGGAAACGTTTGACCTCTGTAATTGCAAACAAAGGCTACTGTACCAAATATTAACATTGATTTTCTCAGGTGTTCAAATACTTATTTGCAGCTGTATCATACAAATAAATGGTTAAAAAATCATACATTGTGATTTCTGGATTTTTTTTTATTTTTTAGATTATGTCTCTCACAGTGGACATGCACCTACAATGACAATTTCAGACCCCTCCATGATTTCTAAGTGGGAGTACTTGCAAAATAGCAGGGTGTTCAAATACTTATTTTCCTCACTGTGTGTGTGTGTGTGTGTGTGTGTGTGTGTGTGTGTGTGTGTGTGTGTGTGTGTGTGTGTGCGTGCGTGTGTGTGTGCGTGTGTGTGTGTGTATATATATATATATATATATATATATATATATATATAAATAAATAAATAAATAATGACAAGCACACAACTTTGAATGCGTTACAAAAAGGCAAGGCTTTGAATGAATAACAGTGTAAAGATGCTGACCTCATGTCAGAAATGTCACTGTCATTGTCTGAGAGTTCAAACAGATAGTCTGAACTGCCCTCCTCATCCGAGAAGGAGCGCTCGACTTTCGGCTGCAGCATGTCCTGCGTGATCTTGTTCCGGGCATCCATGCTACACAAGTCATCTTCACTCCGACACTTCTCTGAGAACAAAAAATAAATGAAAAAATAAAGCCACAGAAATTCTAAAATGTGTTCAAAAGTTTAGAGCCAGCGAATTAAAAAAATTACACTTTTTATTCCGCAAGGATGCAATAAAAGTGAGCGTTAAGACATTTATAATGTTCAAATAAAAGCTGTTCTTTTGAACTTTCTATTCATCAAAGAATCCTGGGGAGGGAAAAATGCATCAATGGTTTCTACAAAAATGTTTTCAACATTGATAATAAGAAATGTTTTAGCACCAAATCAGCATATTAGAATGAATTCTGAAGGATCATGTGACACCAATGCCTGCTGGAAATTCAGCTTTGGCATCACAGGAATAAATTACATTTTACTATATATTACAATAATAAACCTTTTAAATTGTAATACTAGTTTAAAACATTACTGTTCTTACTGTATTTTTGACAAAATAATTGCTGCCTTGATGAGAATAATAGACTGCTTTAAAAAAAACATTTTTTTTGACCATCCTATTTGTACAAAGTAGTTTTAATGGATTTAAAGTGCAAACTTAACTAAATATGCTTAAAAAAATAACATCTCTGTAAACTCTTTGACTAGGTTTTGTGTGATACGGTACCTGGGTGCTGGAGAAGGTATGCCTCCACCAAGTTGTTGAGAATGTGGTTTTTACGGATTCTCTCCACAGGACATCGACAGGTGGGGCAGAAGGAAGAACGTTCCATCCAACCAGAATAACAGGCAGCGCAAAATGTATGCATGCAGGGCTGAAGACTGAATGGAAGCACACAAATTAACTATTGAAAATTAATTCAAACTCTTATTAAATTCCTTCTTTAAATAATTTATTTAAAAGTCTACATTAAAGAGTTAGTTCACCTGAAAAAGTTAGTTCAAAGCTTAAATTTGGCTCACCTCACAAACAAAGCCTACCTCTCTCGTTCGGCATGAATCCATGTTTCCATGGCTGCGATGTAACATTTAATTGAAAACCTATTATTTATTTTGTAAATAAAGCTTTGTGCGTCACTCGTGTATAATATTCACGTAAAACAGCATTCACATAAAAAAAAAAAAGTGTTTTGGCCGACCACCGCCAGTGCTACTCAGCCAACGCAGTGGTGCTGTTGTCACGTTTACTGGCACAGCCCTAGTCAGAGAGCTCCTGGATTTCATCAAAAATATCTTAATTTGTGTTCTGAAGATGAACGAAAGTCTTACGGGTTTGGAAGGACATGAGGGACATGAGTAATTAATGAGATCATTTAAATTTTTGCGTGAACTAACCCTTTAAGAAAACAACTGTAAGGTATTTATGTTTGCCAAAATGTCCATTCAGGTGTGAGAGTTGATTTGTGCACACTGGACTCACCTGACACAGTCATGCAGCAGGTCTTGGCAGACGATGCATGTAAGGGATTCTTCCATCTTGTCTGTTGTGGCTCCCTCAGTCTTCTCTTTACCCACTGCTCCTCTGATAGGGACCAGAGGAGCTGCTGCAGAAACAGCACAGTCACTGTGAGAAGATCCAAACCCCTTCTGATCATCTGCAAGACAGATAGATACATAAACATTACATTTGACAGTGTTCATATTCTAGAACAGATGTGAATCATTTTAATACCAGATATACACTACTGTTCAAAAGTCAGAAATATAAAAAAAAATAAAATAATAATAATAATAATAATAATAATAATAATAATACTTTTATTCAGCAAGTAATGACATGCATAACATTACAATACGTTTTTATTTCAAATACATTTTTTTCTTTTCAACTATTCATCAAAGAATCTTGAAAAATATTAAGCCACACAACTGTTTTCAACATTATAACAATAAGAAATGCTACTCAAGTACCATGTGACACTGAAGACTGGAGTAATGGCTGCTGAAAATTCAGCTTTGTCATCACAGGAATATATTGATATATTAAAAAAGAAAAGTGATTTCAAACTGTAAAAATATTTCACAATATCACTGTATTACTGTTCGTTCATTGGCCCCGTGACTGAGCCTGGTTTCCCCCAAGGTTTTTTTCTCCATTCTGTCACCTGATGGAGTTTTGGTTCCTTGCCACTGTCGCCTCTGTCGCTTTTGGCTTGTTTAGTTGGGGACACCAAATATTCAATAATATTACTGATCGGCCTGCATTGACACCAACATGAGAATTGAACTGAGCTGGACAATGACATCACTGTTTTCTCCAGAGCGGCTGTCCAGCCGGAAAACTAACTTTGTTGCATTATTTTCCTGTTATCACTGTAAAGCTGCTTTGAAACAGATCTGTATTGTAAAAAGCGCTATATAAATAAAAGTGAAAACTTTTATGTTTGATCAAATAAATGCAGCCTTGGTGAGCAAAAGAGACTTCTTTCAACAACAAAAAAAAATCCTTACCAACCCCCAAACTTCTGAACGGTAACGTACATGGCAATCTTAAACCATCAGAGCTGCAGTCTAGCAGTTAGTGCATGCATTTATGAGGGTGTCACTGGTTCATATCTGGCTTGTGACACTGTTGCCAACATGTCACAATCACTTCTTGTAATTCTTACACTAAAATGACACACATTATGATGCATGGCACTAGTGTTGTAGTCAAGACCACCTAAACCGAGACCAAGACAAGACCAAGACTTTGAAGGGTCGAGAACGAGTCAAGACCAAGACTTTGAAAGGTCGAGACCAAGTCAAGACCAAGACCAAGGCAGGCCGAGATCGAGTCAAGACCAAGACTATAGTGCAAGTCCCCACACTTGTGATCAATTGTGGAATATGCAGATAACTTCTCTCGTGTTTGTGTGGGTGTGTAAATGTACCATGAGAGAAGTTTTGATACAATAATCAATGAGGTATTAATCTAGACACAGTTCATTATGTCTAAATGAATATGAGTAACAAGAAGTGGAATATGTATCATACAGATCCATGGATTAGTATGCTTAGTAGGCAAATTATTTTATATAGGTATATTTTTAATTTACATTTTGGTAATGCTATTGTGCAGCTTTATTGTGCATCGGGGAAGGAAACCCTGTTTTTGCATTTTATTTTTATTAACTACAGTATGATTTTACACACATGGTCACATGTGGTTTGACGTACGTGTTTGGTTAATATTGCCAGCAGTACTGTGAGTTTTGGTACAGCAAATGGCACTAGTGTTGTAGTCAAGAGCACCTAAACTAAGGTCACTTGCACTTAGTTTACCTTTCTTTATGCTTCCTTTCTAAATGTTGATAAATGTTTGACGTGGTCCCAGCCGTCTCACGCCCGTTTCACACATACTCCGTCTGTGGTGCTTATGCGTAGTATTACGGTGCATAGCTATGCGATGCAGGAGCTTTTGTGCTCTCACAAATGCAGCATTTATTTATTTTTATTTCGAATCCATTCTTTTTTTATTACTGAACATGACTTGTCAGCATTGCAATACACTCTTTAATAGATGTCACGTTTAAATGCACTATACATTTAAAAAACATTGCTCACGCAAGTGGCAAACCATTTAAACATAGACCTATGTTATGTTAAAATCAAAAACGTTTTACATTAAAATTTACAATAGACAAAAAAATCTTTTTACAATAAATCCTGCAAGTCGTAAAGAACTTTGTTTTTCCACTTCCATGAAAGGACGAGTGCTCTCCAAAAAGCCATGTGTTGACTTTGAGTAGACTTTAAGTTGTATGCATCTGCGGTGAAATTACTAGATTTTCTAGGCATTAGACATTTTAATGTCTAATGTCACAGTAATGATGTTAACAAATAATGTTGTGATATGCCATCAGTTGTGGTCTTGATCGGTCTTGAAATAAAATCCTGAGTCCTCTTTGTCCGAGACCGAGTAAAAATGCGATCGATTCCGAGACGAGACCAAGACCTTTAAAAAGACCGATCTCGAGTACTACATCACTACATGGCACTTAGGGATGCTTATTTCGGTTAATTTTCCCGACTGACAACCGCCGCTCATTATCTGAATATTAACCGTTAACTGATAAGATTATAATATTGAATTGGCATTAAATAAAAATACAATTGACAAGTGTCTGTGAACTGTTAAAAATACTTTTTTTCACGAGTTTATTTTACCATGCAAACCGCAGCATACTGAACAGCACATCAACAGAACCTGGGTTCACACATTATCAAATTTTCACGCACATGCAGCGTTTGACAACAGAGAAAAACAAAATAAAAAAATTATATAAATAAAAAGCATAAAATAAATAGGCCTACACTAAATATTTTTCACTTAAATAATTAAATTAAGATGATAAAACGAAAATACACTGAATCTGTTTGAAGCTTTGAAGAACCAGAATAGTTTTTTTTCCATCAGACTATGTTTTTTTTGTCAAATAAAAATAGCAGTTGACTGTTTTTTTTTTTTTTTTTTTAAAGTAACATGTCTACGTGATGTGAGGTTAGTCTGGAGCTCAGCCTGTTGACAGTTAGACCTGCGGCAGAAAACACCCTCTCAGATGGCACTGATGCCCCGGGAATACAGAGATAACGCCGCGCTAGCATATTTTGCAAGTAACTTCGTCGCCCTTTCTGTCAAAATGGACCCACACAGTAGGCCTAATACTTTCCTATTGCTTCATTTTGCGAAATATCTGTGTAGGCACGTGTGGTTGCACATGTCGACGCACCCTGTGAGTTAACAAATATAGCATATTTTTCTTTAATCATTCAGCAAAAAAAAAAAAAAACCTTAAAAATAAAAAAATTAAAAACCCTTTAAACCATTTAACTGGTAGTATTAAATCTGTCAAAATTCTTACTTTCGGTTAACGGTTAAACGGTCAATATAAGCATCCCTAATGACACTCAATCATGTTTGCCAGATTTATCACAGATGGCTTTCTAAACACTCTCACAGTACTCTGAAAAAGTTGTCAAGTTAGCAACTATTAAATGCGTTTCACTGACATGTTTGAATACAGATGCTCAAACCGCTCAAAATAGACAGAAATCATAAATTATTTAAAATGCATCACATATATTAGTTTTTCCAAAACTGAGTGTTACAGCACCTCTGTCAGTTTTTCTTCTTTTCCTTTGCATTTCCACCTCCGGCTCTGTTTGTTGTCCTCCCTCAGTCCAGTAGGTCCACTTCAGGCGGGTTTGATTCATGACTGGCTCCCCAGGGCTGCCTGATGGTGCAATCATCTCTGATTCTCCTTTACGAACAACCGAAGAGCTGACTGGGTTCTTCTTTGCAGACACATCTACTAAATGGTACACATAGGCATTTTTTCACATAGGCATAGCATTTTTTTGTCAAACACTGTCAATTTGAAAAGCTCAATGCATAGATGAACAGCAGCCAAAAAAGCCATTACATTTATATGATAATCACTTTCTTATCAAAGCAACTTCCACGAAAGTGCATATACAGTGTGGACTGTGGACAGTAATTACCAGAGCAAGTAGATAAGGGCATGTTGTAGAAGTGGAAGGACGAGCTGGAGGTAGATGGCTGGGAGTCCTCATGCCCAGACTGAGGTAGAGGCTTCACAATAACAGGCTCTACTGGTGCTGGTTCACTCTCGGTTTCTGTCGAATCAGAATCTTCTTCTCTCCCAGCATCTGTGGGGACCAAAAAGAGAAAACTGTAACTTACAGAAATAGTTAATTCTGTCAAAAATTGCATGGAGAAGAAATCAACACGGACAAATTGTGAGTGATTCATCTGTGTATAATCTTCCAATGGAAAAAAAAAAGTTTTCATAATGTCTCTCATCTTCAAAATGTAGGAAAGGCAAGCTCATACTAAACAACTTTTGGCCGGGTTTCCAAGGTCTGTGACAAAACCCACGGATTATCAAGGCCAAATATGTGCTTGTTGTGATCTGCTACATGATCTGAGCCATTATCGTCACATGATCTTGTAGTGTGTGCAATGCAATGGCAAGGTGGAACTAATACAACCAACAGTGCAGGTACAAATGGAAAAATCTCATAAATCACAAATTTTTTGCTTGAATTTATGCGAGAAAGCTTTTTTTTTTTTTCACTGTTGGACGGGACTGCCTCTTGACCAAAGGTCTTGTAGTTTGTGCACCTTATCAGTTCTGTGTTGTGTAGCGCTGCTACGACAAGATGACATGACAAAAACCCTTGTTGTGTAGTGTAAGCACCACACAGCTTGCTTTAACGCTCTGTTCCTCTGAAACAACTTTCCCTTTCTGCCGACAGGCTACAGCAAAACGAACATCTGTATAACAAACAGGAACATCTGAATCAATGTTATAATCAATATCTGTTTACCTTCAACGTCCTGCGAGGCACTTTCTTCTGGCCTGGTGGCCTGATACACATAAGCAATGTCTGCAAAACAGAGAATAGATGAGTGATGTGGCTAATCTGTGTCATCTGTTTGAAAGCAACTGACCAAAACAGAAAATGCTTTAATGTGAAAACGTACTTTGTTCTGGCTCATTCTTCCTGTACACAAAGTAAATGACATCACCATTCTGGAGTAAGTGCATCTGTTTCTTCACCACTTTGGACATGTTGATCACTGTCCCATTGGTGCTGATACAAACAAACAGACCATCATTAAGCAGAAAGTTAACAAATGATGGATTCCTTTGAAAGCATAGAGTGCTATTCAGAGGCTAAATGATGTAGGCCAATGGCCTTTTTGTGAATTTTATTTTATTTTTTAAGGACTATGGACAAAAAAAAAACAGGAAATAAAGTTATCGTGAAACGTCACAAGCTGGATTCAAACTTAGTCTACATGCCTGAGCAACATGTCCAGGCACGTGCATTTAACTGCAAGGCCACATTTCTGATACCCACACTGTCTTCTGGTGTACTTGGAACATATTCGCGAAGTGTCTTCAAAGATGACAAATTACCCATTTATGAACTTACCTATAATACATATAACAAGTTTAAAATAAATGCCTGACAGGCTCTGATCCACCTAAATATCGATTCATTCTTTTAAGATAATGAACAGTTGACAGTAAAATTCTCGTTAAAAATGGCAAAGAGAAAGCTGTCCAAGAACTTGCAGTTCCCATCACGCTGACTAAGCATTGAGTAAAACACATTCTATAGACTGTCTAGCAGACACACTCACTTAATTACCTAGATGGAAATGTACAGAAGCAGCGGTGAGCTAGCAAACATTTAAATACATGGGACATACGGTTTCTACAGACACCGATCAACTAGTGTATCAACCATTCACTGACTGTTAACCAAATTACAATTAATTATTCACCAAAGCAATGATTAAATGTCATGAGGGAATTGGATATATATTTGCCGCAGGGCCAAGCATGTCATTAATTGAATTCACTAACTAATGTAATTAGAAGTCACTCAGTATAATTTGCAAAAACTTAATAGAACTAAAAAGACTTAATGCCAACTGCCAGTATTGAAGATTTTTATTGGATGGGCATTAAACTCTAACATTATACACTATTTTACCAAATATCAGTTCTATAAATTTACAAAACACCCCTTCCATTTTTGTTGTTGTTGCTGTAATCAATGTACAGTAGTGGCCAAAAATTAAGTTAATTATGTTAAAAATGGGAAAATCTTCACCCTTTATTCAAATTTAATTGAAAATTTGTTAAAGATTTTGTAAGCATATTGTGTAATTGTGCTTTAAGTCAACTGTTTTATTTGTGATAATGCTATGAAACATGGCAAATTGTGCAGGCAAGTTTTGGCCAGGCTGAAATTATGAACATGCCTTTTTTGCCCAAATAATTGTCAGATATAAATACTTTAATCAAAATTATTATTTTGTTCTACCCTCTCATTTAAAATATTTTAACAACGTAAAATATGTTTCTGATATTTTGATGGTTTAATCAAACTTGATGGGTCATTAAAAACAAATATCACTTTTGACAACTACTGTACAATGAAAACTATCTACACCTATCACTACTTGATCGCTTTTGCTGCCAAAACAGCCCTGACCCATCGAGGCATGGACTCCACTAGACCCGCAATGAATTCGCTCCAAGGATCGGTAGCGAACCGCGGTGAAGGCCGCACGCGTTCAGTGTCTCAGCTGGAAGAATGGATTTGATTATAATATTCTTTATCTGACTCCATTTATCATAGTTATCGCATTTAGAAGAGAATCCCAACCGATTGTTTGGTCATCTATATTTGATAGTTAATCATACATTTAATCATTCCGTTTCAACCCTTTGTTGCAATTATACCGTTCCACATTGGAGATAGTTAATAATTACAGATTAATTCAGAAAGGATCAAAATGTAACAATTTATTAACAATCAAGTAAACGTAAAATGTCAATTACATCATAGACACAAATCTCTTCTAAAAGGAAACACAAATTCTAGTTATGGTTACACTCTAAATAGTTTCAAATAGATGTAAACATAAACCATTAATTATGCTCTGTAGGCCTCTGCCTAGAATGTTACCTGTGAGATAGAGAGAGAAAGAGAGAGAGAGAGAGAGAAAGAGAGAGAGAGAGAAAGAGGGAGAGAGCTAAAGAACAGCTCTCCCCAGAGAAAGCCAGAGAATCCAAAAGAGAGCGAGCTATAGAATCAATTCTCTTTTATCCTCTCTCCTGAAGTCACCAAATTCAAATCGGACTCTTGTAAAACAGACCAATCAGACTAAACCGTGAAACATTTGAAAGTAACCAATCAGACAAAACTTCCCCCATTGTATCAAAGGTGTTAACCATTTGGCCAGCCGGCCAGTCATTCTTTTGTCTTTCTAACTCAACCTGGCCCTTCTGATGGGGAGGGGGTTGAGTCAATTTCAATAGTTTGATCACGACGATGGCAGTTAACAGCAGAACAGATGATATCAAATATCTTTGATTATTTTCCACCTTACAGAGTTCTGTGGTATCTGGCACCAAGATGTTAGCAGCAGATCCTTTTAAGTCCTGTAAGTTGTGAGGTGGGGTCTCCATGGATCGGACTTGATTGTTCAGCACATCCCACAGATGCTTGATGCACGTCAATACCTCAAACTCATTATTGTGCTCCTCAAACAATTCCTGAACCATTTTTGCTTTGTGGCACGGCACATTATCCTGCTGAAAGAGGCCACAGCCACCAGGGAATACCGTTTCCATGAAAGGGTGTACATGGTCTGCAACAACACTTAGGTAAGTGGTACGTGTCAAAGTAACATCCAGATGGATGGCAGGACCCAAGGTTTCCCAGCAAAACATTGCCCAAAGCATCACACTGCTTCCGCCGACATGCCTTCTTCCCATTGTGCATCCTGGTGCCATGTGTTGCCCAGGTAAGCGACGCACACGCACCCGGCCATCCACATGATGTAAAAGAAAACGTGATTCATCAGACCAGGCCAACTTCTTCCATTGCTCTGTGGTCCAGTTCTGTTCACATGCCCACTGTTGACCCTTTCGGTAGCGGATAGGGGTCAGCATGGGCACCCTGACTGGTCTGCGGCTATGCATCCCCATACGCAACATACTGCAATGCACAGCGTATTCTGACACCATTCTATCAGAACCCGCATTAACTTCTTGAGCAATTTGAGCAACAGTCGCTCACCTGTTTGATAGGACCACATGTGCCAGCCTTCGTTCCCTGCGTGCATCAATGAGCCTTGGCCACCCATGACCCTGTCGCCGGTTCACCACTGTTCCTTCCTTGGACCACTTTTGATAGATACTGACCACTGCAGACCGGGAACTCACCACAAGAGCTGCAGTTTTGGAGATGCTCTGACCCAGTCGTCCAGCCATCACAATTTGGCCCTAGTCAAACTCGCTCAAATCCTTAAGCGTGCCCATTTTTCCTGCTTCTAACACATCAACTTTGAGGACAAAATGTTCACTTGCTGCCTAATCGATCTCACCCACTAACAGGTGCTGTGTTATTCACTTCACCTGTCAGTGGTCATAATGTTATGCCTGATCGGTGTATATACATACAGAAA
This sequence comes from Romanogobio albipinnatus, assembly GCA_023566225.1. Taxonomy (NCBI): domain Eukaryota; kingdom Metazoa; phylum Chordata; class Actinopteri; order Cypriniformes; family Gobionidae; genus Romanogobio; species Romanogobio albipinnatus. The sequence continues at coordinate 15,217,971 of CM042242.1, read as the reverse complement.
AAGGCTGGAACATGATATTGGCATGAAATTATTCAACAATCTATGTCCATCAACTATATGTCTTACCTCATGTCCTCCAGCCACACCTTTCCTGAGTTCTGATCTTGAGTGATTTTGCAATGATTCCCTGAGACCAGTTTATTAGCCGGAAATGAGAGATCACAATCTAGAAACAAAATATATCTGTGAGGTTATGATATAGTGACAAGTCAATAATAAATCTAAATAAATTCTTTTTTTTTTTTTTTTTCAATGAAGAAAATAAAGCTTAATTTTAGGATCACTACTATTATTAATAATCATAACACTTAAGTATTTTCACATTACAGTAGTGCATGTTTCTATCAAAACCAAGGTCATGGGATCAGTTCACAGGGAATGTATGAAATGATAAATATACTATTCAATGAAAGTAGCTTTGCCTACAAGGGTGCATAACGGTGACAAATGGGGCACCTTACGTTTTTATCCTGCTTAAATCTAAAATATGTCATAACTAAAGTAAAACGGGTTGCGAAAGCACTTTCATGTCGACATTAATAAAGCACATTCGTCTTTTCTCTTCCTGACCTGGCCCATTACTTTTCTCTCCCAGACACATTAGGCATGCAAGTCTTAAATGAAGTATAGTGTGGCGTGATGTGATGTGGGGTTAAAAATTAGACTATTATAGTAATGAAGCGTATCAGTTCTGCTAATAACCAGTGTCGAGTGTTACTGTGAAGCACACAGAACCCAACAGACACATGGATTGATATTAATTAAAGCGGGAAAACAGACAGTCTTCAAACCCAGACAGACACAGACAGAGTCAAAGGGATACAACCTTTCCCTGCAACCCAGCACAACACAAAAAACTACTTAATATTCCAAGAGCATGTCTTCAATAGACGCCTTTGTCATTATTGGGGTGGGGGTTCGTTTGCTGAACTAAAGAGAGTATTGTTAAAGGCATGGGCTCACTGAATACATGCAGACACTGCTTCAGACTGATTATCTTGAGGGGAAAAAAGTAATAACTAATAAAAGTTAATAAGTAAATCTTGAAGTCATAGGAGAGTATATGAAGAAGTTTGGATAAAAGCAAATAATGGAGAAGCCCTTTTAAAATTAAACGACTATTTCTCAAGACTGAGCATTGAGCAATTAACATGATCAAACACTTTATTAGTGATGATGTTCACCGCACCTTTTTTTCTCCCCACAGTGCACTCTCTGTTTATGAGTAATATCTCTGAACCCGGAGATGCGTCGACTTTTACAAGTTTTCCCCAGGCCTGACTGCTGCCCTGATGCGCCATCTTCTCCTCGCCCTTATTTTACCTGCCAGACAGCAGATCACGTCACCTGCAGAAGCATTAGGCAAAGAATAAAACACATATACGTCATAAAGGCAAATAAATGCAAAGGCATTCACCCACAATACTGATTATATCATGACATAGAGTTGAAAAACTAGCGTGAAAGGCTACACATAGCATGCTTACTAAAATAAACTTCACAGGAAGAGACCAGGAAGTTTTTTAACACATAATGAGTTGTAACCATCACCATCATCAATGGGGGTGAAATATAGGGGTGAAATCACTGTCATACTGTACATGAAAATCACTCTCCTCCGGTGACAAGATAAGTTATATATGTGTAATACAATCTGCATAATTTTAGATCATAAACTTGAGATGATGTTATTAATGGACAGAACTGGTATAATCTGAACCAGCAGATTTTTCTTCATGTTTAAAAGCTTTACTAATGTCCAACGTTATATGATGCATTTATGCAGTAGAATGTCCTGCTACTTGAACTACATTATTTCCACATTTATTTGGAATTTGTTTTGAATTAATATGTTTAAAAGTAAATGAGGATGCGGTTGTAAATTTGATTACTACAACAAATTCATACACAGAATGTAAAACCTTCATGTCGTCTATTGGTGTAACAGTAGTAGTAGTAAAGCAGGGTGAAACAACACTGTTTGTACTTGATATGAATTTTATAAAGTTTAGGTAAGTTATGTATATCTAAACTACTGAAGCATTTAGATATTATATGAGAATGTTCACCCAATAACAGAAGCTTTGAAGCAAAATTTAATAACACACTCTCTGACCTCACCTATGTTACTTGATAAACAATTTTCAGCTATTCGATCATAAGTCAGTGTGCTAACCAGCTAACTGAAGCTGCCAACGAGTTCGGTGTAAAGCGAAAGCCACTAGTAACTAGTAAACTAAATGATACGAGCTGAATGTGTAAAATCTTTCTTTAAGTAACTTAACTGTTTTCAAGTTGAGTTTTGTTTCGGGAAGCTAAACAACAACGTGAAACGGCGCAATGTTTACGCGAAAGGTTGCTAACTCTGAGTCGCTAGCCCACAATCACATCTGAAACTGTTCAAAATAACAGAACTAAACTGTATCAACCTGTAATGTGTTCAATGTACTAACCTAACCAGCGTCCGAGAGTATCCGGAGCATTAGCGCATGTTGACTTGAATCCTCTGAGTGCTTTCGTTTTTATTTTGTGGAACACTTCCTGGCCAGCAGTGGCATTTTCAGGCATCAGCTGATGGAGGAGGAGGAGTGTGTGTGTGTGTGTGTGTGTGTGTGTGTGTGTGTGTGTGTGTGTGAGAGAGAGAGAGAGAGAGAGAGAGAGAGAGAGAGAGAGAGAGAGAGAGAGAGAGAGAGAGAGAGAGAGAGAGAGAGAGAGAGAGAGAGAGAGAGAGAGAGAGAGGAGGCTATGGGAATGAAGCTGAGAGAGAGAGGAGGCTATGGGAATGAAGCTGGCAGGGGGTCACCCTGCTTCTGTCTGGCCCATGTGAAAGCCCTGAACAAAAACCTGTCTGGAATGATGTCTAGACAAGAGACTGATACACATTTCAGAGCTAGACATCACTGATGGAGATAAGGACTGTTGTGAATGAGGAATGTTTGCATAATTTATTTAATAATGATTTGGAATTAAACATTCGGTCAAGTTTTATTCATATAGCACCTAACTATTCATATTGTTTGAAAGCAGAATTACAAAGATAGTGCCTTGATGCCTGCACAGGAGTGGTATGTGTCCGTAGAAAATTATTAGTTGTTTAATAATAAGAATACAATTGACCAAAGTGTACATTACTGTCATATTAATTGTGATAATTTATTCTATTGATAACAATACGCCTGTAAACATTTCCACCTATTTAGTTGCTGCCTTGTATGTATAAAATCAAAAATCATTACTGCTCTCTGTAGGTGACTGTACAGTATTCATTGTTTCAGATTCGCAAAGTAAGTTCAAAAACAGATGAATTACTGTACTAACATGCTTTCTGGGGCCAGTTGCACAAACTTAGCTACTATGACACATGTCTTAAGAACTAGTTTGACCAACTTGCAGTTATATAAGAGGTCATCCATGTCCAATTCAAACAAGACCAAACCTTTATATGTACCTGACTTTAAAATGTTGAAGAAAAATATTTGATGACTAACTTGTAAGACTAATCTTATGCAACCAACCACGGTCTTGAAGAAGAAGAAGAAAAAATGAGATGACTAACTTTTAAGACTAAGCATTATGCAATCGGTCCACCGATTATACAGATCTGTGAATTGGCCACGGTTCACTTGTCAGCGGCCTCAACTTACACATTTAATATTCAAGCCTTTGCATTACTTTTATAGATCTCTGTATGATAATACAAAAAAAGTTTTAGTGGTTTAAAGTTATAGACCACACTTAAAATGACAATAACACCAACATATATTAAAGCAACATCTTGATTTATTTTTATTTATTTTATTTTTAAATTTAATTAAAACAATTCTCTTCAGGTTATATATCTAACACTCTGTTGAAGAAATGCATTGTTAACTTACAAAATAATTGAATCCTTTATTTAATTTTGCAAACAGCATGTTGCCTGCATAAATATCACAGAGTGGTCTTTGTATCAAATATATCCATAGCTACACTGTCGTTCAAAAGTTTTTGATTGGTAAGACTTTTAATGTTTTTATAAGAAGTCTCTTATGCTCACCAAAGCTGAGTTTTCAGCATCATTACTCCAGTCTTCAGTGTCACATGATCCTTCAGAAATCATTCTAATATGCTGATTTGATGCTCAAGAAACATTTATCATTATTATCAATGCTGAAAACAGATTCTTTGATGAAAGTTCAAAAGAACAGTATTTATTTTAAATATAATATTTTGTAACATTATAAATGTCTTTATTGTCAACTGAATGCATCCTTTCTGAATAACTGTATGAATGGTGTACAATGTTGTAAAAGCTTTCTATTTCAGATAAATACAGTTTGAACCAACAAAGAATCCTAAAAAATGATGATAATAATCATAAATGTTTCTTGAGCATTAAATCAGCGTATTAGAATGATTTCTGAAGGATCATGTGACACTGAAGACTGTCATGTAAGTCAATGATGCTCAAAATGTAGCTTTCTCATCACAGGAATAAATTACATTTTAAAATATATTCAAATGCAAAAACAGTTTTTTTTTTTTTTACATTTTAATAATATTTCACAATGTTCATGTTTTTGTTGTTGTATTTTTAATCAAATAAATGCAGCCTTGGTGAGCATAAGATACTTCTTCTAAAAACATTACAAATTTGACAGATCAAAAACTTTGTCTAGAAGAAATGAGTAGTCCCTTGCAAGAGGATTATTATATTTGGTGGCATCAGAAAACCCACCTCGCCACAACTAACACCAACCAGGCAGATGATAAACACTGATCTAACCCAAAGTTTCCTTAAATTGATCATAAACGAGTGTATACATTCTCTATCTACAGATGTTGATACAAACAAGATGACCTCCGTGTATTTATTTAAGGATATTAATTGTGTTCAGAAGAGTAAAGTGTGGGTACAACTCTAACAGAGAGAGAGAGAGAGAGAGAGAGAGAGAGAGAGAGAGAGAGAGAGAGAGAGAGAGAGAGAGAGAGAGAGAGAGAGATTGCTGATAACACTCTCTCTGACTGTGAGAAACTGTCACAGTGTGTGCAAGGTGCAGGACTGTGGTCATTTGCTTTGGCAGTAGTCCTTTGGCCCGTTTTCACTTAGCTTTTCATAGCCTCTCTTTGATTGAATAGAGTGTCTCAGAGGGCTCTAAAGGTGTCTGTGCAGTCTGCTTCTGATAAGCGGTCAGGCAGTTTTATGTCAGAGCCTGTCTGTTCACATCCAGTCCGTGCCAACTCATGAAGCCCTGCAGTTTATTACACTGTCAGGATGGGGAAGTTTAACCTGACAGGTTCACTTAACTGAAGCAGAGCACAGCTCTATTGATTTAAATAGACCTATAGTTTATTATCAGATTAACTATTAATAAATTGACTGATTATGGGTTTGCTTACTTTATTCTTTCTTCAGTAGTTCTTACACACATTCATGACCGTTGTGTCAAAACACATTTTGTGACACTAATGTCCTACTTCATTTAAACCTATTTTATCAGGTTATAGTTTATCTTCATATAAACCATTTTCTTTAATTATCATGCATGTATGCAAGTTTCATGAAATCATATTAACTAAATAGAATATCTTTAAATGTAGTGTTTAAAAAGGATCAGTTACAGCACACACTTTCTTAAAACAAACCTTAAACTCTCTCTATAGTTTAACTTGTGGACATAAATTCATTCAAATAAATTCAATTTTTTTCTGAAGATGATTAATATTTTCATCACTGTCATTTACACCAAGGGGCCAGAAAGGAGTGATGGCGGTCCATGGAAATGTCTAGAGAAAAACTGTAAAAAAAAAAAAAAAAAAAGTCAATAATAAATAAGATAATAAATGAGTAAATACTAATAATAATAATAATAATAATAATAATAATAATAATAAATGTGATTTAAATGTTAAAGTATTAAATAGATTAAAACAGATAAATAAACATTTTGATTAATATAAATACAAAATAATTGTATTTTTTTTTATTTTTAATGTGATTAAATATAAATAAATAAACAGTACATTTCTATAGTGAGTAAAAGAAAATCATACTTTGTGATTGAAAGTCTGGTAAAGCAAACACTACACACACACACACACACACACACACACACACACACACACACACACACACACACACACACACACACACACACACACACACACACACACACACACACACACACACACACACACACACACACACGTAGCAAAGAATAAATGATGGCTTCATAAAACCAATTAAGAACGTTTTAATGTTCACATATATAAAAATGTATACAAATAAAAAAATATTTTTATATAAAAAACATTAGGTCTATCTGGGACACAAAAGCATCGAAACTAAATAAAACAAATATAAAGAAAATGTAGACACATTTCCCCTCAAATCTGTTCTTTGTCAACCACCCCACGGTAACGCTTGGACGCAGCTGTAGTTCTCCAAATATTCCAGCAGGGGTAGCTGTTGGTCTATGACAAAATCATTATTACATCGCACGATTGCTTCGTTCCTGAACATTTTCTATACATTTATGCATAATTACATATTTTCCCAGTCATTTTTAACAATAAAACATTCAGTGTCATTTATCAAGAAACTGATTACCACATTATTCATAAACCCATTGCGTTCACACTATTAAACATGATTTGTATTCGCTGATAACACGTGAGAAGGATGCAGCCAAGAGGCAGAAATGTCAGGTCAAAATTACATTTTCTCATGTTTGTTGTATATGGCTATTTTGCAGAAGCATAGTTCTTATATTACGAAAGCCATTTTCCTCGCGCCTGCATCTCCACAGGTCGTTTCTATGGAAAACAGTTTTTGCATAATCTCTTTGGCATTTGTTTGCAAATTGGTGCGCCTGGAGGGGATGTGCGCATGCGCAGCGGGATCGGCTTCACGGAGAGCTCATCTTGTTCAGTTCATCTTCACTCTCAGCAGAATTCCCTGCTTCCTTGTGAAAGGCCCAAGCTTAAACCAGAATGAATTCCCAGCATGGTTTATGCTTGTTAGCGATGTTTTGGAGCTGGTTATTTCCTATAAAAACTACCCAGTTTAAACCACATTTTGTTCAGCTTTTTAATTGTTTTTTTCTCTCCTAACTAGCCGTGCTGATCTTGCAGCAGTAGCAGCACTTCCTTTAACATTTCTGGCCAATTCACTCACAGCATTTGTCAGTGAGTCAGGATGATCACAGACTAACAAATCCCTCGTGTTTCTCTGACAGTCTCACCAGGACTGCAAATCAAAGACATGGAGAACTGAGACAGAGCAAAGGCAGCCCGAATTCATTTAGAAAAGAGTCACCATTCAAAGCCTGCTTGTCATTCTTTCAAAACCCTTATTAGACTCGGTGAAGGGAGATTTCAAGCAAATAAAATTACTTGAATTGTAATATTGGATTTCATAATAGCCTCAGATATGTAATTATGCCCCTCTTAAACTTTTCATTAAAAAACCATTTGGCAACAACAAAGGACATTATGCCAGGGCGTGCGACATTTGTGATGGCACACAGCTTGTAGGTATTAGACATATTTCTCTGGGAAAGAAAATAATGAGCAACCCAAATAAAGCACAGAAGGACGAGAAACTGATAGCAGGTGAAAGAGCAGCGTTAATTAATGTGAGATTCAATGCACATGCAGAACAACACAACAGGAACAGGGCACAGAGCGCCTGCCATTTTTATGCACGATGGACATTTTATCTCTTACAAACAGCCTCAGAGTGAACAGATTTATGCCCGCACGTGTCAAAATGTAATCCATGTTTGATTATTATGGCCATTCCCTATAAAAGTTGAAAAAAATTCTGGACACAGAAGATAATGGAGGCTAGATTTGTATTTGTGTGGTGTCTTAACCATATAGTGTTGGTTTGGTGCTGGAGATTCACAAGCAAAACTGCAAAGAATGTATCATAAATGAATCAAAACACCATTTTAAAGGAGGATAAACAAGAAAAAATCCTAATTAGTATATGATGTTGTTTTCCAGTATCCTTAAAACAAGATACATTTAAATGAGAACTGTATTAAATAACAGGACTTGTTTTCAAAGAATCATAAATTAATTTGTATTATTACATTGGCAATCGTTTTGCTTATGTTTTATGTTTATGCTTATTACAGGAAAAAGAAACCTAATTTAAAATATATAAATAGAGTTTGACATATAGCTTCTTTTTTTTGTTGCTCCAGCAGCTGTGGCTAGTGTTTTTTTTTTTTTTTTTTTTTTTTTTCAAAGTTACTAGCCACTCAGCATTTTCACTGGACACAATTTTGACATCTTTGGGTGTGCACTTTGGGTGTGAGCACAACATCTCACGGGTTTGTGTGTCAACTAGCTATTGGAGAGATGAGGGAGAGAGACAGAGAGAAAGCACAGCTGGTATTGTGTATCTATTCTGTGAAAAATGAGAAGCATTTTAGAAATCTAGTAGTATTGATAATTGAATATCGAAAAATACTTTTTTTTGACAGCACTATATTACACATAATTTATTATTTCAGATGCTTTTTTTAAGAGACTATAGTCATAGGATGTTAGTTAGTAATAGTTGTAAGATGTATATATTACATATAAAAATAAACCCACCAAAGTGTCTATTAGAAGTGACTGAGTTACATGCCACTGCTGAAATCCACTACACATGGTGGGTGTTAATGTCAAGCACTGTATACCTATAAATATTCAGAATTATAAATGACCTTTTTTTTTAAAACTGACGTTTAAATATTTTCACTGGTAAACAAACCAGACACAGATTAAGAAAATTATAATTTTTTGCATTGTTTGAAGTAGGTATTTACATAGGTACAAATTTCCATGAAATCGCTTCTATGGAAACCTCTTTTTTGCATAAGCCATTGGTATTTGTTTAGAAGCTGGCCAACTTCTCCTTTGACCTTTCCATGATGGCTTACATTGAGCCTTCGGAAGAAGAAAGGGAGTGTCAGCACATGCAGTGTGACTAAAACTAGCAAGCCGAAAGCAAAAGATAAGAAGCATTCTTGGGCGACGGAGTGACCCGTCCTGGAGAGGTTGAGCTTGATAGCAGCACTTGTTGTTTTGATGTGTTAAATAGCCAGTTGTCAACAGAAGTCAAACGCTGATGGTTGAGCCACTGTGTAATGGCGGGTTTAGGCTGATAATCGGATGTCTACAGCCAGGAGTGGTTAGCCAGCATATCTAAACGTGCCGGTTATGGGTCGGTTTTACATGCATATGCACACTATGAGAAAAACCTTTGATGGTCTGGTGCTAGGGAGCGATATGCCGTCTTTTCATTTGAAATGCAGTTCTATGGAAATTCAGATATTTGAAATTATAAACATGCTCCGGTCAATGCACTTTTCTGACTAGCCAGGCATTTGCGCTGTACAAAGGCTTATGTCGGTTGTAGCCCTGCAACTACTACAGAACCTGCCCTTAAGCTATATGACATTAGTGAACAGAGAGAGATAAGATATGGGGATTGTTAAGTGTTCATGTGGTGATAACAGATAAGGGAGTTTTTTTTAAAAGCAGGCAGCCAGACAGTGTAGGCAAGAGCAGAGCTGGTCTAATGTCTTTTCGACGGAAGGAATGCGGAGCTTTTGAGCTCAAGCCAGGCATCTGCAATCATTTAGCTAAGGGTGTGCATACAGCGCCCTCCCATCTCCCCCTCCAGCAGTCATACAGTTCTGAATACTGTACAAAGCCATCTTAAAAAAACACTGGGTCAAGTGCAGGGCAGTTGTCAGATGTTTGTTGTTCATCATATGTCAGAAGTGAAAGCACACAGATTAAGAGATTTTTCTTTTTTCGCACACATTTGCATCACAGGCCTAGGCCATATGCGCCCTCCATATAACCAGCTAAGTGTCAGAAAAGTAGTAAAACATTGGAGAGAAAATGTGTCGCCTGGCCCAGCAAATCCACCGCCATGTGTTAGGCTATTCTGAGTGATTGCTTACTGACCCAAGTTAAAAGAGCCATGGCTCAGGCCTTTCAGTGTCGTTTTAAGGGATTTGTTTTATTGTAAAAGAAAATCAGGACAACTTACATTGTTAAGTTAATAGGCCTACTTACAATATGCACTACTGTTTAAAAGTTTGGGGTTGGTACATTATTTTTTTCAGCAAGGATGCAATAAATGTATCAAATTTGACAGTAAAGACATTTCATCATCACGTTTCAATTTCAAATAAATGCTGTTTTTAAAAATCTTTCTTTTCATCAAAGAATCTTGAAAGAATGATTTCTGAAGGATCATGTGACACTGACACTGAAATTCTGCTTTGCCATTTCAGGAATAGATTACATTTCAAAATATAGTAAAATAGAACATTAAAAATCACGGTAAATTATTTTTTACTGTTTTTTAATTAGTGGTGGGAATAGATTAATTTTTTTAATCTGGCTCATTTGAATTCAAATGGCTCATTTGAATTCTGCCGAAGGCATTCAGAATATGTGTGCTCGTAAGTGATTGTTTGTCTTTTTGTTGTTTGAATAATAAATAACTTCTGTCCCTTTAAGACCTGATGCACGCATATCCAAACACTGTTCCTGTGAGCTGGTTACGACTGTGTTTACGTTAAAACTCACCAAGACGGCCATTGAGACATTTTTAAGTGTATTTGACCATTAAAGCAGCACTAGGTAGGTTTTGCTCTCGGGATCCCCCTACAGTTGGGAAACAGTATTGTCCTGTCGTAAACTCTGTCATCCTACATCAGGGGATGCATCGCACATGCATTTGTTGACATGACAACTATGATAGCCCTGAACACTGCAGGAGTTCACATGCAGGGGTTCTGCTTGCGTCGCGTGTGAAATGTCTTCATCCCAGGTACAGAGGCAAATGTTTCAGCATGTCATATGAATATAATTGCATGGTTTTTTTTTTTTTTTTTTTTTCAAACGCCAAATGATCGCGATGCTCACGTTTACAAGCCAGCGTCATTATAGTAGTCTAGTCTATTGGTTACCGTTTTACAGAATCTATATGATACTTCAATTCAATGTTTGAGTGGTAGGTAATAACCATATATCGTCAATATAATATATTGACCTCCTTCAGCTCACGCCAACGAGCAAACGCTGGCCCAATGTTGATCCTCGTCCTGCCTTTAATACGATCACTTTCTCATTTCCTCTTTTTGCATTCCTCCGACAAAACCTTTGCCATGACTATAACATCTGGCAAACTATAAAAAAGGATGGTTCGACTTGCACGTCCGAATTTAAGGAAGTGGGGGTGATGGTGAAAGTGACGTATATGCCGTAAAGCAGTCAAATTTTGTAGTTCTTTTTTTTTCCGGGTTACTACCCGAAACCCGAAGTTTAAAAGTACGATTAAAAATGATACAGACCCCGTCAGGCTTTGGCAGACGTGTCATTCAACCTATTGTAAGTTGATGTATCATCACAAGAGTCTTGAAAATATATTATGAAGGTTGAAAAGTTACCTAGTGCTGCTTTAATAAGCTGGAAAAAGGAGCTCATTTTTGCACTTGTATGTCAGAGGAAGCTTTATTACGGTATGTGTGTGTGCGCTTCAGATGCGAGCGCGAAATCTGCGGGAATTAGTAGAATTAACGTTATGTGCAACCCCGCGCGAAATTCAGACCGGTCACACCAATACTAACAAAAGTCCAGCAGAACACCCGTTCGCCATGTTCAGAGGATTAAACGGACTGAATGAGAGGAGGAGGGTGCGTGTCACTCGCTGTCGGTCGGAGAGGAGAGCGCAGCTGATATCGATACTGTAGAAAATGAGTATTGTATCGTTTCAGATATTTCAGTATCGATACATAGCGAAATAAGGATATTTTTGACAACACTAGTAGGCATACACACAGGTTCGAAGACTCGTTCTCTCGCCCCCTACAGTGCAATTCAGCTAGGTGTACATCCGCGCTAAAATATCAAGGTGAAAGTCATCATAGCTTGCGTAGTATAGACCCAGCTCCCAACCCAACTTTGAGAATAGATTAACAGCGATATTTTTTTTAATCGCCCGATAAGAGTCTCACGTTAACGCAGCACATTAACGCCGATAACGGCCCACCACTATTTTTAATGCAGTTTTGGTGAACATGAGACTTCTTTAAAAAATCTTATCGACCTCAAACTTTCAATTTAATTCAATAAGATACATACTAGGGGTGTGACGTCAAGTGAAACGTTATCTCGCGATATCGCAATGATGGCGTGTGAGGGTGAAATTAGCATAGAATATCCCACCGATACATTTACATTACATCCTCCACTGTCTTCTACTTTTTTATAGAAATAAAAACAATTTGATTCAGTTGGATAATTGTCGCTTCCATTGTAAACATCTGTTCTGCTCAGCCAGCGTGAGCTGCAGAGGCACACAGGGCAGCAGGAATCACAGTTCACTGATCATGTGACGAGAGCAAGGCGAGATGACTGACAAGACCATTGCAGAAGATTTGTTGTTCAACAGCACCGCCGCTCCCTACACACAGAGTACGTGCAATCGCGAATTCGAAAGTAAATGCGGGCTCCCTTATTTGCGCCAATTAGGCTACATATACAATAGCCAGTCTGCCAATATCACAGCTATCTTAGGCTGGGCTGTGTTGTAACCACCTCTTTGCTCTGGTCTCTGTTTTGCTCTCTGTTTGCACTTTGAATATTGAGACCGTACTTTTGATAATACTTGCACTTATTGTTTGCACTTAAAGGAGAACTTTAATAAGTTCTCCTTTAATAAGACTAAAACTGTTATTCATTTTTGTTATTTATACTGTTTTTATTTCTATGTTCAATTTGTGGAAAGGAAGTCACACTCAGCCTCAATCAGAAGTTCTGGAAGCTCATAATTCATGGTCTGAAGAGTTCATACAGGAGAGAAGTCAGTTAAGTTTGTGGCAAAACCTTTTCCAGGGCTTGTATATTGTTGTCTTTCAATGCATTTGATAAATCATACTCAGAAAGTAGAACTGAAATGACATTCATTACAAGATGATTAGTTAAAATATTACAAAATGCACCTATAGACTATTTTTCTTGTCATGAATTTTGTCATTGATGATTTCTACTGTGCAAAGATCTCATCTCGTTCTCGTGAACCCAATCTTGTGTCTCGTGAACTAAGCGTCTCGTCACACCCCTAATACATACACATAAATATGAACTTGTGAATAAATAGTTGAAATAAAAGGCTCATTTTCCCTCCAAAATACATTTCTTTTTTGGATCATACAGGTGCTGGTCATATAATTAGAATATCATCAAAAAGTAGATTTTTTTTTCACTAATTCCATTCAAAAAGTGAAAAGTGTATATTATATTCATTCATTGCATATATTGATATATTTCAGATGTTTATTTCTTTTAATTTTAATGATTATAACTGACAACTAAGGAAAATCCCAAATTCAGTATCTCAGAAAATTTGAATATTACTTAAGGCCAATACAAAGAAAGGATTTTTAGAAATCTTGACCAACTGAAAAGTATGAACGTGAAAAGTATGAGCATGGACAGCACTCAATACTTAGTTGGGGCTCCTCTTGCCTGAATTACTGCAGCAATGCGGCATGGAGTCGATCAGTCTGTGGCACTGCTCAGGTGTTATGAGAGCCCAGGTTGCTCTGATAGTGGCCTTCAGCTCTTCTGCATTGTTGGGTCTGGCATATCGCATCTTCCTCTTCACAATACCCCATATATTTTCTATGGGGTTAAGGTCAGGCGAGTTTGCTGGCCAATTAAGAACAGGGATACCATGGTCCTTAAACCAGGTACTGGTTGCTTTGGCACTGTGTGCCGGTGCCAAGTCCTGTTGGAAAATGAAATCTGCATCTCCATAAAGTTGGTCAGCAGTAGGAAGCATGAAGTGCTCTAAAACTTCCTGGTATACAGCTGCGTTGACTTTGGACCTCAGAAAACAGTGGACCAACACCAGCAGATGACATGGTACCCCAAACCATCTGTGGAAACTTTACACTGGACCTCAAGCAACGTGGATTGTGCGCCTCTCCTCTCTTCCTCCAGACACTGGGACCCTGATTTCCAAAGGAAATGCAAAATTTACTTTCATCAGAGAACATAACTTTGGACCACTCAGCAGCAGTCCAGTCCTTTTTGTCTTTAGCCCAGACGAGACGCTTCTGACGCTGTCTGTTGTTCAAGAGTGGCTTGACACGAGGAATGCGACAGTTGAAACCCATGTCTTGCATACGTGTGTGCGTAGTGGTTCTTGAAGCACTGACTCCAGCTACAGTCTACTCTTTGTGAATCTCCCCCACATTTTTGAATGGGTTTTGTTTCACAATCCTCTCAGGGTGCGGTTATCCCTATTGCTTGTACACTTTTTTTCCGCACTTTTCACACTTCCCTTCGCCTCTCTATTAATGTGCTTGGACACAGAGCTCTGTAAAGAGCCAGCCTCTTTTACAATGACCTTCTGTGTCTTGCCCTCCTTGTCAGCAGTGTAGCCTACAGAACGAGACTGAGAGACCATTAAAGGCCTTTGCAGGTGTTTTGAGTTAATTAGCTGATCAGAGTGTGGCACCAGGTGTCTTCAATATTGAACCTTTTCACAATATTCTAATTTTCTGAGATACTGAATTTGGGATTTTCCTTAGTTGTCCGTTATAATCATCAAAATTAAAAGAAATAAACATTTGAAATATATCAGTCTGTGTGTAATGAATGAATATAATATGCAAGTTTCACTTTTTTGAATGGAATTAGTGAAATAAATCAACTTTTTGATGATATTCTAATTATATGACCAGCACCTGTACAATTATATAATGCACTGAATTTGACTGCAGACCTAGAATGACTCCATATGAAGGCCGTCTTATGTGCCGTGGACAAGCAGACATCCATTTATTTGTGAGAATCAAACAGGGTGTGTTAATGGATTTCACACATTGCTTGAAGGAATAAATCAAAGTTTCACTGTTTAATGCGAGAAGTCTCGCTTCCCAATAGAGAACCCAAACAATCTTTTGGAGAACTTCGGCCATTTATTACCTGAAGACACAGCTATTCATTACTCACTATTAAACACAGCCAATATTAAAGAACTGTGTTTTTTGCTACTGAGCATGTAGTTACAGCATCTACCAACAGAGGCTAACGGCTGTGTCAAACAATCAGACCTTAACTTAAAAAATCCTAACATTATTTTTTGAACAAATAGAAATGTCAGAGTATGAAAAAGCTTATACTCTTCCTCTCTATTGAGCATTAGTATCTATCTCCACCAATTTACGCTTTGCCTCCACCCTGTACTGACAGCGCAGATTGCAGGTCGTCTGAATATCATGCCAGCTTCGCTCCACTATAACCTCCATCTCTGCCAGATGAAGCCAGCTGCAGAAATTCTCTTTGGCTTTTATGGTTTGTATACACAATGATGCCTGTGTATGCGAGTGCGAGGAGTCTGGCAGTAAGCTTTCACTGAGGCATGAAGAAAGAGGAAAAAAAAATCTGTTAAAAAATGAATGAAAGTGGAAAAATGATTTTGGCTGCTGGGGCTCAGTTGGTCTGTCTGGAATTCTCTTTCTCTACCACCCCCCCCTCCCCCCCCTCAGTCTTTTCCCATCTACTTTACATCTTTACACCCACTGTCATTTTCTCCCTCCATGTCATCATATCTCAGTGGCTTGCTTGAATGAACGATTATTTGTTTCCATTCCGTTCCCTCATATATTCCTGTTTGCAGTGGATGTGTTTCTTTCCGACATAATTACTGGAGTGCTGAGGTGTAGAGAGACTTGGATGCTATTCTATCACTTCAGTCTGGAATTTACTGAGGTCAGAACTTCACTCGGTTATATGGTCTGAAAAGGATTTGGTCAATATACAGTAGCACAGTTATTGAGTAAATTATATATACTTTCTGATACTATAGTATTACCATTAGTGTGTGTACTTTTAAGGGTGTAGATGAAAATTTAGATGGATAACTGAAAAAGGTATAGTTTAATATAGATTTTGCCTAGTTTTCTGTCGCTCAAGTTTACTTCTTACAACCTGAATTTTAACACCCACTTCTGCTGATAACAGATTCACAGATCACCCTGCGCTATAAATTTGGGTAAAAAGGCTAGACATGTTTCAAGGGTTACATAATACTTTAGTTAAAATAACTAAAGTATTATGTAGGTTTTATTTATTTATATAAAAAATGTAATTTAGATGATTTAAATGGCTATCATTTGTTTATAGGCACATTTTAGTTCAACATGTTCAATAAAACGTATGAAATAGTAATGTTTGAACATTTTAGGCTGAAATTGAGAATGTCAATGTTAAAAATGTTTTCTGCTTTATTCTCAGATCATTTGCCGGTATGAAATATAAGTCAAGTGTGTAATTTCTGCACCACTACGCAGGCTGAAAAATAATGACTATTTCCCAAATGAAGCGGTCGATGGAGAGAGCTGTCCGTTAACACTGAGATTTTGCTGGTGTTTTTTTGAACAATGCTGTTTGCAGCTATATAGAATATTTATGGCATAGACTAGCAGGAACAATGCTAAAACAATCACACATTTCTTGGATGGATGGATGGAACGATAGACAGACAGACGTGGAGTCCTTGAAAGGATGAAAGCAAACTGTTACAGGAGTAGAATATTTTCTCTCTGGTTTCTCTATCCAGTCCAGGTCTGGAAAGTGCTAACTAGCTGATTAGAGGGAGACAGCAGAAGGCCAGAGAGACACAGATGCTCAGTGTCTATGGAATAACCCTCTCAATTACAGCATGGCCAAATTGAAACGGATCCCGATTTAACTCTCTTTCCAATACACCTCACGGCAGCTTTCCCAGTCCGTCTATCTCTCTCTCCGGCGATGGCCCTCTCTGAAGCAGCACGTCCAGATAGGCTGCCAGACGCAGCGGGAGACCATCGATTCTCAATAACATCACTAATGACTGCACACTGCCTGACGCATGCTGCCATTACTTGAGGTGAGGGCCGGGACCGAGGGCAGGCCAGAGCGTGGCACGCCAGATGGAGCCAGTTAGGGATGGTTATGAGGATGAATTGTTTGTCAGTTGGGGAGAAGAAAGATAGAGCGAGCAGGAGAATGAAATTGCAAGTCAGAAAGACAGACAAAGATAGTGAGACTCGGTCAACGCTAGAGGGACAGTAACCTCTCCCCGTCTTATTTGCAGGACAGACATCCTTTGGTCAATTCTTTTTCAGTTTCTTTCACTTCTTCTTCCTCACCTTCTTGATCCATCCCTCATTAGCAGGCGTCACTCCCATTAACGAGTCCAGACCGCAGGTCAATACGGCACTAGCCTCAGAGTCAATACCAGTTACCTGCAACACAAACACTCAAAAGCTGCACTTGCAGAAAATCAATATCGTGTTGCAGACCTGTCCCATCACCACTCTCAGCCTACTCTCTACAGCAGAGCTGACATAAATGCGCTCTCCTGTGGAAATATAGTGAATGGTGACTGTGGAGAATATTCAGCATAAATAACCTGAACAAAGTCTAATTGACATTTTTTTTTTGCAAAGCATCTTGTCAAAAGCAATCCGGTTTAAAACGGTCACGAAATGTCACCCCAAATACAATGGAAAATAATGTTTTGCATAAAGAAAATGAACCTTATTTTTCAAGGGATTTTTGCATAAATATTTAAATTGCAAAGTACATTTTGAGGTATAAAGCATGGTGATTTCTGCTGCACGGAATCAAATGTTTTCTAATAAAAAAAAACAAAAAAAATCCTTTAAAAAAATGAATCGGACACAGTGATTCTTGTTACTATTGTAATAAGAATGTTTTCTTTCTCGATACAGCGTCAAATGTGCTTCATTGTCATGAAAATAAATGTGAAAAATGCACAAAAAACTACTCATGACCTAGACATTCCTTAGTGAGATTAACCCATCCTCGTGTATGAAACATTGCACACTTCACTATCAGCATTCAGTGTTAGTCGATACTGAAGACTATAATTAAATAGCAGACAGGTATGCAGATATAAGGTCCAACCTTTATTCCATACATTTTTAAACCATGAATGTTCATTTTCATTTTTTTCACGCCTAAAGCTCTACTTGTTTTGTATACAAGAGTCTAAGAAAAACAACTGCACAACACCACAAGGTCGACAGAAAGAGTCTATTGCCACCCCAACCATTCCAATATGTTTCCCAGATGTCCAGGTTTTGTGGCTGGAGAAGTGTTAACTGCTAAAGCAGTTCCTTTATGACCCGGAAGTTTATAGCTGTTTGCTTCATTGGCTCTTAATTGGACAAATGAATAACAGGTATCCAGGTTCTCACTTTAGAACTCCATTTTGACAACCGTCCAATCAGAACTCTCTTAATCCCCTTTGCATAGATTGCATCGCCATGACCGCACCCCCATTTGATTGGACAGCTCCGTCACCATGGTTTTCAACCTGGAAGTGGTTCTGTTTAATTTCCTTGTTTTTTAGAAACATTTAAAAAGCCTAACAAATGTACAATGTCATTTCGTTCCAAGTTAATATCAACAAGATATTTACAATATCTTTAAATTTTACAGAAAACCAAACAAGAAAATTGTAATGCATATTTTTCTGCATATCTCAAAAACAAAAAACAAACAAACAAACAAACAAAAACTCTGAAATGTAACTTTGTACATGGTCAGCACTGAATATCTCCAGGTACCATAGAGCAAATCAACTGTCAAACGGTGAGTTCATACCAAATTCAGCTATGTAGACATCCATATCCAGTAGCTCACTAGGATAAATACAGGGCAGGGAACGAATGAAACGTAATGCAAATACATAAAAAATGTCTGTACATGAAGGGTAGGAAATGTACAAACAAATTTCAGAATGTCTTCTCACTTGAAAACTGAAAAGGCATTGGATTAATATATTAATATCAAATTTCTGTTTGGTAGTTCACGTTAACATCTTATATTCGGAGCTACCAAGAGTTGGAGCTATTAACTCATTTCTTCTACTCCAATCAGTTAAAAAAAGCCGGTTGATGTGCTTGTTCCAAGGTACAAATCTTTGTACAAATTACACATTTATTTATCATTTACTCTACTTTGTGTGAAAATAAGTGCATGTTGCCTGTGTCCAACTCAAGTGAGGCATTTTCCTTCCTAGTATGTTACCGTGCTTCCACTTCTTTGGGGTTGCGTGACGGTGAGTACTCCCGAGGGTCCTGGGTGGTGATTGGCGTAGTCCGTCTTGGCGACGCTGGTCTGGCAGCACCAGAGGGTACCAGAGGTGGTGGGGCACTTAGTGCTGCAGTTGGGGGTGTCCGGTTAAGAAGTCCGTTATGTCCTGTTGAAGGGCTAAGCCTTGGGTACGGCATCCCGCCAAGGTGTGACATGAATGGTGGCATGTGGGGTAAGTGTCCTTCGATGGGCGACTGGTGCAGTTGGTGAAGCCTTGCCCGATCTAGTTCCTCCCTTAGATGCAACCGTTCCCTTTCTTCAGCCTGCTGCCTCAGTCTCTCCTGTTCCCGCCGAACTTCTAGCAGGTGTTCGTGGTGCGAGTATTCATGTGGCTCCCGATCCCGATAGGGCCGTTCTGGATCATAGATGCCAGGGAAACGGTGTCCAGGCTCAGAGCGAAGCTGGAAGTCCATGCGCCGCTGTAGGTCGAGGTTTCGGTAAGCCTCTCGCAGGGGATCCCAGGAGAACGCCGGATGTGGAAGGCGGTCTCGACCTGCTGCAAGAGGGCTGACTCCCATAAAAGGTGCCATGCGGGTGCGTTCAAGCGCATTCAGACTTCCCATTTGATGCATGGCACTAAGAGTGAGCGGCAGTGAGTGTGGCATGGGGACTCCGTGAAGCGAGGCCTGTGTCGGAGGGTCGCTACAGCGAGGAGATGGCGGAGGAGGCTGATGGGATAGTACAGGGTGGTGATGAGCTATTGGTGTGGTTTGATGGGGTGGAGGAGGGACTTGAGGCTTAGGGGCAGCTTCAGATCCAACCACCATTACGTCCTGGTCTTCCTTGCGTTCCTCCTTGATCTTCATGTCATTCTTCACCTTGTGTAGCAGATCCCCTGAGCTGGTTTCCTTTCTATCCGTCTCACTTTCTTTAATCGGTAGCGGTTGTGGGATACCCATCTTGATTCCTGCATCATTAAGGGCATTTTTCGAGTAAGGAGAGGGCGATCTGTGAATGGATTTGAGAGAGTCATCTGAGGAACGTCTGTCTGTGATCTCCTTCCCTGGAGAACGACTTTCCTTCACCTTTACATCTCCTAAAATGCCTGCCTCTCGCTGGCGCTCCAAATGCTCTTTCTCAGGCTCTCGGTTGCGGTCGGCACTGCCACTGCGGTGTCTGCCAGAGTCGGTCGAGTTCTGGCTGTTTGAGCGGATCAGGTTGCTGATCTGGTAGCTAACTGGAGCAGAAGCTGGAGAGGAGCGGTTTGAATGGCGATTGCGATCCAAAGAGTCTCTGCAACAGTAAAGAACCCATCATTAGTTGAATTAGGAGATACAAATTTGCCAAAATAAGATGCTTTGCTCCATGAAATCAGCCACACCAACCTGTCTTTTTCTTTCTCTTCTTTCCCAACAGAAGAGTCCCTTTTTTCTCTCTCCCTTTCTTTTTCTTTCTCACGCTCCCGGTCTCTATCTCTGTCGTGGCTGTTTGCAGAGCTGCTTCTTTCTGCATCCGCAGATTTGGGCCACTGTGGAGGGGTCGGGAAGGAGGGCGGCGTCCGGTGCAGCCGATTCCAGGTGTCGTGATGAGGACTACTGAGACCATGCAGCCCGGGACCCTCTTTGGGTCCAAACACACTGTTGGCCCCTGAAATAACAAGAAACATGACATCAGTTTAACAAATCACAGTCCAGTTCTATCAAGATTCTGCATACACAAACTGAAAGGTTAATGGTGTAGTTTCTTCTACAAATGGGGTACCAAGGGCTGTTTTTTTTAACTTTTAAGCAGAGAACAAATGAATGACCCAGCGGGGTCAAAAGCTGTGAAAAGCAAAGCGTTCCATAGAGATTCTATCTCAATGCAATCAGTTTCACTATAAGAACTCCCGTTCAGCCAATGATGGAAGAAGGGAGAGGAAATGAGATATGGCGAACCCCTACTTTGTGAGAAACTAATAAATGCAAGAGCAATGATAAACCAGTTGGCTTGCGAGTTTGAGTTGGGGTGTGAATTTGCCAAAGGCCTGTCTGCGGTAATGCCTCCCCCCTGTTTCCCTTAACTCTCATTTTGCATTGCAGCAAAGCTAAGTGCCTTTCTTTCATTCCCATCTCCTTTTTATTCCCTCTGCACTCTCTGTGGTCTACAGCTAAGCTGTGCTGCACTGAGTCGAGCTAGAGGCCGGGGCTTACCGAGGGCTGGGTTGCCTAATCCACCGAAGGCACTGCTTGAAAGGTTGCTGAGGCCACCAAAGGTACTGGAGCGACTGAATGGATCTGCAAAATGCCAAACAGGGATTAGCGACGCGGGGCCGGAGGTGCCCGACCATTCCAACCGGCTTTTCTCTTACAAGCCAGCTTTGTTTTTTGCGTCACTGTTACTGCTGCTATTCTGACTCCCTAAGGGTTGTTTATTTCTCCCAGTAAGACTGCCGGAGAGTGTTCACTGGCTGCGGATTAGGCAGCGAGAGGTGCTGGCATGAAGAGCGGTACCTGATTGGAGTGCGATTGCTAGGGACATTTTGAAATGTCTGATGTGGAAAAGGATCAAATGAAAGCTAGCAAAACAGCTCATGTGTCTCCCATTTCCTCTAAAAGTTTCAGTGATCCTTCCATCTACGTACCCCTTACCCCTATTAGGCTATGTATTAATACTTACCTTTCTAGGGATGAAGGATCCAAAATCATTCATGCAGTTGCATTAATGTATAATCAAATGAAATACAAAACAAGCAACCTCCGGCCAACAGAAGTAAAAAAACACAATTCAGTGTTTTCTATGTGGAACATGAATTTAAATTCCTGAACTCCAGGAATGGATTTATGACTAATCCACAGCGTACTTAAATAAGTAAGCAGTCATTTAGCAAATGCTTTTATGCCAGGAAATTCACAATACACTAACTCACATGAACAATCCCCCTTGGAGCAACCTAGAGTTAAGTGATTTGCTCAAGGGCACAATAGTGATAAGTTCTCGACTCAGAAACCTTCTGATTACCAATCCAAACTACTAGGCAACACCTCACCCAACTCTGCATTTTACCAGTTTTCTCTCCATTTCCTTTGAGCCCCAGGTGTTAACAAACTGAAATTGGATTGACTTGAGAGCTCACTGCGTGAAATCTGCCTTCATCACCGAGCTCAAATAACATATCTGATAGAAGCTGTAGGGGAACACTATCTGAACGAAGCAGAGCCCAGTAAAAAGGGAATGATATTAAAATATACTTGTACTGTGATTTTGTATTGGGGAAAAAAGGTCTGGTCAGAATGGTCTCTTACACAAAATGTATGTGTGGGTCTTTGGGGGAGGGGCAAACATGTATTGTATAAAACATGGTCATTGTACACTGTATTACATCATTGTATTGTATGTTTTCACTTGTTTTTTTTCTTGTTCTATACACCAGCCAGTTCAGCAAATAATTACTTAAATTCAAGATTTTGCTAATTAAGTTATATATATATATAACATTTTGAAAGTTGAGTTAAGGTTCTAATATCTGACCCTTTGGGGAGACACCTCTGAGCCGACAGATACCAGACTAATAGGCCTAAGAGTAGATATTATATTTAATTTGACGAGAACAGAAACAAGGCTGTGAGGGATTTAACTATAGTGTTTTCAATGTATCATGTTATGTAAAGGTTCTAACACTAGGCCATGACTGATTTTTTCATTGGGGATTTATTTCTTGGGGAATTTGTTTTTTGTGGAAAGCTGTGCTTTTATAGCTGAATGATCACCATTGCGGTATGCAGCTACAACATATGGAGCAGATTGCATTTCTGTCATTCTTTGCCTTGTTTATGTTTGCATCAAATAAAAAGGGATTTCAACATGAATGCATTCAATTTGAATTACAGTAGGACATAGAGAAGAAGAACTATTTAAAATGGTGGTTTACTTACACTTACCTGCCAAATGGCTAGGAGGCAGGAAGCCAGCGTGGTGAGGAGACGGTCCATAGGGTGAAGCAGCTGGATGTCCCGATCCTATTGAATACAGCAAACAGTTAAAAAAAGCCAAACAGTTAAATTATTCACCACAACAGAAGTAGATGTAGTCTCTATATACTGTGAAATAAGACAAGAAATGTTAGCTTAAATACTTTCTCCTATTCCAGTGTAATGTGGAGAGACAACTGGCTCAACCAATGGTGTGAGTTTGGGGCGGGGCTACCAGTAATAAGATGTTTAGAGGGAAACTGAGCAGTTTGCCCAGACAATAAAAAGGACAGTGATGCCTTAGAGTGTTCAGGTTGCATTTCAAAGGGTCAACTGTCTATTCATGTGTCATTTGTTAGTGTGTATCATTAATGAAGAAACCAATTACAAGCTCCTTCATGACACCACACTGCATAATTACAATCTAAAGGGCAGACACGCTCATGTTGCCCTTCAACAAAGAGCTACTAGTCAATTATATCAGGTAAAGCATTTATATTCATGCCCGCAGCCCCCGCGCTCAGCCAAGAAAACGGTCAAAATAACAACATGCAAATGAGAAAATACAAATCCATTTTTATTATTCTGGAGCCATACCAATAAAGATATTGCAGTATAATTGACAACATAAGATATAAATAAACTGCGAGGGCAGTGTCTTGATTGTATTATAAATATAGTTTATAAGTTAAATGGTGACACTTTACAATAAGGTTCGTTAGTTAACATTAGTTACAGTGAGGAAAATAAGTATTTGAACACCCTGCTATTTTGCAAGTTCTCCCACTTGGAAATCATGGAGGGGTCTGAAATTGTCATCGTAGGTGCATGTCCACTGTGAGAGACATAATCTAAAAAAAAATCCAGAAATCACAATGTATGATTTTTTAACTATTTATTTGTATGATACAGCTGCAAATAAGTATTTGAACACCTGTCTATCAGCTAGAATTCTGACCCTCAAAGACCTGTTAGTCTGCCTTTAAAATGTCCACCTCTACTCCATTTATTATCCTAAATTAGATGCACCTGTTTGAGTTCGTTAGCTACATAAAGACACCTGTCCACCCCATACAATCAGTAAGAACCAACTACTAACATGGCCAAGACCAAAGAGCTGTCCAAAGACACTAGAGACAAAATTGTACACCTCCACAAGGCTGGAAAGGGCTACAGGGAAATTGCCAAGCAGCTTGGTGAAAAAAGGTCCACTGTTGGAGCAATCATTAGAAAATGGAAGAAGCTAAACATGACTGTCAATTTCCCTCGGACTGGGGCTCCATGCAAGATCTCACCTCGTGGGGTCTAAATTATCCTAAGAAAGGTGAGCCCAGAACTACACGGGAGGAGCTGGTCAATGACCTGAAAAGAGCTGGGACCACCGTTTCCAAGGTTACTGTTGGTAATACACTAAGACGTCATGGTTTGAAATCATGCATGGCACGGAAGGTTCCCCTGCTTAAACCAGCACATGTCAAGGCCCGTCTTAAGTTTGCCAATGACCATTTGGATGATCCAGAGGAGTCATGGGAGAAAGTCATGTGGTCAGATGAGACCAAAATAGAACGTTTTTGGTCATAATTCCACTAAACGTGTTTGGAGGAAGAAGAATGATGAGTACCATCCCAAGAACACCATCCCTACTGTGAAGCATGGGGGTGGTAGCATCATGCTTTGGGGGTGTTTTTCTGCACATGGGACAGGGCGACTGCACTGTATTAAGGAGAGGATGACCGGGGCCATGTATTGCAAGATTTTGGGGAACCTCCTTCCCTCAGTTAGAGCATTGAAGATGGGTCGAGGCTGGGTCTTCCAACATGACAATGACCCGAAGCACACAGCTAGGATAACCAAGGAGTGGCACTGTAAGAAGCATATCAAGGTTCTGGGGTGGCCTAGCCAGTCTCCAGACCTAAACCCAATAGAGAATCTTTGGAGGGAGCTCAAACTCCGTGTTTCTCAGCGACAGGCTAGAAACCTGACTGATCTAGAGAAGATCTGTGTGGAGGAGTGGGCCAAAATCCCTCCTGCAGTGTGAAAACCTGGTGAAAAACTACAGGAAACGTTTGACCTCTGTAATTGCAAACAAAGGCTACTGTACCAAATATTAACATTTATTTTCTCAGGTGTTCAAATACTTATTTGCAGCTGTATCATACAAATAAATAGTTAAAAAATCATACATTGTGATTTCTGGATTTTTTTTTTTTAGATTATGTCTCTCACAGTGGACATGCACCTACGATGACAATTTCAGACCCCTCCATGATTTCTAAGTGGGAGAAATTGCAAAATAGCAGGCTGTTCAAATACTTATTTTCCTCACTGTAACTACATTAGCTAACATGAACTAATAATGAATTGCATTAATAAAGCATTTATTTATCTTTGTTAATGTTAACTTCAACATTTACTAATGCATTATTAAAATCTTGTTAACATTAGCTAACATGAACAAACCATGAACTGCTGTATTTTTATGAACTAACGTTGACAAAGATTAACTAATGCTGAACAAAGGTGTTGTTCATGGTTAGTTCATGTTAACTAATGCATTAACTAATGTTAACTAATGCAACCTTATTGTAAAGTGTCACAAGTTAAATGACAATCACTTTTATATAAGTAGAATATCTTAAAGTGGTCAGGTCCCATAACAGCAGGAAAGGGAATTATTTCCATGAACAGTTACAGTGGTACGAGCAACTTTTTTATTTATTTATCTTTTTCATCTTAAGTCAATATGAAATGTGGTTACACTTTATTACACCAACTCTCATTAGAATATTAGTAGACTGGGATAGAGTTAGGATTAGTAAAATAAGCTGACGTGTAGTTGCAATGTAACGTCTGTTGAGGGACCATCAAAATTAAGTGTTAACTGCCATGTTGTTTGTTACTCATTTTACAGGATATTCAATGAGAAAAACAATGAAAACATACTTATTTTATCAAGCTTAAGGCGGTTGATTCGGTCTGAGAACTGTGAGTGATCGGTTGCATGATTTTCTTGGTGTTATGTTTTGTTGCTGCTTTTTGTTTGTATGAATTTTAGAATTTTGAGTTCTTACTATTTATGGACAGCATTTTGGTCCATTCTAATGTTTTTGAAAATGCTTTAAATAAATTGAGTTGAGTACGGTAGGATTTGATTTGATGCATAACCTTATGCAAAATGAGACCAGGAATGTGTACTGAGAGAGTAAATATAGTCAAGTTTGATTTCATGTTGTTCTTCACACACCTGTTGATGAGAAGAGGGGTCTGGCCAGGTCATGAGGGTAGGGAAACCCAGGGAACACGCCGGGAGCTGGAGGACGGCTGAATAGATCAAGTTTTCCATTCATGTCCAGTTTATGCGGGTCCAAGTGCATCTGCTTTTAAGGGACAAACATCAATTTGAGGTTACATTCAATGTTACTTATGATATTTGTGAGTGTACAAAGTTAAAAAATACTATTTATTTCTTTATTTGTAAACCTTCCTTAATAAGAGAAAATTACTCAGACTTTAATGCACGAATCATTACAAAGTGTACTTATGCATTCTTGTAGTTCTAACACTATATGGCTATACTATATTAAAGATCTGAATAATTTCTTGACTTCTGAGAGGACTTACTTTCATCTTCTGCTGATGATGGTAGATCTGCCAGGCGATTTGAACATGAACTGCACACCATTTACCTGGCTTCTGACATGAGCGAAGAAGAAATTTCAAAGCATTAGCACAAAGGCGGTTGCATTAAAGGTGGAAAATGCAAGGATTTGAAGGAGAATGAAAATATGATGCTTACTCTTACTGAAGTCCTAAAAGGATCTGTTATCTGTGAGGAAAAGAAATAGAGAAAAATGTTTTCTAATAAAGTTCAAGTTCATGAAATGCTCAAAACGCCACAATCCTCATTAGTTTGTAATGGCTAATCTCATAAGTGGATCTCCAGAATGAATGGCTTACCCTCGGGTCCTTCTGAAGGAGAGTGTGCGGGACCGTTCCTGGTCTTGCTGCAACATCAATAGGGTTTGAGGCCTGGAGAGAAATGTAAAACCTTTTTAGATAAAGCTAATGGAACATAGCATTACACAGAGGTCTGTTTCTTTACTATTTTCATCCATGCGCTGTTTAGAGATATTCCACTGCAATGCATTTTTGGTTCCTTGGTGTGATGACTAAAGTCTACCTGGCACCAAAAACATATTAATATTTAGGCCAGAAAACACTGTAGCTGATCCAAATATGAATTTAGCTTTTGCTCTTTTTTTTTTAACGCATTTTTTAACTGAAGATCCTATGAAATCAAAACAGAGGTTGTGTGGCTTGCAATCCATGTGACTTTAAGGTGGTCTGTATACTAGTGTAAAATTAACTTTTTGCAGACTTGCAAATGAGCAAATCATGGTTCATTGCTGTGATGTAACTAAAGCCTATTGGCTATTTAAACAGAACACAAGCCTATAAACTCAATGTTTTAAAAGGAAACGTCAGCTCAGGGAAAATAAATCATGTGAAGCATCATTGGTGTAGCCTAAAGTTTAAAACTCCACTTTAGTCCCAAGTTTCATGGATTCATTTATACTAATAAACATCAATTTTAGACTGGCTCTACTTTTGACTGGTAGCTAACATAATAGGGAGAGTTATTAGAGAAGTGCCAGGTAAACACACACACACACACACACACACACACACAGACACACACACACACTAACCGCCCTTCTCAAGACCCAGTGCTAAGTCTAAAGTTAACACAAAAGCCTCCAGCAAGTTATTGAGCCTATGCCTCTTTGCATAATCCATTAGTAGAGAAAGCGGCAGTGGTAGATTTCTCCGTCTGTCTGCAGTATAAATGAAGTTGTGTGGGAAATGAGAGCATCCTGAATACTAATGGTAAGGTGAGGCTGGGCTCTAGATCAGGGGACATGCCACATTTCTACTAGATACAGAAAACAGAGAGAATGTAATGCTAACGTATAAATACATTGATAGTAGGGGTGGCACGGTACATGGAAAAAAACCGAACCGTTCGGTTCGCTCGTCTCGGTTCGGAGCGCGTGCGTCGCACGGTTCGCACATGCGCATTGCGCAATGTATCCTCGTTCCCGTATGTTACCTCAGACAGCGGGTGTCCTTTTCGCGCAAAATAAAAGGTGTGTGTGGACATACAGTAAAGTAAAAGTGGAGTGCTGCAGGTCACGTCACATGTAGAAATGAAAGTGGGAGAGTTAAGGAAGGCTGCCCGGAGTTGGAGGATGCGCCAGCAATGTATAGTAGGGCAGATGCAGTGTGAAGAGCGGGAGCCGCGCCGCGCATGCCCGCGGCGCGCGCACACACACACACACACACACACACACACACACACACACACACACACACACACACACACACACACACACACACACACTGGCAGTGTTTGTCTCGTGAGTCGCGCAGCTGAACCGCGGCTCGTGGATTGCAAATATAGTCCATTTTGTCACATTTTCCGGTGTTCTCCTCCGACCCCTGTCTGTCTCGTGCTTTGATTTATGATGGGCAACATATCTGCTGCAAATGCGACCATGTTCCCCTCTGTCTCATACACACATGCATATGTTGTATATAAGTAGTTCACATGATAAATGTAACAATTACAAGTTAAGATGCTTCTAGTTCTAATAATTTAAAAATGCCTTTGAAGTTTGGGCAAAAACTTCTGGCAGTGTTGTGTTTTCGTGTATTTTATTTTTTCACAGCGCTGGATGTCATATGGTGATTGTGACACTTCATGGTGAAATGTGTTAATCAGGTCAGCTGAATTAAAGCCACAGTGCATTGTTCTGATCAAAATTGATATGATTAACATGAAAAATGTTACGCCAATGTGTCGGACTCGGTAGACAGCCAGTTAGGAAACAACTTGATATAACGATTTGTAATACTGTATCCTAAATTGTGGATGATTAAGCCATATATATCATATGCTGAAGTAAATTTCTGGAGTGTTAACGATAAAAAAACAACAACAACAAGAACCGTACAGAACCGAAAACCGTGACCCTAAAACCGTGATACGAACCGAACCGTGGGTTTTGTGAACCGTGCCACCCCTAATTAATAGTGTAAGGCCGCATGTCCACAAAAGCGTTTTTAGCCAGCTGAAAACGCTAGGTGCTCTACTACTGAAAACGCCTCGCTGTGAGCGCTTTGTCAGCGCAGTGCTTTTTTCAGTTTCAATTTGTCCCGCCCCTCCCCCACTCTGATTGGACAGCTGGGTAAAAAGCGACAGTGATGAGCGCTGCGTTTTACTCTAAGTTGAAAATTCTTCGACTCTCCGCGACCAGTAAAAAACTAGGGATGGGCAACAGTGATCGAGTACTCGAGTACTCGAACGTGACAGAGACGATCGATCATAAAAACGATGATCACCCTGACTTAAAAAAAAATATTTGTCTATTTTTCTGATTGTTTATTGCTGCATTTTTGGCGGTAACTGAGGTTTGATTGGACAGCACGCCTTCCAGACCGGCGAAATAAAGTGAAACTGAACGGCGCACTGCAGTGATGCCTGTGATCATGAAATACAGTTAAGTGCAAGATGTACAGCGCTAATCTGTCATATACATCGCATTATAATGAAAACAAGATTGTAATAGAATGTTGTAAATTATCTGTGCTTTAGTTCCTCGTGTATCAGCTGTTAAAGGAAATCCACAAGCGCGGTGAAGTTCATGCGCATTCAAAATGTGTAAAAACTAGCACGGTCAAGTTCACGTGCGCATTTGCGTCCTTTTGTGCTGATGCAAGTAGGTACACTGATTAATCTAATATAGGGTGCGTTTGGTTGAGTTTAGTATCCTGCTAGCAAAGCTATGTAGGGTGCTGTTTATTTACAGTTTCAGTTCAATTACAATGATATGATTGATTGGGTTAATTGAGACGTTTTTTTTTTTTTTTTAAATAACAAAATAACCATTTATGCATCATAATCTAGCAGTTATTTTTTCTAGTCATATGTTCATGTTTTCTTAGACATGTGATGTTTGTATTTGTCAACATTCATTTTTGTAACACTCTTAAAATAGTTTCATATCTCCATGACGGAGACGCCCCGCCCCCCACACAAGTCCCACCACCAATTACTCGAGTACTCGTTTTTGAGACCAATCCGATGATCAAAATGAGAAATTGACAAAAATTCCCATCCCTATAAAAAAACGCAGAGCGCTCAGCGCTTGAGCGTGAAATACTCGCCCTGCGCCTCGTTATGCTCATGCCGTTCTAAAAACACGGCGCTCCCATTGAAAACAATTGAATACACCAGCCAGCTGCGTGAAAAAACGCTTTGGTGGAAACGTCCTAACTGTTCATTTTTAATTGATCCTTTCGTATTTGGACCCCTTTTCTTTTATTATCAGCAAATGTAAAGACGTAACAGGAAATGATTGGGATAGTGAGAAGGGGACGGGATTGAGACAAGCTATCCCAGATTTAAATCTCTCTCAGATGAGCATTCAAGGCTAAACTGGGCTAACCATGCTAGATCACGGATCTGATCTGGATCTGTTCTAAGCAACCACACTGAAAATTTAGGACCGAAATTTTCAACTGAAAATAATTAGCAGAAACAGTAAGAACTGTACTACGACTGGTCAATCACACGTGATCACGACATCCTGAACAGCATACCAAGTTCAAATACTCTACTCATACTGTTTCACTTTTGGCTAAATGAAAACTTTAATTTCGATTCTGATGAAAAATTCATTTCAATGAACCACTAGCCCTGCAAAATGTTGAAGAGGAGATTTCACTTCCATTCTCAAAACTGAAAAAGACTAGACCAATCCTTTGCTTTTCAGAAATAATTTTCAGATTCATCTGGCAAACAATTTGTATAAACTGTTGGGAGTGTTTTCTTACGCTCACATCTGTGTGATCACACTGACACAAGATCACACTTTATGGACCATATTTTTCTAATATTTTTTGACATCCTAATCTTGTAATCCTGAACCAACCACATGCTCTCTTTCTTGTTCTGCTCAAGTCAAAACAGTTGTGTCTACATTCCCACATGATGTGAAGGCATAGGTCTAACCTTTGGCTGGAAGGCGCCTTGCAGTGAACTGAAGGGCCCTGAATGTGGAAGCAATGGAGGCATGCCCGGCATTGTTGGCGGATAGGAGGGAAAGAACTGCAAAGAAAAAACAATGTAAATGTAAATTTTTTGGGGCAAATCATCTCTTTGAGCTATGCCATCTTTTTTATCCTGCTTTGAAAACAACATCAAACCAAGCAAGCTTAAAACATGCAAAAAGTTTACAAATAGGCATATGTCTCAAAGTTAACATAATTGACAATCTGACTCATTTTCAGTCAAAGCAAGAGTTATGCAGTTAAAACAAGTTTGCACTTACGTTTGAATGTCTCAAGAAAGGATTGTCCAGCTTTGGGGCGTACTTGTCGAACTGAGAGAGGGAGAGAAAAAGAGAGAGAGCGCACAAATTAAAAACATATCAACAAAATCAAAGGCATCTGTGACCAAAAACATGAGAGAGCTTTACTGCAGTGTGCTTACATAGTCAAATAAATAGCAGATGAAGCTCAAATAAATTACACCCTTTTAATAAAACAATTACACAGTAAAACAGCCATTCAATGTCACATGAAAGAAAACCACAGCAGCCACAGCTGGCGCAGGCTTCACAGAGCCGACACAGAGTGTGGGAATACACTCACAAAAGAGTCAAACCAGATTGCTAAACAAATGAAAGGCACCCTTCACTTCCAATTAAAATGACACGAGCCATTTATTATGTGGCAGTGTCATTCCATTACTGTTAAGAAATACATATAGAACAGTAACTCTTCAAAGTCAAGTTCTAGTTAAACAGTACAATTGGAGAGTAAAGATAGCAGCGCAACTATAGGATAGCAACTAGAAAAAGCATGTGAACGTGGTGAGATTCTGTATTTGATTTGAGTCAGGAAAAACAGCTGAAATGGTTCATGATCATTTTGAGAGATTCATATCAAATTTCGTAATAAAATAAAATAGTAACGCTTTACGATAAGGTTTCATTAGTTAACATGAACAAACAATGTATTTTTTATAAACTAACATAAACATAGATGAACAAATACAGTAACAAATGTATTGCTCATGGTTAGTTCATTTTAGTTAACACACTAACTAATGTTAACTAATGAAACCTTATTGTATAGTGTTACCAATAAAATATTTTCATAAATACTTTTTTTTTTTTGCAACACTTTACTATTATGTAAATAAAACAAGTCGTCTTAATTCGACTGCTTCAAGTTTAGCACTCCAAGTTCAAGTCATTTCTTTTACATAAACATACAAATCCTCTACAATCCCACTCATATAGTGTTGTTTCTACAGAAGCCTGCCGTCTTATGTCTCAGGTGATGGTAAAAACAGAGGATAAACTCACACACTACAGTGCTTGAACCACAGCCCACTTATGATACAGACTTTATATTCCAACAGATCAGCAGGCATAAACTGCATTTATCCTGCATCGTATGAATGTGTGGCGATAATTAGCCTAAATCAAACACATGAGGTTGCCCTGGTTGAGAAAATTGCGGATCTGGCCTCCCTGCGCATTGCACTTCTGCGATCCTTCTGAGGGCCGCACACCTGCTTTATGGTTAACACTCACAGAGTAAATAGAGCAAAGGTTTGTAGTGGTCTATTAAAAACAGTGCTTCATAATTCACAGCCCCTGTCAGAGCTTTATAACAAACAGCTTTGGCAAATCAAGGCTCAATATTACATCTGTAAACAATTCAATCTTTAGGAGGAAGGGAAGAAAGAAAAGAAAACAAGACAGACATTATATGAAGTGTGTCACTGTTCAAAGTCAACATGAAACTTTTTTTCGCTACCCACTTTACTTTCCTGGACCGATACATTTTCACATTTACAAAAGATAGTTTTCCTTTGACAGGAAAGGACATTTTTCTTTGTAATAACATGCACCAATGAATAATGCACAATAAGACCAGGAACATGCATAAAGGAAGTACATTGAGTTATTTTCGATCTCATGTTGACTTAATCAATCTGTTCTTTTTATATTGCTTTAGAAATCAATCATCAGTACATTGTCAGTAGAAAACATCACATTTAAATCACATGGTGTTGAAAGAAATTCAACAACAGCAGATCAGCAAATAAGCAGTACATCTTGTAAAACATTTGAGGAAGGTTTGGTGGTGTGTTTGTCGTTCAGCTATTTCAGTTTGTGATGATGAAACAGCTCTGTGACCCACAAAAGAATCCGAACAGCAAACTACTAACATATGGCATGTTTTAAGCTAATATGCAAGTAGATTTTAATCTTTGGAGATGGTAATCTATGATTCAATGCCTTACTTTTTATCTTGTGCTCTGACATAATATCTTTTGGATTGGTTGACAGCAGCGAAAGTATGCAGATAAGACGCTCTCATTCCTGTTTGAATACGTTTCGGAGATCTGAATGCATTTTATATGGCTAGCTAACTTTGAGGAGCTGAATTTATCTGATTTACAGGCTGCCAAAGTACAGGCTGCCTCTAATAGCCGCTTCACACACGGAAGCAATTACGCTTTATCAAAACAACCCTGTTGATGTCATGACTTTCATCTGCGGTGAGGTCATTATGTTTTGACCGCAAGCTTTGAATGTGTCACATAGAATGAGTTCTGTCTGTACCTCAGTCACGCCATAAGACTCAGTCTGCCTCCGGTTTTCTCAAACAGCCCCCAGCACTCAGAAACCTCACCGTTCTGCTCATATGAAAGCAATAAAACATCTCTGGCTCACACTATAAAAGCGCAATGAGTACGGCATGTCAACATGGCAGCAAAAAGGGTTTTTATTAGGGAAAGAGCTACAATATTTGTGGTTGTCATGGGACAATTGTTTATCTTGTTAGGATGATGGGTATCGGTTATGTCACTGAGGTGGTGCTGTTAAACTGTTTCAACCCTGTGTCCTCTGTTTAAGATCTGGCCTGGTTCATGATAAGCTTTAAGCCTCAGTTCTGGGTTGTAAGCTCTATTACTTATTACACAACAATTAGTTCCGGTGCGCTATTATGATTGAATGAACGCCGTTCCGCTTCACAGTTTGCATCAGTCCGCTTGTCAGTGTTTGCGATGTTCCAAACAGGCTGCCAGTCTGTGCGTTGCTCCATTACATTTAACTGTTTTCGTCAAAGGAGCAACAATAGACAAAATAACTTGCCATATTTGCCAAATATAAGTTACTCGTGCTGTCAGTCCGAATATCAGCACTCCGTGATGCGGCCGTGCTGATATTCAGTGTGTCAACACGAATGTGGGTGTCAATTGCTGGAAGAATAGGATGGCCGCATAGAAAGGGCTTGTTTTAAATAGGTTGGAGTATTTTAAGGGGGAATAGGGAGGTAAGGAAGGGAGTAAAATCTATCCGTTTTTACTTATCCTCACATTTCTGGCTGGGGTACGCACCATGGGAGGTGCAGTGGGCGGCCCAATGATGGCTGCCGGGGGCAGACTGGCAGGGAAGGGCGTAAAGGTATGCTGATGCGTGTGTTGGTGCTGGTGCATATGCTGATGTTGGTGAAACTCGGCCCGGAGGAGCGACACAGGGGCCAACGGCGACCCTGTCGCCCCTGGAGCCGACCCCCGAACTCGCTCCGAGCTCTGAACCAGGAAGCGGTTGTTCAGCTCCTGCCGCAGAAGATCATGCTCTGCAAGAAAGGAGAGCGAAGGGGAAAAGGAGGGAAAGGGGGGAGAGGGGGAAGACACGGGAGGGAAAAGAAAAAAAAAGGCAAGGGCGGCCAGTGAGTTTTCACAACAGCGGTAGGAAGAAGCGAAAGAGGGTAGTCACCTGGCTTTCTCTGTTTCTCCAATTCAAGGTGTGAGGGTTTTCTACGTGAGGACTCATTGGTGGAGGTAAGAGAGTTGCCTGTGACAATGTGCCAATCAGAATCCCCGAATGAGGCTGGCAATACATGATTGGTTGGTTGAAAGATATCAACAGGCTGGTATCTAAAGACAAGAGAGAACCGAGAGTCACCTCAGCAGAAAACACACACACACTTGACCCGACATTCACAAAATCTTATACTGACTCAAAGGGATAGTTCACCCCAAAATGAAAATTATGTTATGACCCTCATCACCCAAACCTGTATGAATGACTTTCTTATGCGGAAGATGGAAAACCTATTTTTACCACATAATAATCTATAGACAAAAAAGTAAATGGTTCCACAAAAGAAACAAATGCATACAGGTTTGCATACAAATTTTCATTTTTAGGTGAACTATTCCTTTACGACCCTTTTTAAACTTGCTTGATGCTTTTAAAAGACATCAATAAATACTTTTAATTTAGACTCTACACTGGCGTTATTACAGTGAACTAAGATATTATGTTTTTAGTGATGGCAACTACAGAAAGGATTACACTGTAGAGGCTAACTGCATGTTTGAATATACTATTTTTATTAAAAACCTTGTTATTCTATTCTTGATCCCTAGATTTAGATCAGCATGTAGCTCTAAAATGTCTGGAATTGGCATCTAAAAGCCAATAATCAACAAGAAAATACACTTACCATACAGATAAGGCAGAGATGAAGAGGCCAGGCATAATTTTCATCTCAAAGTGTGCATATAGTATACAAATAGCATTTAAAAACTGATATAACTGTCAAAGGTAAAATATCAGCCAATAAAACTTTCTGAGGCAGAGGATCCAGATATTAGAAAAGAAGTGCAGCTTGCATCCTTCTTTATTACAGGTATCATATAGTGCAGAAACTGGACCAACTGGATATAAAGTCACATTTTTCATATGCTGACCTCTGATGTGTGCCCCATCTCGCCTCGCACTTGAAACATCTTGAAAAGAATGCGATTTAAGAGCAGTGCTGTTGTTACTGAATACTGTGCCTGTAAAGCTGTCTTTAACATGGGTTATTTGTCAACAAGCAGAGGAGTTTTATCCCAATTATCCCAAGCAATTAAAGTACACTAACTGTAGGAACAGTCAAATTTAATTTGAGCAAATTTAAGACTAGGATTACAATATGCTAATTTCAATCTTTAAAATGGGATTAATGTAATACATTAGTTTAAAAAAAACAAAACAATGTTTATATTTTTGTGGTAATCATGTCTTTCATTTCTTAGGTCTAAGTTTTAAAAAGTGCACAATCTTAGGGCACTAAACACTAGAACAATCTACAACAGAGCATTTGAGGAACAGAAATGCATGAAATGTGTTCTGCAGGTTTGTTCAAATTTGGTAAAAATTGGACCCTTCATTCTCATTAGTCAATGGATGCTAATGTCAAAGTAAAAGTCATTGAAGTAAAAAGCTACAATCTTTGCACCTACACTTCTGCAAACATTTCATTTTTTCCCTCTATATCCTTGAAACCATCCAAATTGAAATCAGTGGCTTTGCAGCATTCTTTGCTGCAGCGTAAACTCTAATGTGTACAGACCCTTATGCAAATCAAATCAAATTTGTATCAATTTGTTATATTGCAGAACTGAAGAAACTGAAGATTTTCAAAAAGATTCAGAAATCTCGTACCAACTACACCATAAAAAGTACACCATCTCAGCGTGTTGTTTTATTTTTACCTGGATAGGGCGGTCCGGCAGGGTGTCCTGGCACCACCAGGCTGTTGGTCGGTAGGGTGGGCGGAGGAGGCAGTGTAGCAGGGGTGGCGAACATGGCCGGATGGCTGGAGATGTGGGAGGGCGAGTGAAGGGAGTAGTGGGAGGAAGGCAGTCCGGCTATGGAGAGAGGAAGAGGAGGAGCAGGAGACGGGAGGCCGCGGAGATGATGAGGGGAGTGAGACAGGTGGTGTTTTGGAGGAAGAGTGGAAGGGTTGTTGCTGTGAATACAAAGGAAAGACAGGATATAAGAAGCAATATTCATATTGGGACAGATTATGAACTTATAGCTGTCATGGAGTCCAAATATAACTCTTAGATTTTCAGCTATTATTACAAAATAAAAATGTATTTTTTTGGTCAGGAAAACGGTACAAATAGCATTAATTGTAATAATCAAGTGAGATTTTTTTTTGTATGCACAAGGAGTCTGACAAAAGCCTGTATGCTCCACACAGGGATCTGATCTCACCCTCATCGAGTCTGTCTGTGATTAACATCAAGAAACAGAAACAACTGAGACAGACTAAATCCAGAAGAACTGTGGCAACGTCTCCAAGACACTTGAAGAAACCTTCCTGCAAAGCTACCTGAAAAACTATGTGTAAGAGTACTTCGGAGTACACTTTTTAGCAGTTTTAAACCACCAAATATTTATTTGATTTAGTAAATAGAAGTTAAATAAAATCTATTAATGGCATCAATTTTGAAAGCATCCTCACTTTACAGCCTTTTACACAAGTGCTAAAATTGTTCACAGTACTGTAGCTGTGCAGGTAGGTTTCTTGGAGTGTCTTGGAGACATTGCATCAGTTCTTCTGGATTTAGTCTGTCTCAGCCATTTCCTACTGACACACTACAGCAAAAGATATAAATAACTATAAATAAAGTTTTTTGGGGGTGAAAATACTAACATGCCTAAGACTTTTGCACAGTAGGGTGTATATATACTGTGTAAAATGTTTTATAAAAAAAGTTACTAACCTGATGTCGTGAAGACTGCTGTAAGGCAAAGGATGATGATGATGATGACTGATGATTGGCCGGGTGTGGTGCGATGGGGGTGGGAGTCTGTGCTCCAGTGAATGTGATTGGTTCCTCAGGAGGGGAGGGGTGGGGATAGGCGGCAAAGATTCCTTCTTGATACTGAGAGGGTTTGGGGAGATAGGGTGCGGTCTAGGCGGGGGGGCTGCCGCCGCAGCAGGGGCAGGAGACCCCGTAGGGGGTGACGCAGGAGTCGGACTTGAGATCGGTGGGACAAACGAAACGTCGTTACTCTGTTCCTGGCTACGCTGAAGGCCAGACACTTTGGTCGAGCTGGAAGTTTTGGATCCGAGATTCTCATTCGTTGGCGTAACTAGAAAGAAGGAAAGACAAAACAGAGATTCAAATCTGTATCTATATTTATGTTCATATTTTTAAATGAATAGGTACTACTACTGCACGGCGTGCATTGCAGTTGTTGTCTGCCACTTTAAATGCTTAACCTCTTTAAAAGGGTTCTGATTGGCTGTCAATGCTATTATTGTTCATCATCTGAAAAAAATTGTTCTGAAAGTGATTCCAATCCTTCGTCTGTGAGGTTATCATTATAGTTGTGGTAAAGAACTCCCCGATTCTCATAGAATTGAGTGGGCCTTAAGGCTGCCTTTATTGATAGTATTTTGAAACCAATACAAAACACACCCGCAAAGCAACAGATCATTTCAGCCAAAGTGAGTGGATTTCGTCCACACCATAGGACAGGGAAAGCGCCACAGAGTTTTTTTTTTTTTGGCTCAGGTGCATGCAAGCATCTCAAATCAAATGCACATGCAGTTTGGCACAGCTGTAGACATGTAACCTATAGCGTGGGATTGGTTTGCCAATCCATCCATTAGTTTGCAGCAGGGTGAACAGAAACCAGCTGCGATGCCTTCTCTGCTCACTGTGCAAAATGCTGGCATACACCATGACACCAAACACATCCACATCTGTCTGTCTTCCTCTCTGTGCCTCATCTCTCTTATCTCCCCTTTATCGTTTTATCCCAGGTTCATTTTCTTTCTGTATTTCTTTTTCTCTCCATGGGTTTTATGAAGTGTTTAATCAGGTCATTTTCATGCTTGACTATAATCAGATGATCCAATTTTCTGCAAGCAATCCAGTCAGAATGAATAAATCAGAGCTAATTAAAGTTAAATGCCGTTCCCATTCATAGATTTACAGAGCACACAGTCTGCCATGAAATAATTATGTTTCAATTGTGCTGTGAAAAGGGATCATGCACCCTTTATACTGGCCTTTCAGAGTCACCCTCACTCACTCACTCTTTTTCACAAGATATTTCCAGGGATTTCGGTAACACTGCCACAGTCTTTGTACAGAGGAACTTCTGCTTTTCCTCAGTTAATCAGAGTACAGAGCAAAAAAGATTTTACACCACGCAATCTACAGACTATACATGTTTCAAAATGTAAAAGCACAGTCAAGTCACCTTCATTTATATAGCGCTTTTTATAATACAGATTGCTTCAAATCAGCTTTACAGTGATAATAAGACATTTATGGAAGAGAAATTGTTTTGGCTGTACAGCAGCTCTAGAAAAAAACATTGAAAAAATTGTTGGCTAGAATCTAGATATCGGGGGGGGTTAACACAGGAGGGGGAAACATACAGTTTCAGCCAATCTCAAGTTAATCTTGAGTATCTACAGAGTAGTATTGCATCCTTCATACCTTAAAAAGTCTTTAGTTTTCTTATATTTATAAAAGACAGACTCTTCCCGAAAACAGCCGATACTACATTCATGGCATTATCCATCCTTGGATAACCTTCTATTCACTATACGTTTGTGTTGTTTACATTATATGCACTTATGCGCCGATTGCCAACAGAACACAGACATTTGATGCAGTTTCACTCACCGCCTGTGGTTTCGACTCGTGACCGGGAACAAACAAACACACTTGCAGAACTCTGTTGCTGCATCCAATGCTTCCTTAACGCTGCGTTATTTGGGAAACTGAACAAGGTTCTCTTTCCCACACAACCAGAAACACACTTCTTTAGTGACATTGTTGATTTTGTGGTCTAAAAACAAAGTGCTGCCGATGGCTCCCGTAACCCGAACGAAGCTCGCTGATGGGCGCGCTCTTGCTCCCGCATACGCTCATCCAGGAGAAGTGCCCATACAGGGAATTCCACCCATTTTGACGTAATACATGGCCATACTCTGAAAAAACTTTCCGAAACTTGTTCGAATCTGGAAGGAGTGTATTTGGCACAGAAATACTCTGTCATACATCCAAGTCATTTTTTTTTTTTTTTACATTTTGGCCATGTTTAGCATGAGCATCCAACTCTTTAAAGCTACACTGTGTGATATTTTCCCCCATCTAGCGGTGAAAAGGTATATGACCATCCAGTAAATATTAGTTTCTGCTCCTCCCAATTCCGATTTCGTTTTAACTCCTACGGTGGCCGATTTAGTCCAAGATTAACATGGCTTCCAGTTCAATCCAGCAATCCACCTTTTCACATTCGACACGGTGCCATAGAGTGTTAAACCGCGAAAAGGCGAAGCTTGAATTTACGGGTATGTCCCTCTTTGGCTAATGTACTTTCAAGATGGAGGGGCAACATGGCGTCCCCCATTCGAACCCCTTACCCGTATGTATTTTCAATGGCATATTATAAACGTACGAGAATACTTTATTACTTGAAAGAAGTAAATATACATTAATGAGCACATATATTTTTGAAAGAACTAAGTGTTTTTAGCTAAGAATAAACAAAAAAAGTTACACAGTGTAGCTTTAACAGTGTAAATAAGTCAGAATGCATGAAATAGCATTAGACCCCACCCTTTAAAGCATACACTCTTCCAACAATCACAGATGCCTATTTTACTGGCAATAATGCTAGAAAAGAAAACAGAAAGGAAAGATGGAGAGAGGTAGAGAGTAATTAAAGACAATACCTTCCCCAGGCCACTAATTAACACATTTAATGCAGTCCTCATTCCTAACAGCTTAGTGCAACCTCAAACAAAGACTCTGAAAGGCTGTAGTACACATACTCTCTCCCAGGCCATTAAAACTTCAGCCCGGCGCTCCTAATGGAATATCTGAGCTGTATTAACATACCACTTAATCATTAATGGACACCAATAATTGAGGGCTAAAAACGCTAGCTTGAGTTCTTGACATATTTCTCCCCTGCCGAATGACGCACTTCATAAATGAGCCCAAGTCTACAAACAGAACCTGCTCTTAGAAGGAAAACTGTCCTTTTAAGTGTGTAGGTGGTGGAGCTTGTCCTTTTTTGCAGCTTTGGGTTGGCTTTTGAAGGTTTTCTGGGAACGGCAGTGGTTACGAATTGTAGGGCCTTGTACAAGATTAGCGCAAAAGGAGAACTTCTACCCAATCGCTTGGAAAGGTCTAAACAGATGCACTCATGGATAACCCTGTCTTGCTGCCTTTTCCTACAAAGCAGAGAAGAAATATGTCGCCCGTCGGTGACGTTGCCTTGGAAACCAGTCTCGGAGGCACGTTCGTACAGTGAAAACGGACAGTGGTAGTCAGGCTCCTCAGCTAGCAGTCCGTGGCACTTTAGGCACAATGGGCCCTGCGCTTTCTCTTAATGATGATTCTAATGGGTCATAATGGCAGCCAGCAGGCAGGACAAGACATACAAGCTTGGCTTCTTTCTCATTAAAAAAGTGCCCTGTGAATGTCTGGATGCCTGCTGTATGTAATGAAGAGGCTTCTTCCCAGTCTAGAATGCGGCCGTAATCATTTAGCAGAAAATATGACACAATGTCATTCGAAACGAGCCGTTGTGATGCCATGCTTCTGGCAGTGGCTGTGCGTGTCACCTGTGAAATTCTTGTCAATTTTTGGTTGTGGTAAATTGTTAATATGTCAACCTCACTGTAGACACATCAGAATATGGATTGGGCAAGTTGCCACATTAAAGGTGTATGGCTTTCAATTTTCTCAATACATCCATATTGTGACTGCTGGCCCTGAAATTCCGCCTTAGGATTCTTTTAATGAGAAGACAGAGTCCAATATACTTGTAACTCCTTTAACTTTTGTTTTTGACAACTGACAGGCCTCAAGGCAGAAATATTTCTCAGAGACAAACAAGACCTCATTATCTAACACCAAGGTCAGCAATAGATTTACTGTGCCCACTAACAACAAAAACATACAACACACCAAGTTCAGTGACTAGATTTTTACTGCTTACCCATGCAAACATTGCCACCATGGTGCTAGGGGCTTGGATTATTATTATATTATTATTATTATAAGTAGGGTTAGGAGTTTGTTCAAATATAACATATATAAATCATTTAGTACTAAAATTCTTGCCATGCCATCTTATGCCATACAGTTCTCTCAAGCCTCGAACAGAAGAGCATTTTCAATCTGTAACATAAAACAGGCAACAACAGAGACCCTTAAGACTGAGTTAAATCACAGTAGAGCTATTAGACACAGACAAGAGCGCCCTCAGGAACACCCACAGATTTGTAGGGGTCAGAGGTCGCATTCTGAGGGGAGAGTGACACTCCCTGGGGACGTGTTGGCATCCCTGTTCACCAGATGACACTTCAGCAGACTATTGATCTATCCTATCCCCCTGCTGCTTCTCTCATGGTACGATCCCTCAAGGGACTTTGGCCTCAACACGTGCCTACTGCGGTAGGAACCACCAGCAGTGTAAGTAGGGGTGTGTGTTCTCATGACGGATGGTTCTAGCAGAAGCAGGGTGACCCCAGCATCGCCCCACAGCTGTCCCACTAAGATATCCTTGACCTCTGAACTCATTTCAGGCTCAGACAGCCGTCTTGGAACATCTGGAGAGCTGCCCTACTCTACTCATTACACACACACCGACATGATGAAAGTGCAGACAGATGGCTATCAGAGGAAATTCTTTCCAGTGTTCTGAAAGAGAGTCTCACATTATAAGTCACTTTTCTAATCGACTAATAGTAGGCACTTGTGTAGCATTAACAGCACCTGATATGCACCTGATAACTTATATATATAAAGTAAACAAATATTTTATAAATGTTGTCCATGACTCTTTGTCAAGTGCTTATATGAGGTAGCAAAGAGGATCTAATTTGAATTTGAATGTACACTCTAAAAAACATCCGTAAAAATATGGCACAATGAACTGTTAAATGAAGCAATTTTCCGTATTGATTTTTCACAGGTGTCTTCCTCATATTTTGAATTACCCATTGTATTGCATTGTGTTTTAGGATTGAAGGAAATGTTTATAAACTTCATGGAAGTTGTTTTTCTAAAGATTATTTTCTTACAGCGTAGGGAAGGAGAACAACAATAAATCAAAATTCAAGCAAATATACAATTATGATATTTAATTAAAAAAGTAAAGTTTGAATCTTTGCTTGACAAAGCCTTGTTTGAAAGTTTTGAACAATCTTTTAAAAAAAAGTTTTGATATTTTTTAAGGTTTATAGGCCTTATGACGAGAGAACAATAGAACACCAGATAAATAAACAGATAGAACGATCGATAGATAGATAGAACGGTACAACGATAGAACGATAGATAGAATGATAGAACGATAGATAGAACGATAGATAGAATGATAGAACGATAGATAGAACGATAGATAGATAGAACGATAGATAGATAGATAGATAGATAGATAGATAGATAGATAGATAGATAGATAGATAGATAGATAGATAGATAGATAGATAGATAAAGACATCATCAGGAGTCAGGACACACTATTTTCGACACAAGACTAATCCTAATGTTGCATATCTGATTTGGGATGCAGCCGGTGTCTATTTCCAGACTATTAAACCCCTCCCTCCACCACCCCCACCTTTTACAACAATATTCTCAACCGTCTCCTGTTGCACATGCAAATGGGAGATTATGGATTTACGTCTTAGTCGGTCTCTGTTTTAGATGTAATAAAAACAGCTCATATGCAAACGGGGTCTTAAGATAAGGCAGCAGGGGATGCAAATTTTCCCAAATGACCAGGGGCCAATGATGCTTATTGCAAATACTCACACTCCGCACTGCCTTCTGCTGCGAGAACTCAAGCCTAACGCTACACATTCTGAGCTCATTTCCCTTGCAAACCCAGTGGTATATCTCTCCATCATCACTGTGTGCCAAAAAATAAACATTAATACTCATGCACAAAGACAGATATAAAACCACAAGTAACAAACTAAAAGCCGCTTCCAGCTGATGAAGTCAACAAACAGAATAAGACAAGAATTTATCTCGCGAGCAGGTGCTGCATGGAGAGCGGTCATCTTTTCACAGATTAGCTGCATCCAGACAGGAAATTCTCTCCTCTTTACCAGTCATATCCACTGGGATCTGCATTTCATTGTGCCAACAAAGAACAGAGAATACCTCTAGCTGATAAAAGAGATTTTGGCTTCAGAAATGTTGATTATAAACCTGAATTTTGTCTCACAGCTGTCAAAATGTGATAAATTCATTTTAAATGAATGCATTAAAATAAAGGTATTTTATTATTTATTTTTCTTATTCAATGGGTTTTAATATTTTAAAAACATTCTACTGTACATTCTAATATTTTGATGCCTGATTTCACATGGTACTATATAATTTGTAGAACTGAATGATTACACACACACACACACACACACACACACACACACACACACACACACACACACACACACACACACACACACACACACACACACACACACACACACACACAATTATAATTTATATTCTATAGCATATATGTAATTTAAATTTCAACATTTTTAAATGGGAATTATGAAACGTATTAAAATATTTGAATGTACCTCAAAAAATAAAAATACTAGATAGGTAGGCCA
Organism: Romanogobio albipinnatus; assembly: GCA_023566225.1. Lineage (NCBI taxonomy): Eukaryota > Metazoa > Chordata > Actinopteri > Cypriniformes > Gobionidae > Romanogobio > Romanogobio albipinnatus. The sequence continues at coordinate 15,173,365 of CM042242.1, read as the reverse complement.
CACTATCTACAATGCTGTATCCCTGATAGCATGTTGCACTTTAAAATCACTGTATAGTATTACATGCAGTTACTACATCATTTACAGTACAATTGCATAATCTACCCCGTCACCCCCCCCCCCCCCCCCCCCCCCCCACAACACAAACCCACAGAGATTCAGTACTTCTCTATGAGAAGTTTTGTTTTAGCTCTTCTAAACCCATTCTGAGATCACAGATATGCAAAAACAGCCTGCGTGTTTCAAGTCATTTTAAGGGCCAATGACAGCTGGTGCGAAGACATTGGGCCGCTATTTCCATCTCTGTTCGGGACAGGGCAAGGTGGCACCAGAGCGCTCTGGGTGTTAAGCTGCAACATGTTGGCTGGTGAAGCCGCACAGAAAATCTGTGAGCGCCTACTGTTCATTTCAGAGATCTGGAAGCTTTCCGTGCCCTCTATGAACCACTGCTTCCCCATGCTGGGAACAGACTCACACTGCGCCCATATGGCTCAGACGGCATATGCCATCCTGTTTCATGCCATGCGTGATTACTGACGGACAGAATGAAGATGCATGATAGAAACAAAATGATTCACTTCTTTTTATTCATAGTTATTAGAAATGACATTTTGTTATCAGAAACTATACTAGACCTATTGTCCCCAAAAATGCAAATTCCATCAGGATTTACACTCATGTTGTTCTAAAACTGTATGAACACAAAATGAGAAACTCTGAAGCCTGTGCTGGTCACTTTTTCCAATGCAATTCCAATGAATAGGGACTTAAGATTGTAAGCTTCATAAAAAGACAAAAATATCACAAAAGTTGTTCACATAACTTGTGCGCTTCTGAAACCATTCAATAGCTTTGCTACAATCTGAAAATGGCCATTAAATGAAAATCTTGTCAACCACCCTTGCTCTCCTTAACACGCTCATGGGAGAACTAGTGATTTGTGACCGAATCATTGAGTTAAATGAATCGATTCACTAAATCAGTCTAAATGATAAATTCATGATTCAAACTGTATTAGGTCACTGTTGAGGAAGATTATAAATGAACAACAACCTGAACTGAAATGCCATCCCTTTTTGAAGTGCCAGTCCTTGTTCATTATAGCTGAAAAAGAGCATGTTTCTCCTTTGTGCTCTGCAGAAGAAAGTCACTGGTTTAGAACAACATGAAGGTGAGTAAACAACACCAGAATTTTTATTTCTCCTCCTTTAACAGTATGCAGCACTTCTGAAACATTCATTTTTCTGACGGTGATAAACATACAAGCTCTTCACTCATCTATCTGTGCCTCTGAAGTGGGCTGGGCATTACCAAACATCCCAGATTGTTTGTGTGGTACCACGTTGTGCCCAAACGGCTCATCATTTCATTAATTAGCTTGAGCTGCACGGTTGGCAAACGCGGCAGGCACGGCGGCAGCTGTCTGGATTGATTAGAGAAGAGGACCCAGCGCTGCAATTATCTAGATGACTGCAGACAATGGCTGTCTGCTCTAATAAAGATTCGTCTTACGACTCAGAAGGGTGTTGGAATCAGCGGAGACTCAGTCGTATGCAGGCCAATACAACAGACAAATCTCGATGCCTTTGACTTTTGGAGTAAAAGCCAAAATATTAGAACCACCCATAAATGGCCACATACTAAGTCTTTCATTTGAAGAAGTCAGACAACGACTTCTTATTAGATTATCCTCAATATAGGGTTCGGATTAGTGATATATTAGATAGGGCGTTTGGCCATTTTGAGTTTTTGGCATTGACAGATTAACTGAAGTGGTCATTCTGCCTTTGTCAAACTTTTCTGTTGTAAAATATTTTTAGTTAATAATAGAGTTAATATTGTGTAAAATAAGTGTTCATTTAAATTAAGCAATTTTGTGTATATATTTACAATAAGGTATCGTTAACATTAGTTAAAGCATTGGGTATCATGAACTAACAATAAACATTAAAAGAATGTATTAATCTTAAATTGATGTTAATTTACAAATATACTATTCTTCTGACTACCTGATCAACTCACTCAACTGTATTAAATGCTACACAATGGCAAGTGGAAATATAGGTCTAAATCAGCCATATATGTTTGAACTAGAAACTGATTCAGAAGAAGAGGAAGAGTGAATTATACAGACAGGCCTGGTTCTACGGGGTTGCTTAAGGGTGCTCTTTCAAACGAAAGCAAGAGCGCCCTCAGTTCATACTGTAATAATATCATATTACTATTGACGATTTGTGCTTGCGCTCTGGAGAACGTCAAATGTTTTTATTTACTATGTGTGTTTTTGCAGCAGCGAGCCAATCAGACATGTTTGTTGATCTCTTGAACGCAGTGATCAATCAGAAGAGTTTTTTCCTCGAATCCTTTCGTTAACAAATCCATTATGCAATCTACAACTTCATTGATTGTAACAGAACTTTGCAAACTGAGATGAGTGACAGCTTTTGAGTGATTATGAAGAAGCTGTCTAGGCTATATATAATCCATTCAGAATTTGAATAAAAGTCGACACATAACAATAATTGATATGATTAGCCTTTGGGCTTGACTACATCATCAAACAGCCAATAAATGTGTTGCTAATGTTACACAAACCATATTCCCGTTCGCAGTCTCAGAGTCAGATAGCTGCTTCCTAAAAATCTGCATCCTTAGAAATAATGATATGAAAAGCCCCACCCCACATGTTGACGGGATTGGTTACAAGTTTGTGACGGTAGGAGAGAGGGGCGGTTTCAAGTTATTGAGACTGCATTTAGCGCACTGCTTTTTAAAGAAGAAAATACTCAGCAATGGTGTTGACTGATGAATTCACACATGGTTTGTCTTAAAGCATATTAAAAACACCACACAGGCATATAAACAACATTACAAACTTGATTTTCACCACAGGGAGTCTTTTAAGTGCCATTCAAGTTGTGAGAAGAGCGCAAAAACGGATGACTCTGACTAGAAGAACTGCCGTCATTATAGAACATTCTGGAATGGCCACCCATTCTCTCTCGGGTTCTCTGGTTCTGGTTTCCTTCCAGCTGACTCTCAGCCTCGCTTCACGGGGCAGCGCCAGGCTCAGCATGGGCAATAATTCCACCTCAGCATGTCAGCTTTATTTAGCTGCATAATGCCCTTACAAACCTAACAATACCTCTTTGTTACCCTGCAGGAGAGCATCCTCTATTAGCACTGCCAGCTGCTTTTCTCCTGATTTACAGGCTGCAGAGAAAAGCAGGAGGTGAAACAGGAGGAGAAAAGCGAATGAAAAGGAAAAAAAAACAGGCCAAACTACATGGGCGAAAACCATTTGGGGTAGCGAGCACAAATAAAGGTGTTCTCTAACAATGCTATCAGGCATGAACCTGCTTCAGACCTGTATGACATTAGGTGCATATAATATCATCTTTCAGCAAGTAACTGATTACTTTTCAGTGGAAGGGGAAACGGATGAATGGGAATCATTCAACAGCCCAAGTAGCATAACATGGGTCTGAAAGAGCTCTTGTGCTTTCTTGCCCCACTCTTTATGTACCTGGAACTGGCTTCCTACCACGGTGAACTCGCAGGAACAATCCCAGTTTGACAGGCCTTCTTCTACCCGTCACACCTGACTTGCTGTTTTGACATTGTGGCCATAGTGGCAAGGTGGTGTAAAGGCATATTGTCAATATTTTCATTGGGATAACTTTCCCTCAAGTGCTTTTTTCACTTAACCGCTTCCTGTCAAAAAATGAGCACTGGACGGAAACCGCTTGGCTTGGTTAGCGTGCATGCCCGCACAAACACCTCACAAGAAGGGGAGCATGTGGAGGACCGCATGCATGTTTTTCAAATGTCTTATGATCTTTTTTTTGTCCCCTAATGACTCGCCTTGTGACTTTATTATGAAATAATTCAGCCATCTCAAGGCAAAGAGTATCTCGACATCTTCACGGCAAATTAAACTGGATAATCGGCTTTAAGCAGAGCTGATTGTATCTTTCATAGTGTGACTTTATGGAAAAGAAGAAAAAAAAAAACTTATTAAAGAAAGGACATGTCATGAACACGGGTCAAGAAACAGTCAGGCAAACGGTTTGTTCAGACTCAGGCCCTGATAAAAAAGACTTTTCAAAGATCTTATTGTATGGACGGTTTACCTCCATTCCTGGATCCAGCATTGCTCCTTTTCACTGAAATCCTTCACAGATGCTTGAAGAGCATTACGTCTCATTGAAGACCATACAGGGCACGTATTACTCTGTTGTTTCTATGAATGCCTTCAGAAATTGTAATGCCTGAACAACACACTGGATGAAATTGAGATTGCATCACAGGTGAACAAATATATTTCCACCAGCACCGCAGAAGGCACTGGAAAAACTCTTTTCATTTTATAACCCCAAACAAAAGATTCATTGTCACTTCACAATCTTATCTTTCAATCTATATCCGTCAAGGCTTATTTTTCAGGTAGTCTGATGGCTAGCATCTGACAAAAGCTTCTGTATTTAACAGACCAAAAAAGAAGCCAGAAACACCGTTATTTAGGAGGACAGAGATGGGGTCCTGTTCAGAAATGCATCACTTCTGAATGGCACTGTTTTAAGAGGTGACATTGGAGTGTTTACAATAGCCAAGCGTGTCCTTTCATGCAGTCAGAGGCTAAATTACAGCTCTGAGACCCTCTTGTTCAACTCAAATGGGACTCCTCAGGTGGGTTTGACACTGGGATAAAGGCATGGGATAAGGTTGCAGGGAAATATCAGGTTAGCAAACACACTACTTTTAGGCCCCCTAAATCATTCAAGAAAAAGACTAAACACAATGGGGAGAGGTATACTATGAATGTCAGTTTTTTTTAAAGCTCAACAGAAGCAGTGCAAGAAGATTTATGAAGGTAAAATATGAATATGACAGTGTTGTTGATCAAACATTTTGCAGACATTTGCAAAAATACAATGGAAAAAACAGAAACATACATCACGACCAGTATAGTTTGACTCACAAAGAAATTTCTCTTTTGAGCCAGTTCTTTTAATAAATCGACCCAGAAGTCTTGCAAGTTATCGGTCTGAATCTGAAATCCATCACAGCAGTTAATATATTTGTACTGGACGTTTATGTGAAAACACAGGTCACACATTATATTTATTAAACATCAGTATAAATACTGAACATATTGTACTTCAACCTTGTTTGTTTGCATCAAATTAAATATGGCATCTACTCTGACCAGGGTTTATGATGTTTAAACCGTATGAGGAGAGACTTTAACCCATCTGTATAGACTAAGCAGTACAGTGGTGAGGGAAGTAATAAAGGTAGTCTGAAGGGGAAAAGAAGGTTTTGGAGACATGCCAGTAAAACTAATGGAGACAGGCCCTCTGTCCTGACCTCGAGCACTGCTCAGGGGGACCCACTCAAACATGCATGTCTCCTCTAATTTCCTGTTACACACACACACACACACACACACACACACACACACACACACACACACACACACACACACACACACACACACACACACACACACACACACACACACACACACACACACACACACACACACACACACACACACACACACACACACACACACACACACACACACACACACACACACACACACACACACACACACACACACACACACACACACACACACAGCCTTATTATGGTCATAGTGGTACAGGCATGGAATGTGACACTGCAGATTAACTTTTTTGCATTATATATACAGTGAGGAAAATAAGTATTTGAACACCCTGCTATTTTGCAAGTTCTCACACTTAGAAATCATGGAGGGGTCTGAAATTGTCATCATAGGTGCATGTCCACTGTGAGAGACATAATCTAAAAAAAAAATCCAGAAATCACAATGTATGATTTTTAAACTATTTATTTGTATGATACAGCTGCAAATAAGTATTTGAACACCTGAGAAAATCAATGTTAATATTTGGTACAGTAGCCTTTGATTGCAATTACAGAGGTCAAACGTTTCCTGTAGTTTTTCACCAGGTTTGCACACACTGCAGGAGGGATTTTGGCCCACTCCTCCACACAGATCTTTTCTAGATCAGTCAGGTTTCTGGCCTGTCGCTGAGAAACACGGAGTTTGAGCTCCCTCCAAAGATTCTCTATTGGGTTTAGGTCTGGAGACTGGCTAGGCCACGCCAGAACCTTGATATGCTTCTTACAGAGCCACTCCTTGGTTATCCTGGCTGTGTGCTTCGGGTCATTATCATGTTGGAAGACCCAGCCTCGACCCATCTTAAATGCTCTAACTGAGGGAAGGAGGTTGTTCCCCAAAATCTCACAATACATGGCTCCGGTCATCCTCTCCTTAATACAGTGCAGTCGCCCTGTCCCATGTGCAGAAAAACACCCCCAAAGCATGATGCTACCACCACCCATGCTTTACAGTAGGGATGGTGTTCTTGGGATGGTACTCATCATTCTTCTTCCTCCAAACACGTTTAGTGGAATTATGAGCAAAAAGTTCTATTTTGGTCTCATCTGACCACATGACTTTCTCCCATGACTTCTCTGGATCATCCAAATGGTCATTAGCAAACTTAAGATGGGCCTTGACATGTGCTGGTTTAAGCAGGGGAACCTTCCGTGCCATGCATGATTTCAAACCATGACGTCTTAGTGTATTACCAACAGTAACCTTGGAAATGGTGGTCCCAGCTCTTTTCAGGTCATTGACCAGCTCCTCCCGTGTAGTTCTGGGAGAGAACTATGGAGCCCCAGTCCGAGGGAGATTGACAGTCATGTTTAGCTTCTTCCATTTTCTAATGATTGCTCCAACAGTGGACCTTTTTTCACCAAGCTGCTTGGCAATTTCCCCGTAGCCCTTTCCAGCCTTGTGGAGGTGTACAATTTTGTCTCTAGTGTCTTTGGACAGCTCTTTGGTCTTGGCCATGTTAGTAGTTTGATTCTTACTGATTGTATGGGTGGACAGGTGTCTTTATGCAGCTAACGACCTCAAACAGGTGCATCTAATTTAGGATAATAAATGGAGTGGAGGTTTTAAAGGCAGACTAACAGGTCTTTGAGGGTCAGAATTCTAGCTGATAGACAGGTGTTCAAATACTTATTTGCAGCTGTATCATACAAATAAATAGTTAAATAAATCATATATTGTGATTTCTGGATTTTTTTTTTTTGTTGATTATGTCTCTCACAGTGGACTTATTTTCCTCACTGTACATATATACACACACATACAATTGGACCCCGAGTGCAATTTCTTTTTAATAACAAAACAAAACACATTTACAAGGTTTACACTTTTTGGAATCATAGGGCACACAAAGCACATAATAAACAATTGCCAACTAAAAGAGGTGAACATGAGTAAAGGGGCTTGCTTAATGATTAAGTTTAATGCATGAGGTGTAGCTTTTCAAAGATTTCTGTCCATGACTATACTCAAAGCAACCTTTCAAGTAGAGGTCCATCTACGTTTCCTATACAAAAGTGTTTGAGTGCAAATAGGCCCGCTAAAAGCCTCCCAGAAGAGGAGCATTTTAAAGCTGGTTTGAAAGGGAGACCCAGGTGGTTCATTCTTGCTGAAGAACCTTTGGTCCATACTAATGTTCTCACTGCTCCTTGTTTAAATTCAGGGGTTAGTAAAGGAAAATCCATAGCCTTGGGTGAATAATAAAGCACCACAGCTGCCCATGTAGATGTTCACCAAAATGTTCATGTCTTCTGTGACATGCTTTCAATTTACATGCAATCATAACAGAAGACCTCCAAAACACAGCCTTATCAAACCTACAGGGGTTCGCATCTGATCTGCACGTATTTATCTCAGATATCCTGGATTCAGGAAAAGTAACATTTAGGGTGACCAATCCAACAAGGAAAACACATGTATGAATAGAACAGAGTTTGTGTAAACATCAGGGTTATGCACCATTCACAATGAATTTGAGAATTTTGAATTTTAATGTAATTAAGTAGAATTAAAATGGGCTGAAAGTCATAACTGACATTTTTAACTATTTTTTATTTATTTAATATATTTCATTAGAATACATTGAAGGAAAAAAAACTTTTTTATGAACACTTAATTTTCCAGAATGCATTGCTTGTGTTAAATGTCTTGTTTGTGTCATATTTCGATTCAAATTTAAAATTAAATTTCCTGTGGCCAATTTAATTCAAACCCTGGTAAACATGCTTCATATATTGAAAGTCATGCATGTACAACTATAAGAAAACTATATGCAAGTCATGTGTGGGTTAATTTTCTCAGAATTTAAATGTCAACTTTAAGATGCCATCACAAAATTCACATGAACTCCACTGGCTGTAGCGCACAAAAAGCAGGACTTGTTTGGTACTTTCCACATCTATTGCCATCGTGGCCCTCCACGCCCTCTCACACCCAGGAGAGGCAGCAAGGTCTGCCTCTAAATGGCTCTTCATAGTCGAGATCCACTCCTGGGACCCTCTTATCTGGTCTCTCCCCAGCGAGGCAACACATCAGCGGGGTTCAGCGTCCCACTCTTCCGCTGCTCTCCAGCGCGGTGCTAAAATAACAGCCACTCTGGGTCTGAATGGGGCCACTGGAGAGGAAGGCTGTTAAGAGGCCTATCCTGTGCTCAGTGCAAGGGGGAACAGATGCCTGTTTGATTAATAGAAGACCACACAAACTGGGATTTCTAAATTTTTTCTTTCCTTCCCTTTTCAGCAATGAGAGCCTCACGCAGAGTGGTATTTGCGTCTTAGCGTAGCTCGAAACGATTAATGACCGCCTGAACATAAAATACGAGATCTCTGCACACCGTCTTTCGCTGAAGAGCGTCCCTCTGCGGTTTTCTACCATGTGCTGATTTCAGGGCTAATTAGCTTAACCTCACAAACCGTCTCTGAGCTGCAAGACTTCAGTGTGATGAATGCAGATGGAATAATGCATCTGCGGAGTAACTTAAACGCACAGAAGCACGTGTTTGTACTTGCCATGGCGGCATGACTTATATCTTGAATACAGAATATGCATAGCATTGATAAAGAGCAAATAAAGCAATACAAACGTGAATGATACTTTGTAGCATGACATACCGCAACCACGTTCAAGCGCGCCTTTGAAATCCAACAAGCATGGAAGCGCTTTCATATTGTTCCTGGTCATGGAATTCTGTTCATTTAACCTCCTTCCTGTGCTGGCCACAGAATTCCGGTCTTTATAAGATCCTTCTGAACCGGTTCCCGAAATGTCGAATCCATTACAAGCGTGTTTGCTATACCCATCCAGCCTAGCGATTCGTCTCTGCCAGTGACTGAACATTATCCAAGATTCATGTTTGGCCACAAGCAACAACCATCTGGCTTTGCGAGCTAGGATAACAACGTCCTCTGCAAATAGCATTGACTTCAAATGCAGGAAACAATGAAACAAAATGCTAAAAATCTCATCTTGGCATCTCCTTCAAATGGGCGATAAAGAGCCAAGCGTACATATTTGATATTCACTGCCTATTCTAGCCATCCTGATAAAAAACATACTCTCTCTCGCTAAGAAAATGCAGCTACCCTGCAGCTAGACTGATGGTTATCCCAGCCCTAGCGGGAGTGATCACACTGGGGATAGTTAAACGAGCTCCAGCAATCAACTCTTGAAAGAAACCGGTCATTAGCTGGCCCACGAGTGCTAAAATTACCCTGCTCAAATGCATGTGGACTCCTGAGAAGGCCTGACCTCAACTTTACAAGCTGCTTTCCTCGCTGAAGGGCTGCTAGATCATCTCAAGAGCGCTGCTCCATCCACGTCTGGTCCCAGTGCGGCCATGGCACAGGGTAAGGATGGTTTTAACAGGCTTAGGATGGTAGCCCTGGGAAAGCTTACTGAGAGGTGGAAGACGTTTACTTTAAACCTGCCCAACTATGGAACAATGGCTTCCCTTGTGGTGGATGAAGTCTTTCCTCAGATTTCTACGGAACATCATAAGCATCAAATGTTATCATTTAATGACTTCGCTAAAAAGACAATTAGTAAATCTTGTGAAAACACGATTAAGATCTGTGTTAAGATTTGTGCATTTTTTTCAGGAACATCTTTTCCCTCAAACGTCTCATTACCATTATACAGCTGGATATTTTACCAGTTATCCTCAATGGGGATTCTCATTACTGACATGATTTAATGATCTAAATAAGTATAACTTAAAGGAAGTGCAACAAATACTATGATGGGCATTTTACTTTACCAAATATATGGCTCTGGGATGTTTTTTGACAGGCATACTAGTGAAACCCTTTGACACTGTTCACTTTCCGCAAAGTCAAGTTAGTTATATTGGTAATTGAAAGGTTAAGTTATGTATCATAAATTATGGTTCAGAAACTGTCCAACGAATCTCTGCAAATGAAAGCTACAGCAATATCAATACCCCATGCACAGTCAGCTTAAATGCACAGCAAATGATAGCATTTCAGCAAATGGCCAGACGCCAACGAAATCAATACACCATGTGCGACCGTTCACTAAATTGGAATGAAATGAAAAGGGAAACGAACATGTTGAAATGTAATATTATTTTCTGAAATGCGTTAAGAAAAACAACTCCCGCCAGTTAAGATAATAGTTACAGCCACCGTAGTATAGCATGGTTCTAGTGCCTCTCCGTATAAATAGAACATGACAACAGAATCATAATTTAAAACCTCATAAATATTGAAAGGAAATTAAAATAATTTATGGAATAGGTTGGTCGACAGGGTATGTTTTTCTGTTTGCGCAGAGCAAAACGACGGGCGGAGAGGAAGAGGAAGATAGCTTTAGTAATTGCTTTTTCTACCCCTGAAGCAGCTTCCTGCCTTTTATCAAAAAGGCAATCTCTGTCAGTAATGGCTCAATTAATAATTAAACACATGTTTTATCTCCTCCACGCTCCTGCTATTTATTTTCATCTTCCTGACAGGCAGAACTACACAAACAGGGTTAGCGCTATCAATAAAGAGGAACATTCATAACACGCTTTCCAGAAATGAAAGGAAAACGCACACGCACACACAAGCCAGCTACCACAACAAATGGTCAAATGTTCTGAGATGTTGGGGAGAAATAATAAAAGTTGGAAATAATAAAGAGATATGAATGCCATTCTTCAATTTGAGCTGAAGTTGCAGTTCTGTTTCAGAGCCAAGTGGGACCAAACAACATTTATGAAACACTCCGACACAGGGAAATTTTCCTTGTCTAAAACAATTAAACTGAAAATATATACAAAAAGCTTCAGAGCTTGGGTGTTTCTTCAAAGAAATTTACATGCTTTACATATTGGTCACACAGTCGGATCTCTTCCTGTCTAACTAGCCAGAATAGGTTGCATTATGGAACCGACTTTGAATGGCAATATGTGTGTAAACCAATAGCCAAAACGGCAGAGAACGGAAAACAAGCATGAACAACCACTCAAACAAAGTGCAAGAGTATGCTATGTTGGCTATATTACTAGCCACACCACAAAAAGAGCTTGGACAAAACAGATGCGGAATATTTACACACAATAGCAGATAGACAGGCTTTATGAAACAAATACAAATACAATTCCACCTGTATGTGCAACATTAACCTCCGCAATGACTGGTGGGTTCAATATTAGCTGCTAATCTTGAAATATCCCAAGTCCGTACACTGGTCCATCCCTGACCGCGACTCCTCGATCTCTGCGCTTCCACGATCCAACAGCTGCAAAGCTGATTAGCTGGTCAAGAGGTCAACTTCTATTCATTATTTAATGGGCAATAGGCCACAAACACTGCAGCGCTAAGGTTAGCAATGCATCAGCATTAACCTCAGTAGAGGAGAAGAGCCGCATACAAACACACTCTCATTCTCCACCGTTTTCCCCCAAATCCCTTGACCCCTGCTAGCCTCCACTCACCCCCCCCCCCCCCTCTGTTTTTCGCCCATGAAGGAGGGGAGAGGAGTGAGTGCATTTTATATTCTGAAGGACTGAGGGGAGGGCGTGTGCGAAGGGGGGTCTCCTCCGCTGAGGCGGAGCAGGGAGCAGACTTTTATTGACATGCAGCAAATAGCGGGTAGGAACAAAGGCCACTCAACGGCTATTGAATCGTGGGCCTGCAGACAGAGTGCTTGATTAGCGATTCGACACGGAGACCCTGAGCCGTGTAGCATATAATGAGTGCTTAGAGAACGACCCTGTGGCTCCCTGGGGACGGCGGTGGAGGGGAGGCAGGGCGAGGGGAGCAGCATCAATCCTCTGCGGAATTGATTCGGCCAAATGCTATCAAGAAAAACAGAGTATAACGTGTGACGACCAGACATGGCTCTTAATCTGGAATTACATACGTTACGATAACGGTATGGACCGTAAATATTATTCATAATAAATTAGTTGGGTCAATTTGTTTTCATGCGTTGGTGAGCAGACAACGGTGGATTAACGGCGAAAACCGGCGAGTTATCAATTTGATCTTGTGCAGTTGTGGCAATGGCTGTTACCCCCCTCCTATTGTTGCTTTCTCACTCTCTTTCTTTCTTTGTTCTATAGTCCTAATCCACTATGTGTGGGCCGGTAAGTTTAATGGAAACAATTTATTAAGTCCGGCTTAAAATGCCATCTGCTGTTAAGCCTTCCAAAGCCGCTAAGCTCTCAGTTTGGCCCGAAGCTGGTGGTGCTTCTCGCGTACAGTAATACGCTGTTTAAAATGAGCACAACGGGTCAAAATTAATCAGGATTAGCAAACCAGAAATCCACTTCACAAATGGCTTTTCACCACAATCTTCCTTCACTATCCCAGCATGCCCCGGGATTGCCTGACAGACCTCACACACAAAATGGGTGCGTCACCGCTTCACTGATGGGTAAAATTAAGAGAAAGAGAGCAACCCCCCTTTTAACTATGCTTCGAGGCTCCAACCTTATTGTGCTGCTGACAGATGCTGCACACTGTTTTAGGTACAACAATCACCATAGCTCTGCATTAACTGTACTGTAGCTCCATACACAGAGTAAACAATGAATGTAAAACAGAGCTATATTTCATATGTGATAGAATGATTGACAGAGAGAATGACAGAGAGAATAGAGTGATAGATCGATAGACAGTACAAACAGCAGATAGAATGGCAGAACAAATGTTAGCTTGACCAACCTGGTGATGATGGCTAGAAAGATAGAATGAAGGATGGAACTAACGATAGAAAGAATGATCGTTAGACAGTACTACGAACAATAGCTACAACAATAAAACAGATGAACTAATATAAGTATATGAGTTATGCGCATTAATTCACCATGCCTTCATTCAGTGCAAGAAAAACCTGGCACTGCTAGATGGAGAGCAAGACTCTTTAAAAGTTACGAAAAGCACAGCAAGCTTGGTAATTATGTAAGCACAGATTACAGTAAAACAAAACAGCTGTTAGGCTGATACGAAACTTGTATGCCACCACAGCACTTGACTGAGGGCACAAAATCAATCAAATCAAGCACCAGCGTGCACGAAAGCTGTTTACAGAAACAAAGACACATGCATATTTGTGCAAGCAGCACCACATGCATGCCGAGGTATTTCCCTGTAATGCAATTCTCCAACGCAAGACGTGAGCCAAGCGAGTGATCAGTCTGCCAGAAGTTCTCCAGGGCAGACCAATTTGGGGATCAGAGCTGAGCGAGCTTTAGATTGGTCTCGGCGGACGTACTGTAATGGGACACATATGCTCCTATACCCCTCAAAATCTAGAATAACAGCCTGGAGGAATGGTGCATTCCATGGAACAAAGACTGGACAACCCACATTCAACAACGACAACGGGAGAACAAGGGTAATAATACTACACATTCCTTGCCAAGTACTTGGGAAGCTATTGCTAGAAGAGTGATTATGGCAACTGCAAAAGCGAGTAAAAGGCCATGTGACATATACGATTTCAATTAATTTTACTTATAAAATAGAACCTTTACCAAAGTAAGTATCTGTAGTACAGCCCCATATTCTGGAACAGAGTTTTCCAGGTGAGACCTAAAAGAGACCAGACTGGAACTTAAAAGGTTACGAAGACTGAACTTAAACGTTCATGAAACTTGATTGATATCATCAAAGCCTATGAAGTCCAAACTCATTATGCAACTTCTGGAACATTAAAAGTTCAGAAATCCACACTGGAACTATTATGAAACTAAATGGATATACTGGATATACAAAGTCTGAACTGGATATCAAAGAGAATGACATGAGAAACTGAACTATCATCAAACATCATGGATTTCAAAGGTTACGCATCCCTGAAAGATCTGTAATCTCTACAGTCTGGGCATCAAATTGCTAGTACGATAATATTTATATCCTACAGTCCTAAATCACTTAACCCACATATACCCACTCTTGGTTTTGCATTTTTTTCTAATCCTAATCTGGCACTTCCTACCACTTTCTGCATCCTCTGTATCATCCCTGCCAAAGAGTGCGTGCTTGACACACATTATATTAAGAAAGATGCACTTTGTCTCGCCATCAAGCGTAACAGATTAGGGCGCCTGTTATATTACCAACAACAACAAGCTCTTCTGTTGACATCAGAAGTGCTCGAGCCATGTGCTCTGATCTACTTTTAAACATGTCAGCTGTTGCACAAGTCTTTTCCTATGGTTATGTCTGAAAGTCATCCGGAGACATGCATAAAAATGACTTTAATAAGGACCCAGACAGTAGTCACAAGTTCTACTCTTCCTCTGAGCTCGACTTGTCTCCTCTCACTTCCTCTTTTTGCTGTTTTCAGAGAGTGGGGGGCAAAAACTCTCCAAAAGACTCATGCCGGGCATCAGAAGTGTGGCATTAATCTCAACATCTCCTCACTGTGCAACAAATAGAATTCGTTTCACAACTTAGTTCCCCTACAAAACCTGGATGTGAACCAACTAAAAAAAAAAACTAAAGGGCCACCTTCCTACTGCTCTCAGCTAAACTTTAACTACTTCTGGAAACAGTAAAAAGTAGCTCAAAACCACATTAGAAGCAAACCTCTATCAGCAGCCACTTGAAAATGAATGGAAACACAAGGAATCAAATAAGCACCATCTCACCATTTAATAGGATTTTAACAGGCTATTAGCAGGATTACAAGGCATCTGAGATTTGCTGTCTGTCATATTGAGGACTGGAGATGCAAACACACTCAACCCAAACATCTGATGAGTCTGACGGCCCAGGGCTTACTGCTACCACATTTAGCACCATGCACTTCTACAAGTGTGCACCCAAACAGACGTGGCATTTGAGGGGTATCTCTTTGGCTCCCAAGGCAAAAATCCCTTCCAACTCTAACATTCATGAAAAAAAATGAGAAAAACAGAACAGCACTATTCCACGAAAAGTAACGTTACTCATGTGGATGATGTATGGCTCTGAAGGTGAGCTCAGAGTTGCCTGCGGGAACATATTGCATATTGTCAGGCTTTAGGGGAAAAAAATATGAACTTCAACACCAATAAACTACACTATCTGAACTGTGGCCTGAAATGGGAACAGAGCTTTCTAGAATGGAAAATAATAGAAACAAAAGGTTTAGTTGCGTGAGTTTTACTAGAGTGCAATATGCACAATGAAAGTATCTTGAATATTAATTGACAACCCTGAGGTGTTCAATGGGGTAAAAGGTCAAATCAAGCTCAATCATGTCTAGAACATCCAATGAATGAAAAATGACATGTGAAACACTTATATAACACCCACAATATGCTCTTACCTTTAGGTGCAGTAGGTGAGAAAAGCTTCTCTGATCCTACATCAGATGCCTGAAAAACAAAAGTGAAACATAATTAGACCATGTTTCTTTTTAAACAACTGTTGTCCTCCTCCACCTGGCTAGATGGCTACCAACAAATAAAGCATAGAGCAAAAGACGAGGGGGAAGAAAAGCATGAGGGGGATGACATAAGTCAATAGACATGTAAAACACTGTCCAAATGGCCCCCAAAAGTGGGACCAACTTGCGCAATTTTCCACATCCCTGCTCTTAATGATATAACAAAAGATCAACGATGGATGGTGACATCACAAATCCTACCCGCAGACTACAATAGGAAAAAGTAATCTCCCTACAAAGTGACTTAAGTGCTATGTAGACTAAACATGAGTGTGCTTTTCCTTCCCCTCCATGTAGCAGAGCGTGTAGTTTCTGGCAAGCAGCAAGAAAAAGAAAACATGCCATGCTCTTACCAAAACACACAGTCATTGACAGACAGGACGTTGCGCTCTTAACGAAGAAAAAACTCTTAAATTCTTCACACACACTATACACAGGGGTGGTAAAGAATGCCAACACACACATTCCAGCTTTTTCTTAGAATAGAACAGTCTATCAACACATACCACACACACTATGGATTTAACTTAGCAAGAGAGAGCCTTCATATGTTTAAATCTGTGATTTCTTTTGATTCTATCTATCTATCTATCTATCTATCTATCTATCTATCTATCTATCTATCTATCTATCTATCTATCTATCTATCTATCTATCTATCTATCTATCTATCTATCTATCTATCTATCTATCTATCTATCTATCTATCTATCTATCTATCTATCTATCTATCTGTCTGTCTATCTATCTATCTATCTATCTATCTATCTATCTATCTATCTATCTATCTATCTATCTATCTATCTATCTATCTATCTATCTATCTATCTATCTATCTATCTATCTATCTATCTATCTATCCAACTTTTTTACAGCAGAGTCAGATGCAAAACAATGCAAAAGAGACCATAAAAGAGATCAAGGAATGTGCAAAAATACATATATATAAAAAAACAAAACAACTGGCTGGTGGTTGACATGTTTCTGAAGCTCTATTCACACAGGAGGTTATGTGTCACTGCGCTGCTGGTTTGTATAGTAGTGTTCCTACTCTGGTATAACTATATCAAATGGTGAATCATGACCTGCTCTTCTATTTGCAGTCACCACACCATTTCCCTTCTCATTTGCATTAGGTTGAGCTGTGCAACTTCACGCTAAAAAAACCCTATAGGAAAGTTTCAAAATTCACCAGTGCGTAATGAAGAAAAAAACACTTAAATAATTAAATGAATATAAAAATATTAAGATCATGTAAAAAAATAAAAAACACTAGCTGCCTTTGATGACTAGTTGACCATCCTGACCCATCCCTATCCAAGCTTCACTTGGTATATGGTTTATGATTGATTACCTATACTCTTTATATCTATTATCATATGCAACGGTATATGATATGGTAAAAAAGCAAGAAAACAGCATTTCTGTAGAAATGTTTAATTTGAAAATGTGAAAAATTCTGCAGCAAGTTTTGATGAAAATATACCACAGTTTGTCTATTTGAACCTTGTGTAGGCCAAGTTTGTAGCTCCATTAATAACAGTTTTTTTATAATGTGTACTCTGTCTAATATGCAAAACCTCCTGTGAGACCAGACCCACGGCGTGGTATAATTTCTGAGACCTCCGCTGACGTGAATCCTGGACCACATTAATAAAGAGCTCTATTTCAGCCCCATAATTCACTACGTCAGGGGACTAATTTTTCAGCAAGCGGGATTTTTCACTACACAAGCTCTCTGTGTCTGAGCGCTGGAACACTTTAGCTCACACCCCCGTAGGATTACATGAAAGAAAAGAGGTTCAGATGAAACTGGGCCCGTAGCATATGTATAAGCCTCGGGTTTGGGCAAAGACTGTCGTTAACATTCGTTCGCTTCATGCCTTTAATGTTGAAAAGAAACTTTCAATACAATGATCCGTCTATGAAGGGTATTCTTATGAGAGCTTAAAGCAAGAAAGGAACTGCCAGAGCGTTAAAAAAAAAGAAAAAAAGAACTTTATGGTGGCCGAATTTCACTGTTTATATTTTTTGCCAGTGAGCTGTTCTACCGAGCAGCCTTTAAACTGTGTCCCTACAGGCCAGAGGTCAAAGGTCAATCATAACAAATTCTTTGCACTCTTACAACGCAGGGGGGCCGAGCGGTGATTAAAGGACAGAGCGATCAAAATGAGCAGGAAAGGAGAAAGGACAGAGAGAGAGAGAGAGAAAACAAAGCAAAGACCCTGCCTGCTGAAGGAAGCAGAGTGGCTATAACCATTTCAAAACGGAGGAAATTGAAGCCACATTGCTGGGAGCCAAACAGCGTTGGCGGGGCCGCAGGAGGCCTGACCCGAGAGGACGTGCGATACTGGATCTGGAGGTAGAGAGGCCAGGCCTGGGACTCTGAGATACCAAAACAGCCATCAGTTCACTTCTCCCATTGCACTCATTAACTACAGGCAATGATGCAGCCGCTTCTGGACCATGACCCGACTCTCACAGGAGCCACAGAGGAAAACAGAGAGATAGACGGCCAGAGGGTAGGGAGGGAGTTAGAAAAATAAAAGGGTCATGGTCATGTGTTGAGACATGCTGCCTACAGCTGTAAAGTGCCACTGGAAGAAGGAACAGGAAAGGGAAGGCAGGGAGGTGAGGTCGGAATAATTCCACCAAAAGGGTGCTAAGCCGTAAAAATAAACAATCACAACAGTCAGAGTTCAGGCTACACTAAACATCTAAACATGTTATACTGCTTCTGCTAATGCTCCACAACAAGCCAATTAAAGCAGGATACATAAAAAAAAAACACCTTTGGGAAATTGACATTCAGTGGAGTGACATGCTACACTCCATCTAGAACTATAGGTAGGATTTAAACATCAATTTGTGAATTCTTTGAAAAAAAAAATTGCATGCAGATTTATGACCTCAGTAATTGAGAGACTATATGGAATATTTGTACATTTGCCACACCACAGGACCATGTAGAATAAAATATTGCAGCCAAAAAAGATCAGTAAAAAGGTGCACTCTATAATAAAAAAAAATAAAAATAAAAAAAAAGCTGGGTAGTTTCAACCTGTTTTGATCAAATATAGACAAACCCATCCATTGGATTTAACGGTTGGGTTTGTCCATATTTGACCCAACCATGGATTGAAACAACCCAGCATTTTTTATAGTGTGATTTCAACCTGTAATCATATATAGATTAAAATTATGCAGGTGCAAATGGTGCCATATGCAAAGTTTTGGATATGTTTTTCAACTTTAATCAATATTCAGATGTTACTGGAAAAAAAACATGGTAATACCTTATCAAATAGTATTCAATGGGATTTCGGGATTGGTAAGATTTTTAGCCTCTTACACTCAGCAAGGTGGCATTCATTTGATAAAAAATTCTGTAATATTGTGAAATATATTTAAACAGAAGGCAGAATTTCAAATAGTAATATGTTAAAATGTAATTGATTCCTCTGATGGCAAAGCTGACTTTTCAGCATCATTAGTTGAGTCTTCAGTGTCACATGATGCTTCAGAAATCTTTCCAATATGCTGATGGTGCTCAAGAAACATTTCATATTATCAATGTTGCAAACAGTTTCATATTGCTTCATATTTTTGTGGAAACCACGATAAATAATTTTTGGGATTTGGAATTTAAAGTGTCCTTCTGATTCTTACTGACCCCAAACTTTTGAACGATAGTGTACTTCAAAGAACACCATGGTATTAGTATCATTATACTGCTAGTTGTGGTTAAATAAAACACATGGAATAAGTCCATCTCAAACTCAATGAATATAACCAAAATGAAATACTTTATATATTCCACTGAAATTCCACTGAAATACATGATAGAACCAGCAAAATAATAAGACAACAGATCGGTTCCTTTCTCTGTTCCTCCCACTCCATGCCCCTTAGTTCATCTCAGACACCCAGTGGGTTCAGTGCCAGGAGAAGGTGGCACAGCGGAGCCACTGGAGGCTTCAGAGGAAGATGTGGCACTGACGTGATGTCATGCTGCCAGGGGCAGGCAGGCGGGCCAGATGGCATCAATTATCAGAGAGATAGAGAAAAAGAGGGTCAGCCTGACCTGAAGAGGGTTGCCACAGAGTCCTCTGATTAACCTGACAACAACAAGATGACCTCTACAACACACACAGATTTTAGCATGTGGGTCATACTTGTGATTTATCTTTCTTTACAAAGTCTTTTTTCTTTCTATCTACCATCAGCAATCATTCCTCACCCATCTTCATGTATCAGTCTCGCTCTCTCTCAATGGCAGGATGTTGTCCAGAAGCTTAAAGGATTCTATTTTCTCGGTTATTGTAGCACCATGTTGAAGAGGGGTAGCAAAGGGCTGATGAACATCTTAGTCATCACCCTCTTAAAAACCCACAGGAGCCACATGTTTGTGTGCTTTTAATGTTCAGAAGCTTATATATATATATACACACACACAGATCAAGGATAAGATTTGCTGCCAAAACAGCCCTGACCTGTCAAGGCATGGAGTTCACTAGACCCCTGTAGGGTGTGCTGGTATCTGGCACCAAGATGTTAGCAGCAGATCCTTTAAGTCCTGTAAGTTGTAAGGTGGATCAGACTTGTTTGTTCAGCACATCCCACAGATGCTCGATTGGATTGAGATCTGGGGAATTTGGAGGCCAAGTCAACACCTCAAACTCGTGCTCCTCAAACCATACCTGAACCATTTTTGCTTTGTGGCACGGCACATTATCCTGCTGAAAGAGGCCACAGCCAGCAGGGAATACCGTTTCAATGAAAGGGTGTACATGGTCTGCAACAATGCTTAGGTAGGTGGTACGTGTCAAAGTAACATCCACATGGATGGCAGGTCCCAAGGTTTCCCAGCAGAACATTGCGCAAAGCATCACACTATGCAGCCCCATAAGCAACAAACTCTGATGCACTGTGTATTCTGATACATTTCTATCAGAACCAGCATTAACTTCTTAAGCAATTTGAGCTACAGTAGCTCGTCTGTTTGATCTGATCACACGGTCCAGTCTTCGCTCCCCACCTGCATCAATGAGCCTTGGCCGCAATGACCCTGTCGCCGGTTTACCACTG
This sequence comes from Romanogobio albipinnatus, assembly GCA_023566225.1. Classification (NCBI taxonomy): domain Eukaryota; kingdom Metazoa; phylum Chordata; class Actinopteri; order Cypriniformes; family Gobionidae; genus Romanogobio; species Romanogobio albipinnatus. The sequence continues at coordinate 15,152,445 of CM042242.1, read as the reverse complement.
TTCCTTCCTTGGACCACTTTTGATAGATACTGACCACTGCAGACCGGGAACTCACCACAAGAGCTGCAGTTTAGGAGATGCTCTGACCCAGCCGTCCAGCCATCACAATTTGGCCCTTGTCAAACTCGCTCAAATCCTTAAGCGTGCCCATTTTTCCTGCTTCTAACACATCAACTTTGAGGACAAAATGTTCACTTGCTGCCTAATATATCCCACCCACTAACAGGTGCCATGATGAAGAGATAATGTATTATTCACTTAATCTGTCATAATGTTATGCCTGATCTGTATATATGTATATATATATATATATATATAAAATGGTTAATTATTAAGTAAATTCCTCAGGGTTATGCGATCGTGCACGTGCGTTTGCCTGCCGATGCACCAATGCAGTCATCCAGGCATACAAGTTCCTGCTAATGAAACTCCAAATTAATTATCTTCACTGTGTTTGTCTTTTTCTCTCCCATTTCCCTCCTCTCTCTCTCTCTCTCTCTCTCTCTCTCTCTCTCTCCTCCTCTCGCTGCTCTGCTTAATGACCTCCTACATACTCGTTTATCATGAGCTCTGCTACATCTCTCCCCCTGCGCTCTCATCCTATCAGCCGCGGCACAGACCGCCTCCAGTCAGAACAGGTGTGTGAGAGAGTGATTACAGCTCTCTGCCCTCTCCACTCCACAGGAGAGTGACACACACACACACACACACACACACACACACACACACACACACACACACACACACACACACACACACACACACACACACACACACACACACACACACACACACACACACACACACACACACACACACACACACACACACACGCACACACACACACAAACTCCCACACCAGCACATTAGACATGCATCTGCACCTAAAGCATCATTAAGATGATAATGTATTCCACTGGGTGACCGTGCAAAATGCAGTCCTACCCACAAGTCTGTGCTGCTCGCCGCAAGCGCCACATTCCACGTCAGCCACGATTGGCCGAGGGTGGGGAGCGATTCCTCCATTGAACTCGCTTGGCAACAACACGACGAGAACCTGCAGCGGAATCACAGCACAGGTCCTGTGGTTTGCATATCTAAATTGCTCTGATCTCTTCCATCGTTCTCACTATAATTTCATCTCCATATTTAATTCACACATTTTTCTTTCTTTATTTCTTTTTTTTTTTAAATCACTTTCCCCTGCTTTTGAGCATTCACAGGTTGTTAACATAGCAGTTGGTGCGAAATACAAATTAGAAAGCCATCCGGTGAGCGCAGGGCAGAGTGAGATCACAGGGGAGGCAAAGAGATAAAGGGACAGAGAGAGAGGGGGGGGGGGGCTGAGGGTGAGGGTGAGGGGGAGAGGGAGAGGGAGAGGGAGAGGGAGAGGGAGAGGGAGAGGGAGAGGGAGAGGGAGTAAAGATGTGTCGCATAGTAAGACTAAAGCCAAACAGCGAGACAGAGTCACAAATCAGCTCAGTTGTTGTTGCCTCCAGGGCCTGACACATGGCCAGGCATAAACACATTATGAGAAACAAGGTAAAAAGCAAAGAAAAAGTGCCTTCATACACATATAGTAAGCTGTTCCAAAGCCGAGTGAGCTGCCTAAATAAGAATAACTGATACATTCTCAATGCAGAATGCAATGAGTAGAGATGGACTGATATTGCTTTATGATAATACCAATAATTGGTCTGTTTGCAAATTAGCAACAAAACAAAACAAAAAAACACAGTGATTAATTTATTTTGTGTCTTTCAAGACAATAACAAAATAATATAAACAATATGCATTTACTATTATTTATGATTATAATATTACTACAAATATTAATTATTTAATGACAAATTATGATTATTATGAGGTTATTTAAATGTCCAAAAAAATGAATTATTTTTGTTTTAAATGTTTTATAATTGTTTGCCTTTTGAGACAAAACTAATTAATCAAATAAAACTATTTGCATTATGTTTTATGATCATAATATGAATGGAATTACTAATATGGATAATAAACATTATTGTTGCTTTTATTATTAATCATTATACATATACTTACATTCAACATATTCAGATGGTAATAATCGACCATTTACTCCAATACAGGTTTTGTTCCAAATCAGTTGCTTATGAGTAGGGCTGTAATCTCCCAGTCGATTATTAGTCGATACGTTCTGGCTTGACCAAAATTCTGATTGGTCGATTTTTTGCTGCGTTCATTTAATCAGTTTTGCCCATTTCATCAGGTGGAGAGCACTAATTGCTAATGGGGGTGTTTTAGAGTCTGTCTGTCTTCAGAACACCCCCTTGTTTCCACTTCTTTTAGATTAGCCCAACCCACTGGTGAAGAGAAGTCTCACTGGTCCTTTGTTTTTCATTCAAATGCACGCCCATAGCGGTAAACTTGAGGAACGCCCATCAACATACACATGAGAGGAAGCGTCACAACACCACGCTTCAGTCGGGCTGCAAAAGTGGATCTGTACTGTCGGTTTTGCCGTGTTCATTTCATCAGGTGGAAAGCACTAATTGCTAATGGGGATGTCTTCAGAACACCCCCCTTGTTTCCACTTCTTTTGGATTGGCCCAACCCACTGGAGAAGAGAGACAGATTGAAGAAGGCTAGTTTGCCGTATATTATTTATTTAATTGTGAGAGCGTTTTTTCTGCTCTTGATCTGGCTTGTTTAATAAGTATTCCTTTTTTATTAAAGTGGACGTGCCTTTTGTGTTTAAGAGTAAAAGCTTTAAGTTAATAGTCTATTCGTGTCTCAGCCGAGCTGAGCTGATCCAATGTTCGAGCTGCACAGAGCGGCTGAAATGATACTGTCTGTCAGTTATTATAATACATATGACAAAAACAATTGTCTAAATTATGTTGCATATTCCTCAAAAGTTCTTGTGATGATATCACTAGTTGACAACATAGTACTATATTTTCGGAAATCCTAGGCTATGATATTGCGCAGGTGCAAGTGATGCAACGCAGTCAGAGCCGAAAGACTCGTGTGTCAGACTCATTTCAGTGCAAAATAATCAGCTCAAAAACGATTTAATATACTGCAAATAGCCTACTAGTTTTTTATGTTTATTTATAATTCATTTAGGCAGACAACAAGGCTACCAAGTACTGCGTACAGTGCACAGCTAATTAATTTAACGTTTTTTTTCCTAACGTCATTTTTAGTCGATTTTTAGACGAAAATTTCAGGACTTCAGTCGACCAAGATTTTCTTTGGTTGATTACAGCCCTACTTATGAGGTTTCATTTCAGTTTCCTATGTAGGCAGGGGACAAGTTAAGACAAGCTTACAATACATGACTTTCAGCTGGTCTGTAACAAAAACCCTGAGAGGTGGCCAAATCGGCGCTTGTTAAGTATTAGCAGGTTAGCGACATGATCTGAGCCCGCCTCGAGCAGTCACAAACGCTTTTCAAACCAGTTTGATATTATCGCCATGTGATCTTGTAGTGTGTGCATTGTGACGACAAGGTGAAAATAAACCAGCCAATCCCAGTGCAGATAGTTTAAACGGACAAATCTCGTAATCACTTGCGCAAAATTCTTGCGTGAATTTATGTGTAAAAGCGTTTTTCCGCTGTTGGTCGGGACATCCTCTTGACGTAAAGTCTAGTAGTTTGTGCAGCTCGTCTGGGTTGTGTTGTGTAGTACGCAAGCTGCTACAACATGACAATGACAGATGATGGGAAACCTTGTTGTGTAGTGTGAGCAGTCCTGTCTTATAGTCCTGTAGTGTGAGCTTGCCCTCGGTCAGCTCACTAGGTTTTGGAACAGAGCTAAAGACTCTTGGTGGACTGAAAAAGAACCATGACAAATCATTTCATTGTATTTCTAAAGCGCTTTTCACAATATTATCTCAAAGCAGCTTTACAAGGATCTGCAACTTCTAGTAAACAAACCAAGGGCATAAAAAGCCAGGCAAAATTGAATTCCGACACAAATGAACTACTTGTGCTATTCCTGCTTTCTTGAAAGCAATGTTCCCATGCTCCTAGGTGACAGACAGTAGCCACACAGGGGCTGTCACGGGCAAGAGGCTCTCACAGGCCTCCTCGTCTTTAATGTGAAAGCAGGGGAAGATAAAACGTGGCTTATCGGCAAAGGAATCAGAGCCTGTTCTTTAGCAGACACGCTGCAGATACAGATCTCAGTCCAGGGTTTCTTTCTCCTGCCAACACATGTGAGATAAGGAGAGTAGCAAAGAAAGAGAGCGAGAAAGAGATAAACCAGCTTCCATTCTGGTTAACCGGACACTTCCATTAGATGGTTATGTTATTCAATCTTACACAACTCAATAGGCATAATATATAAAACTCTACTAAAGCTGCAAGAAACCAAAAAAAAAAAAAAAAGCCTATCAGAGCAAATTGTTTCGCATAGAGTGCAAATCTACGTGTTAAAGGATTAGTTCACTTTTAAATAAACTTTTGCTGATAATTTACTCACCCCCATGTCATCCAAGATGTTCATGTATTTCTTTCTTCAGTTGAAAAGAAATTAAGGTTTTTGATGAAAACATTCCAGGATATTTCTTCATATAATGGACTTCAATGGGCTCCAAACGGTTCAAGGTCCAAATGACAGTTTCAGTACAGCTTCAAAGAGCTTTAAACGATACCAGACGATGAATAAGGGTCTTATCTAGCGAAATGATCAGTTTCTGTGAGAAACCGAGCAGTATTTATGCTATTATTTTACCTCTTATCAGTCGAACGTGATAATCTCTGAGCTCCGCCATAACTTCCGGTAAGTGAGGTCAAATATGAGCGTGGTCATAGATATATCGATCGTATATGCCTCATTCTACTGATCCGTGCAGGCGCTAATGAGGCATCTACGTATACATCTATGACCACGCTTGTATTTGACCTCACTTAGCGGAAGTTATGGCGGAGCTCAGAGATGACCACGTTCGTCTGATAAGAGGTAAAATAATAGCATAAATACTGCTCGGTTTCTCGCAGAAACTGATCGTTTCGCTAGATAAGACCCTTATTCATCGGCCCATTGAAGTCCATTATATGGAGAAATATCCTGGAATATTTTCATCAAATACCTTAATTTCTTTTTGACTGCAGAAAGGAAGACATTGACATCTTGGATGACATGGGGGTGAGTAAATTATCAGCAAAAGTTTATTTAAAAGTGAACTAATCCTTTAATTGCTTAACTCAAACTGGAGGCCACAAGGGGGCGCTACAGGGTGTATACATTGGAGTTAAAAAAGATTTTATGATATATTTTTTTCGAATGTCAAGATCATCATTCATTAAATATCAAAGATTTCACGATATTTTTGACTACCAAAGTTAACGAGATATTCATTGAATACCACATTTAATAAATATCAGTAACATTTTTATTATGTATACAAATATATTTTAAGTTTAATTTTGGACTAAATAAATAAATAAGCCTAAGGAAAAAACATTTTGCTTTTATAATAAATTGATTCATATTTTCCCACTGTATATTTCCATAAAATATAAAGCTTAAAAATATAAAGTTTGAAAACCTTTGCCTTAGCTAGACGAGATCACAAATTAAGAGAGAACGACGCATTGAACGGACTGTATACTTCAACCTCTCACAGCCTCATTTCTATTCACGTCAAATAAAGTATGACATACTCTGACTAAGGTCTACCGTACAGATTACCAATTAAACGCATCCGATTCTTGCGAGACCGCTTGAAGCGCTATTCAGCGCCGTCCTTGTTCACCTTGTTTTCTTCAATGAGAACAACGTCTGAGTCATTCACTACCTCGGGCAAGTATGAAGGAGAGCAAAGGAGAGTTGCTTTTTCTTTGCAGATCTGCTTCGCTACAAGGGAAACCCATCCAGGCACATTGAATAATTCATAAATAATAAAGGGTTTGTGCCCCTTGCTGGGCCTTCATCTGCAGAAGGTAGAAGAAAAAAAGAGGATGTTGAGTATTGTTCGGGTCTTGTTAGACAGGGACCACAGCGGTCTTGACTGCGAGGTAGACCCAGGCCTGCTCTGCCAAGCACCGATGCCTTTAATGAGAGGAAAAAATGCAAAGCAATACGGCCTGTTTTCATCCAACCGTGATGCCATGCGAATCTTACATGAATCATCCCCTTGTAACGTAAACGCACAGTCGGCCAAAATAAGCAGGCATCCTAACCTGAATCAAGGGTGCATTCAGAACCCAAAAAAATTTCACAGCAGCACATTGCACTCTTGTAAGTGAGAAGTCTTGCTGAGTAGGGCACATGGTGGCCTTCGCACACCAGATCCCATTGACCTCTGACATGTGCTTTCATGTGCTGCCCTCACTCACACTGCTTGAACTGGAACTGCTTGACATCACAGTGGTTGCAGAATCTTGTAAGTCAAGGCTGCATGATACTGCGATATGGCTTTGTGCTATTGTCAAATTGCACATTCTGCAATTTAAGTGGATATATGTGCTACCGGTTTCAGAATGAAGCGTTTCATTTTACACATGTGTGGTTTGTGATACAGTAGTTGCGTGTACATGGATCCTAGGAATCTGATTGCAATTGGACTACTGGCGCAGTTGGAATAAAAACGTCACATGTAACCGGAATGAATTGGCCAAATCCGATTAAAGATTCATTCGGATTGCAAGGCGTGGTTTAAACCTCTTGTAATCCGATCGAAGGACATGTAAACACTTGAACGGATTGAAAACAGAAGCGCATGGTGTACTGCGCACGTATGACGTGAGGAACGAGTTTTTGAATGAAATGCCATAAATGGCTTTCGTGTCATTCTAAACTTCTCCTTCCACTTGTCGCCTGTGAAGTGGAGCAGAACTACGTCCCACCAGTTATTTCAGACTCTAATCCACAGATGCTTTGTTTTGGGAGTGGGAATGGGCATTTTTACTGCTTGATTAATATAAGCAGCACGGCACAGCAGTTCATGTGCTCGTCTTCTCCTAATCATCACCTGAAATCAAGGGAAACTCTGTATATTCCTGCAGTGTGCGCGTGTCATAAAAATCTATTTCCGATTTGAAGCTTGTTGTGACATAAATGCGCACATCAACCGATCACTTTATTTAGCATTCATGTAAGCACTACATTCGGATTCATCAATCAGAATGAATTAATTCCGATTGAAACAAAAGGTGTCCATGTAAGCGTGGCTAGTGTTTCAGAGTCTCCGAACGGCTACTGTGAATCAAGCCACTGTGAGTGAAACAGAACTTCACTTTGAAAACAGCAGCTCATTTATTTATTTGCCAGCAGCCTGTTAAAATAAATCCGTAAATACCGTTGAAAATGAAGAAATTAAGATTGAAATATTAGTATTGTAATTTTACAGTAAAATAAAGTTATTTTTATTACTTTTTATTTATTTTATAATCCAGCAGTATTACAATATATTTAATAAAAAAAGACAATACAATTATAATAAATATTATTTTATAGTCATACTGAATTGGTCAAAAATGTGGTGAATGTGGCCTATGATTATTTTTTTTAATCACTTTATGGTAAACCCAAGTATGACCACCCACATTTTATCCCTAAAGGGATACTCACCCCCATCTCATCCAATATGTTCATTCTTTCTTTCTTCAGTTGAAAAATTATGTTTTTTTTGAGGAAAAAAGGATGTTTCTCTCCATTATAGACTTCCATGGCAATCAAAATTTTGAAGGTCCAAAACAATGCAGTTTCAAAACCATTCGAAGGGCTTCAGAGGCTCTGTGCGATCCCAGACGAGGAATAGGGTCTTATCTAGCGAAATGATCGGTTACCCCCCCCCCCCCCCAAAACCCTAAAACCTTTTTTAACCTAAATAGCTCATCTTGCGCTGTTCTGCGGCTCGCCAGTGATTGCGTAATCACATCGTAAAGGCCACGGAAGACATAGGCAGAAGTACCGCCCCCCATGTTTGCAAAGCGCACATGCAAAGTCGGACGATTTTGAAGTTGAAGATGGAGTGTTTTTTGGTACAGGGTGTTTGTATTAGTCTTCGCACATTCACTTTGGGCGGTACTTCCGCCTACGTCTACTGTGACCTTTTCGACGTGATTGCACAATTCTTGGCATGTCGCAAGATGAGCAATTTAGGTTAAAAAGTATATATATATATATATATATATATATTTTTTTTTATTTTTTATTTTTTTTTAATGACAGATCATTTTCGCTAGATAAGACCCTATTCCTCGTCTGGGATCGTGCAGAGCCTCTGAAGCCCTTTAAAACTGCATTGATTTGGACCTTCAACATTTTGGTTGCCATGGAAGTCTATGATGGGGAGAAAAATCCTGGAATGTTTTCCTCAAAACCCGTAGTTTCTTTTCGACTGAAGAAAAAAAGAAATTAACATCTTGGATGAGATGGGGGTGAGTAAAATATCAGGAAATTTTCATTTTGAAGTGAACTAATCCTTTAATTCTTTCCAAATATACATCTGGTGAAACATCCTGTATTTTTTCATATCGTAAAATATATCACAGAAAATCAAAATATTGCAATGTCAGTTTTTTTCCCCCAATATCTTGCAGCCCAACTGTAAGTACATCAAAGCAGACTAGGCACTTCCAGGATTCATGTGGACACTGCAGGAAGTTGTAGGTGAAAGAGAAGGAAATGAAAAGGCAAAGGCAGGGGGAGGTAGAAACTGACAGCGTGCCAATGACTAATCCCCCCCAACCCCTCGCTGCACAAACAGACATGGAATGTACTATATAAAGGAAGCTCACAGTTGAGCTGGGCTCCTGTTGGGAAGGGACGCACCACATTAAGTGGAATTTACTTTTAAAGCAGACACCCCTGCTCGTGTTACCGTGTGCTGTAACACTATCCCTGTGCCACGGCCTCTACCGGGTCAACCCAGCTCTGCGCTCACCTTTAAAATCACCTCGCAAGCTCTGCTGTCCTTAAAATAGAGGTAAGAGAAGGATGAGGACACAAGCACCTACTCATCCAAAAATGAAATTTCTCTGATAATTTATATAATTTTTAATGGTATCGTTATCGGCCAGATAAGAAAATTTGGCCGATATCTTAAAGCCGATATATAATGGATTATTTCCTTCAGCTGAGACGCTTCAGATGAGCACTGTTCGCCATGATGTTTTTAAAATTCTTGAAATATGATTGGAATCACATCAAAAAGGAAGCAGCGCAAGTCTGTCATATAGGCTACATAAAATGATGAGAACATCATTATAATTGTGTGCTTGAGACATGTATTTAACGGTGAGACTTTTGTTTTTGTATTTAGGCTCTAAAAAATGTAATACAATTTTTTTGTTTTATTGGCCAATATATTTGTTATGGGCCTTCAAATATGAAGAATTATCGGTTATCATATTGGCCAAAAATGCTTCATATTGGTGCATCCCTAATCATGATGTTCCAAATCTGCACAAGTTTCTTTCTTCTGAGGAGCAGAAGAAAATGATATGTTTTCATATTATCTAGGGCCGGGGTGATAAATTATCATCAAGTACCTTTGTTTCTACCTGTAACCATACTTGTAAAACTACGCCTTGTGAAGAACCTGCTGACTATTTTAGCGTCCATGTTTGGTCCTATGGCGTTCAAGCCCACCAAAAGGATTTATTTATGGCCTAACTGATGTCTTTATTCACTGCTAGAAAACTTGACTAGAGGACGCAGTTCAAGCACGCTGGATTGCCAGTTTATGGAAGGAAGTTTAGGAAGGCTCGCAGCAGCTGCCTCAGGCATGTCACATTTATCTAACGCTAACCCCGGCACATTGTGCAGGGCTTCTTTTATCACCCCGGCCCCAGATGTGCGTCGTATGGCGGCTCAAGGTGTATAAATAAACACCCAAGAAATGTCCTGTGACGAGTGCAAGCCATGCAAGCCCAGTGAGTTACACTCATCGTGACAAAACACTACACCATGTCCGTTTATCATCAACCCGACAACTGTGCTAACCTTGTGAGAGAGATTATGGCTCTGGCTTTCACACTTACCGTTTAAACCTCATCCATGCACATACCAGCGACTGAGTCAACCTTGTGACAAAAGGCCCCTGGTGGGGTTTTCAATTACATTCAAACTCGATTCTGCGCAGAACTTGCGTCACTTGAAGCAATGTTAGAGGCAAAGAGAGGGTTTAAGCAAACTAGATATGTAAAGAAGTGAATTGTTTTGTCAGATTTGCATTGTTTACAACATACTTCATAAAAATTGCAGGAAGTCAATGTTGTTGGCTCCACTACGCTAAAGTCAGCTAAGGTAAACTGACAGCGAATTTGGAATAACAATTACATACTTTGTAAAGCGCTGTGTACATATTTGTTCATGTTGTTACAGCCTTTTGTACTCAGTAAATACCTGGTAATTAGAGGGCTGTACAATGAAGTGTAATCTACACAGGGTAACGCGCACACACACTGTGCAAATCTGAACAACACACCAGGGCCTCCAACTTCAAAAAGGAAAAAATATCTCATTTCAACAAACACCTTTATTAGCTTAGAGACATTTTGTGAGGAATTCATTGAACAAACATTGATATCAGTTGGAATGAACACTGACAATTAGCACCTGTATGCTGTAAGAATTTCTGGAAAAATGCAATAAAGGCTTCGGAAAGAGCGGGCTGACGAGGGCGTGTGTGGGCGCGGTTGAATTACAAGAGACCCCGGTGGAAGAAAATTAAAAGTTGCTTCGGATGCCAAGAAAGCAATGCATTAAATTGTTCACTTCGGATTAAAATATAATGAAGCAAGTAAATGCATCTTTGTCTGACATGCTACACTTTCAATTATTCATGTGGAAAGGGGGAGAGAGAGGAAAACAACAACTGGCAAACAGATTCCCCAGGGTGTTCAGCCCATATACTAGGAGGCACATGATGGCAAGGATGAATTTCTCTCTCTCTGGCTGTTAAAAGCTTTATTAGTCCTTGCGAGGCTCACAGCGCCAGCTCTTTCTAGTAGGGATGCATCAATATTACATTTACTGGCTGATACTAATAAGATGATTAATTTCCTGATATGGCTGATAAATGGCCAGTATTCAAATTCTGTATTATTTCGTGTAAATGAATTTAAACACTCAAAACTAAAATTAATCATTTTAAATGCAACAAGTGACCTTAGGCATCACAAACATTAAAATACTGTATGAAACATGGACATTCATTTTAAGATTTCCTAAAGATTACAATACATACCGGTACATACAGTTTTGAACAGTATGTGTCCACAAGATAATACATATATCTGAAATTGTGCATCCCTAACAAACAATAAACACCACAATGCCAAACTGGTCATTTTCTTTCTCTGCATCTCTTCGTTTCAATCCTGGCACAAGAGCATCATGCTGTCAATGAATTTGTTTCGTATCAGATAAAACGCAAGGTTTAGCAGCTAATTAAAGAAGCCCTTGATCGAATAAGCACAAACCATGTCTTGTCAACCATCTTGCATCATGACAATATTGGAATAGCGTTTTAAAAGCTCATGTTGCAAACTTCCAAGGCTTCAGAACATCCACCTGAGCTCTAATGAGAGATTAGCATTGGTGATGCTAACATTCCTGACAGGGAAAAACCCTTTTCTTTCATTTGTCACTGGGATTATCCTCTAAGACTCAATCGACACACACTTTCCCTGTGGATCTGTGAGAAATCGGATTGGTGAGTCGTTTAGACATAGTCCTGTTTGCATATCATGTCTGCGGACATAGAGGAATTCCACTCAACATCCTTCCGGGATTTGCGGCAAATAGCAAGGAGATAAAAGGCGGATAATCCTGGAATGCCAGAATCCCTTAACCCATCATCCCGGATCCAACCGCGAGGCATCACTGAGAGAAAAACCCTTCTGCGAGCAGAGATTCAGTGGCCAAGAGCGGCTCCCCCTGACTCCAGAGTCCCCACTCTATCCTCACACTGCTTAAAAGCTTTACAGCGAGAAAGAAGGGGATTTAACTAAGTGGTAAATGCGGTGAAAGCCGGGGAGGGAGCAGGCCAGGGTGGGGGGCATGTACTGTATGTTTCCCTACTGAGCAGTAAAAATGGCTTTACAATGATAAAGCCCCCTAACGTGCAAACCTCACCTCATACAAAGACCTGGCTCATCTGAAACTCCAATAAATGAAAGGTGGTAAGAGAAGCCTTGTGATTTATGTTGCATGTTTAAAAGATCTGTAAAAGAGACCAATCACTCAGTGTGTGTTCATGTGCCTTTTCCATGTACGGTTCAATTCTTGGATGAACACAATGCCTGTGTGTGTATCTCTACTGAAATAAGCTTTACTTTTTCAAAATTTTTGTTGAAATTTGAATTAAATTCTGTATATTTTGAATAAATTGAATTAAATACGGTACGCAATTATTTCCGTTTCAATTGTCATAAGTTGTGAATGGTACTACTTTTTTGGGACCCTTCCGTTGGGGTACCTAGCACAGTAGTCCGGTACCTAAAGGGTGGAGCTAGACTCACTGCAGAACGTTGATTGGTTGACAGATACTGCATTTAACTTGTGCGTGTCACAAGGGTAATAACAACACACAATACTGTTGCAACACAACATGACAAACAGCCACATGCCTCCATTGCTGTTTACTATGTTGCTTTCTTCTTTGTGTTAGAATGACGTTGATCGCTACCTTCCAGCATACCCCACACCTATCAACTAAGGGTACTGTTGATGGTGGAAAAGCAAGCCAGATCAGGGTTTACCATCCCGATTCGTACTGTACCGTACCGCTCGGTGGAAAAAGGCATTCTCAATTCAAGCACCCACAACACCTTAGAAACCACATAGCAACACCCTTAAGATCACCCACGGTTTTGCACAGCAAGTAGCATTCTTAAAAAACAAAAACAAAACAATCTGAACTGTTAAAAGCAGTACCTAAGAACAATGCAGTCACTTAAATATGAAACAGATCAAAAAAAACTTTTTTTGAATCTGTGACCGATGGCCAGTTATCATCACCTCAGCCCTGGCCCTTTCCCTCGGTCATGCTCTATTAACAGGTGGCGTGCTCCTCATAGCAGACACAAGCAACTTGAACACGGGCCAGCCACATCAAAACCCACCCAGACCCAGGCCTTGAACCCACCCACCTGGAGGCTATATATCACACAGCCAGAGCTGCGCTGAGGAAATCTCACTAGATCAAACAAATACCAGGAAGGGGGCAAATGACAGAAATACTCCGCTTTTTACTATCCCTCAGCTGATGAACAGGCACCTTGTGAGTTATGACTGAAAGCTCCCTGTGGGTAATCAGAGCATAACAGAAGTTAGACTGAACGCGGCCCAATTATATTCAGTGTAAGTGGGTGTGCGGCACCTGCCAGTGCCCGTCAAACCCTCAGTATGACGCAGCAGACAAATCAATGATAAGCCCACTGGGCTCCTTATGCTCCCGACACCTCTCCGTATTCGTCTGCCTTCCCTTCCCATTATAGCTGGCTGTCACTTGTTGGATTATTACCGCTGCACTCTGCACCTCGTGAATGGAGAGGGGGCGGATAGAAATGTTTGCCTCCTCTCTTAAAGTCAGCACTCCCTCGCTGAAATTTAACAAGTTAACCCTGTGGAGAGCAACACAGGAAGTATGAGACAAAGCAGAATTACAAACATGCATGTGTGTGCACAACTGAAAATTCAGTTTTTCATCTACAATCCATCTTCTCAATGTTTGGCTTATCTAATGGAACAATCAACAAGCTCTCAAATAAACAATCAAATAAAGCTTTTATTTCCGCTCAAGTATGAAACTGAAAACTTCTTACAAGTGGATTTGGAGTTCTGTACAGCATTCCAGATGTCACGTTGAAAGAACACGTGTGGAAGTGTGAACCAAACCCTGACAGATTTGACAATGTTCCAGTGGTTGGTTTACACTGAAAACAGCATAACAAGCCCTCATGCAATATTTACAGTACAATTTAATGTACTAATAATTGTTGCGCATGTGTGTAGGAAATTTTTCCTGACGTGCACAACCCAGATCCAGATGTTGGGCATCGGTGCCCAGGAAAAACACGATGGATAAACACAGGGAGCTGGAAAATGAAAACAGTACACATTAAATATAATCAAGAAGAAACAGAAACATGAGCAGGCCACTTGTGTTCTCACATATAATTTGTTTTTGTGGGAACGAGACGAGGCTTTGCCAAGAAGATCAAAATGAGGGCACTGAAATTATATGAAGCATGCCCAAAGCCTTGCCGACAGTCCACTCAGTTTGGCAAACATAGTTCAGAGGAGCAGCTAAGCTCTTCAGATCACATGAGGCTGAGATCGGAGGATTTCCAGAATCTACCTTCTCAACCCCTTAAGGCACAATACAATGAAATGCTATATATAGCTAACAAAATACATATGTTCTTCAAGGGCAAACGTATGTTGAGTTTCTATAAACAGCACACGGTTTTATATTTCTTAATATAGTTCTACATTGTACACTTTTAAAAATAAAAGTTCCAATCATTTTGATTCTACAAAGATCTATATATTCTCTAGTGCTCTCGAAAATCCAGAAACCAATAGGCCTATCTGAACAATCTAATGTAACATCAAAAAGTCTACATATTCATATGGGCAAAACACAATAGAAAGGCGAAAATGGTAGAGAAATGTAATAACCAATTTACAGTGTTTTTTTTTGCTACACTGTAAAAAGAAATCAGGTCTCCAATTGAACATTTTCTAGTGACCGATCACATCAAAACATTTTAGTTGGCCAAATTGAATTTCTGTGAATTAAATTGCATCAATTCACAGAAATTCAATTTGGCCAACTGAAAAATTTAGATGTGATCGGTCCCTAGAAAATGTTCAATTGGAGACCTGATTTTTTTTTTTTTTTACTGTGTAGGTATCGATTAAAGGTGCAGTAATCGATATCTGAGAAACACTGTTGAAAGTGGATCGGACCGAGCACCCCAACTTCAGCTATGATAGAGAGACATCCACCGCTTTGCATGCTTGTGCATTTTGTGGGCGGAGCAATGAAGTGAGGGATGTGTTTGTTTGGGTGTATTTCAAATATCAACAGTGTTTCTCAGAAATCACTTACTGCACTATTAATACTGTTTTCAATAGTGTTAACAATAGTAATATCACTGTTTAAGAACTGGAAAACCTCTGAATGTGATGAATTTGCTTTAATATTGCATTGAATAATAACAACAAGTCAAATAATTGATGCAAGTAGCATTAAAATATTACCAATATAACAATGGCATTGTTGGGTGTTATTTTTAAAGGCTTACCAGATGGCGCCATTTATCTGTACATTCAATATTTAAGAACAGATCAAATAGAAAAGCATAAATATTGTTTAAAAAAAAATGTCAAACCGACTCCTATCCTTTCTACAATTGTACTCATTTCAATGACTACAATTCCCTGATATTTCCTGGCTTTACATAACTGTTAGATGCATTAAAGAAACTCTATTTTTAAGAGTGTAGCTCAGAAAATTATCTACAATGAAGACTAGTTGGATACCAAACTGGATAAAGTCAAATTTATAGAAAGAAAAACCTACTACACAAATAGCTGGTGGCTTATCGAGCCAAGCTTGACCGCACACGGTGCTTGGCGGACCTCACGTCCTACAGTGCGGTTTGAGCACCTATCTAAATAGTGGTAGTCTAACTAGCCCAGCACAGGCCACTGTTTGCACAGGCTCTCTCTCAGCTCTCTGATGTTGCCACAGTGCTAAACTGCACAGCTGTTGTGCAATCTGTGGCGGTGTTAATTACCCTAATGTGAACGGCAGCTTGTCAGCCCCACACTAACAAAGAGGCCTTATGGTTTTAATGTTGGCCATCTTTCGTTCACCCTCCCCTTCTGATTTTCGCTTTCTCTTTGCCCTTTCGCCATCTTTAACCTTCTCTTCTTTCCCTCACTTTTGAGTCTTCCTTCTCTGTCTTCATTCATCTCCCATTTCTTACTCTCCTTACCCTGGCGGACCACCCGTCGTATAATTGTACACATCCCTGGAAGAAAAAAAACACATCTAATGAAACCTTCCTTTGCAAATCTGCTTAGTAAGGAGAGAAAGCGGCTAAGGGACCAGATTAAACAAGGATTTAATCCAGTGCCAGTGAAAGGGCTTAAAAGGAAATATGAGAGCAGTGAATGGTAGAACGCAGATGCCCTGAAAGGAAGGGAAGGCGGTAAATCTGAAACAATCACTGCACATCTGACTTCGCATCTGTAAAAGCCTTGGAGACCTCCAGCTAAGAGAAAGCCATTTTTCACAAAACTTCCTGGAACACTTTCATATGAAAGACTGTCAGCCACTTTATCAGCCACATTAAAACCAGAAGAGGCTTTATAAACAATAATTTATCCAGGCTTACATATAAAAATATTGAAAAATGCAGTATTTCTGATAGGGAAAACTAAAAGTCACAACAAGCACCACAATCGACATTATTTACACAAGGGCAAAACGATAGAAATGGTTTTTGTTAGTAAGCACCTCCTAGGGGGCATACTTTACATCCTTTCTAGATCAACTTATCTCCACTCCCAACATCCTAAAGCAGGTCTGAGATAGTTACAAAAGCAATGAATTTCTCAAGCAGTATAACTGTGAATTACACCAATATGGCACTTATCTCAGGTGGCGTTCAGTTTTACACTTCCTTCCTCTCCTTTTCAGTCTCTTTCCTCTATTATTAGAGGGAAAGAACAGCTGGTAAATGGCATGTCTGGGTTGTGGGCTTCCATAATTTTCCACATCACACAAGACACATTTAAGATATAAAGGGGACAAAAGACACACAAGTGCCTGACCGGAAAGCACAGCGTTGAGGAATGCAGGAAAAAGCCACATTTGGGACAAATAAAATCTTCATTTGTTCTAGAATCAGTCTAGCGCTATATCCACATTAATATGGATATATTTGAAAACTGTCATCTATTAAAGTGTAAATATACATGGGTCCAATATGAGTGACTAAAAGTGTTTGAAAACACCTGTTTTCACAATCCACAGCGTTTTCACATGCATCCACTTGGGAGACTAGGTCTTCAAGTAGCTCAGTTTTTACTGTCTCAGTGTGGATGAAAGATGCGTTTTTTTAATTTATCCGGATTAATGTGGACGTAGTTTAAATCTCGATACTCGAGACACTGTCAGGCCCACTTTCACACACTCAACATATACTCCAGATAAAACACATTCAAGGTAGAGAAAGAGACACCCTGCACAAAAGAGACAGGACGCCTTTGGTGCGCCATTCTTTCGTTGCACAAAAAAGCAGGGCACTATGCACCCATACACAATGGCTAATTGGAATGGGATCACACAAGATTAAAGAGAGAGGTCTTGGAATTATTCATCCGCCTGCCTCTGTGTTTGAAGTGTAGTGGCTGTGGTTAATCTACAAGGCTTTGACAAAACAACAGCAACAGCACAGCCGGCCAGCGTGACCCAAGCAGAGAGGAATAACTCCCTGACATCCAGCTTTAGCGTCTCCGTGGCAGACAAACACAGTGTGCCGTGTGCACCGGGCCCCGTTCAGCTGCATCCGCTGTGTGCAGCCAGCTTGAAATCCAGCTCACCCTGCCAGTGAGTCACTGACCTATGATTTCAGCAATACCTGGAGGTATTCAAAAGGCCTTGGCACGTTGCTGTTGTGTGAGCGTTTGACATTTAGAAGAAAAAAATGACAGGAGAAAAAAAAAAGACGATGGGACATCACAAAGCAGAGGGCTTTACCAAGAGTAAAGTGATAAGACGGGGGGAAAAGACAAAAAATGGGAAGAATGGGCTATATTGTAATGCCAGTCCATTGTCTGGCCATCTCAGAACTCAATGCATTTTACTTATAGCAAAGGTTACATTCTACAAAAAGTATAGAGTATAGCCTCACAGAAATATCACATTTTACTAGATTAATATAATATAATAGGTAACACGTTATTTTTCATGTTATTACGTGTACTTACTATAGTAATAACAGTAAATTATACATAACCCTAACCGTAACTCTATTAGTAAGTACATGTAGTTAATTAATATTACTCAGTACTTGTTTGAGTAAGTACAATGTAACTTCGTCACCTTAAATAATAATATAATATAATAAATATAATATCATTTTTTTTCTCTGTTTGCTGTGCATCTAAAAGTCACAACAATCCTTCAAAAAAAACTTCTTTATTGACAATGGCAAAATACTTTAAATGGGTTTTGTTAGAACACTCTTAAAAGAAAAAAGGTCCCAAAAAAGGGGGTTTTCACAGTAAAGCCATAGAACAACTATTTTCGGTTCCCCAAATAACCTTTTAGTGAAGGGCAGGTCTTAAAAGAAGCATTTTAAAAATCTAAAGAACCTTTTTCCACTATAAATAAGTATTTGGGGAATGGAAAGGGTCATGCATGTTAAAGGTTCTTCATGTAACCATAGATGCCAATAAAGAACCTGTAAGAGCGCAAGCAAATCCTAAGGGGTTTAAGTCAGCTTAATCAAAATTATCACAGAAATATCACCAATTTCCAGAGAAATATAATTGATATAATATAACAAAAAAGGGTAACGCTTTAGATTACGGCCCGGAAAGTACTGCGTAAGTAAAGAGAATTTACAGCATAACTTTCGGTAATTATAGTGTAACTATAAAGTAAGTATGTATATAAGGGAACAATATGTAATATTGAGGGAATATACGGGTAACTATCAGGAAAATTAACACATTATTTATACTGTAAGTAATTATCTGTGTAGTTACAGGGTAAGTATGAATCTGCGGACTGTAAATTAAAGTGGTGTTTGTTCCCTTCTTGTTTCGTGTAGTTACAGGGTAAGTACAATATAAACACGTACACAATCTGATATCACTCGGAAATATTTATTTGACAAACAACTAAATCCAAAACAGATTTGACATTTATTAAATTTTTTAAATAAACTTTTCATTTCAAATAATAACATCCAGACAGAAAGAGGCACATTTTGTCCTTTTTGCTTCTCTCGCTTGTCTTCCTCTTCATGTTCCTCTTCTTCTTTATCGTTATTTCCACTGATGGATCTTAAGAGGAATCCCAGGTCTTTTGATATTTTGTATTATTATTTATTAAAATAAAACGTACACCAAGAAATGCTCTCATAATTTACTAATCTTTTCGCATCCGATCAGCTGTTACCAGCGCATGCATGAGTAAAGAAGCTTCAAGCTTTCATGGCGTTCTCACACAAGTTTCATCTGAAACACACACAAGAACTGGTGCCTCTGTCTTCTAGTCTTGTTTGTTTCTCATTGCTATTAACATATATTATGTTATTGTTTGTATACTGTTGTGAGCATTAAAAAAATAAAAACCGACAGCATTACGTCAAACGTGAACTCAACCCTCTCATTCACGCAGATGACTGCTGATCGGAAGTGATAGTCTACCGTTTAAAAAATGTAAAATATTGTTATTTTTCTTACAAACACTTATCGTTTCACTTCAGAAGACATTGATTCATCCATTGGGATCGTATGGATTACTGTAGTTATTGCTGTATGTGCTGTTTCATGCTTAACATTTTAGGAACCCAAATGAGTTTTCATTAGCAGAGATTATTTATTTTTCTGTGTTCATATGACGAAATAAAGTCGTATGTACATCTCGGATGGCATGAGGGTGAAAGACGAGTAAATGGTGAGGACATTTCTGCCTGCACTGTATTTTCAGTGTAGTTACATAATAGCTAGAGACATGGGATTCCTTGTTAAGTTTCATCTGTGGCAAGGACGAAAAAAAGTAGAGGAACAAGACGAGGATAAAGCCAAGCAAGAGAAACGAATAAGTGTTGTAAATTTGTTTTAAAAAACTTTTTTTTTAAATAAAGGTTTCTGAGTGATATCAGATTGTGTCTGTGTTTATATTGTACTTACCCTGTAACTACACGAAACAAGAAGGGAACAAACACCACTTTAATTTACAGCCCGCAGATTCATACTTACACTGTAACTACACAGATAATTACCCCTTAATTAAAAAATACTTACAGTATAAATAATGTGTTAATTTTCCTGATAGTTACCCCTTTATTCCCCCAGTATTACATATTGTTCCCTTATACCTACAAGTACTTACTTTACACTATAATTACCGAAAATTATGCTGTAAATTCTCTTTACTTACGCAGTATTTTCCGGGCCGTAATCTAAAGCGTTACCCAAGAAAGTTATAAGTTCAATTTCATATCTTTACAGGAATAAACTACCCTGAATGTGGATGTTATCTTATATGATAGCCAATGTACATGGTAACACCCTTGATAACATTAACAGCAATAACACACACACACAAAATCTCCCTAATCACCAACATTAATGAACCCAGTTTACAGCCGAATAAATCAAGCCATTATGTAGATTAGGCGAAAACATACATTTCCCTTCCTGCTCCATGCTTGTCTACATTTATCACGTCTTACTCTTACAAAACTCCATTTATTTCTCTTCGGACTAAGAGGACTCAAGATGTTAGCTTCGTGCCGGAAGGTCTGTCATATCAGGCTAGGCTGTGATCTGCCTCGACTCTTATATTACAAATAAGCTAGCAGATTTTTCCTCACCCTCTTATCAGGACTGCGAGCCAGGCCCCCGCCATATCTGCTCTCCGCGCCTGATAAGTGGAGGGTTTGAAGATACGAACGAGGGAGCGTTTGCAAGCTAATTCCAGAGCTGCATCTGCACAAGATTAAAGATTAGCCTCTGGCCATGGAAAAAAAAAAAGAGAAGAAATATACATTCGATTTGTCGTAGAGGAAGGTGAAGGTGAATGGGCATCGCTATAACAGTCACTGCAATTCTGCCTCACTTACTTGCTATTTCATATCGCAAATAGTCTATTAAAGTCTTGCTACACGGTGTAATGAAAGTAGAAATCTTTTTTTTTTGACAAAAAGACACATACTCTTCCCCAAGTTAATTCAGTGACCTCACAACCAACAGTCCTTGACAGTACAGAGAGGAGAATCTCTTATGTGAGTATATCTTCTTATAACTTTTGGATGTAAAAGCTGTAAATCTTAAATCAGCTGAGCAATGCACAATCAATTAGCTGCATTAACATTAAATGTTCATAAAACATTATGCAATGCGAGTAACATATAATTATCAAAGATCAACACATAACACACCCGCAATGTAAAATGATGCAGTGCGAGTCATAAACATGATTTGTGAAGGTGGCGGCGAGTATCTTAAATGGTCCCGAATGCAAATCCTCTATGCAAATCTCATTCAAAGTGCTAATGCTGACAGAAAACAAACCACCATAATCTCTGATCTATGATCTGCCCAGCCTGAGGCAAACTGTTTACATCACCATATGCAAGTCTGTGAGGTTTTATGCATTCTCTTAACTCCAAATAAGCTAAAACTCGAGCTGTCTCATATTTGTTCCCATGTACAAACTTCCTATCCAGACATGTAGCCAACTATAACAATTGGTCAAGGTGTAGATTTGACATCAAAATGGCAGGCTCTGGAAGCTCAAACAACCAAGGCGCCTTGCAGCTGATATGCAAAGGACTTATGGGTAACCTTGAACGGTTGATTAGGCAGAGTCTAGATCCAATGCAATATGAAATGAATGCAACTCGATATACAATGCCAGAGCCTGATAAATGTAAACCGTATGTGTAAAGACGGAAAGATAGAAAGTCAAAGGGTCAATGACAAAAAAGAAGATAATAAAAAGGAGACGAAAAGTTCTTAGAAATGACATCTTTACAAAGTGTGTACATTAAACGTTTAGTGCATATTCAATCAAAATGCTGACGTAATGCCTATAGAAATGAAGAGGTGTAACCAGGTGAAAAACAACTAACAACTATTTTCCTCGCACCTTTAAGACATGAGTGTACGCAACGTCATTATTTTCAACCCCAAAAAGATTTTGTTTTTAGAAATAAAGAATTGATTCCATTGCTCTATTTGATCTGAACAAAAAGCTCTTCTTCATAAAAAGGTCAAATATGTGATATTGTTATGACCTTGAAACAATCATCAGGGTATAAAGGGGTTGATCATATATATTTATTTTATTTTATTTTATATCACATGACAGTAAAATGGCTTCCTCCAGGTTGGTAATACCACACTGACTTGTACCACACTGATGGACCAAAGTTTTTCAGAATATTATATTCAGTATGGCATAACTGCTTATTTTTTATTATGTTCTTTTTTTTTATTTTAAGAAATAGCAATAAACGGTAAATGGCAAACTAAGTTCTTCAGATTTAAAATATAAATAAACAAAAAAATCTAATCAATAAATAAAACAACCCCCAGACGGTTACACCAACTTTGACTTAAACCCCAACAAAAATGCCTAAATTAATTTGAATTCTGAAATTGAAAACGTGCATCAAAGAAAAGGTATAATGAAATTTTAATTTATTACTGATTAATTAAATATATATATATATATAGACGATAAATAAATAAAGCGACATGTCAGTGACCCATTTGCGAAGCAAGAGCAACAAATTAAGTAAAATAAAAAAATTAATAAAAAAGAATCTCAACACAAAAAGCCAGATCTTGACAGACGTAAACTCTGTAGGCTATAGACAGATTTAAGATGTTTTTTGTTTTTTTTATCTTTTGCTTCTCAAGAAAAAACACAACAAAGCTGCAAAACACAAAGCGCACATACACAATAATGGCATTAAACCGAAACTCAATGACTTCACGTAGTAAACTGCTTGTGATATCAGCGCGTGAGGGAAATAACACATTCAATGTCTAGAACAAAACCTGACCGCTATTTGGTTCAAGCCTTATGCAGAAGTCTTCAGACAAACGCGGTGTGGTTTTCATTCCCCTTTTTTCCTTAAAACAGCATTTCAAAAAGATTGTGATCCAATTATTTCCGTCAAAATATAACAAGGTTTCAGGAGCATTCAAGACATTCATTATCGTAAGCTCATTCTTTATGGAAAACATATCCTTACCGAATTCTATATTAGATTCGCCTCCATCGGAGAAGAATTGGCAAAGGTGACAAATAAATGCAATTCCGTTACATCCAGTAGGCTATATATATGCCGTATGAAAGCGTACGGCAGATATTTTTTCTCCGCCGAGCTCGCGTAGATCGCCACCGACTGAAGGCGGACAAGAAATACGAACCTGTCCCAACAATAAATCTTCAGAGGAACGTTTTTAACGACTGCGGTGGCGAAAGCTGTCAGAAGCGGGGGATATTTTCAACGACAGATCAGACAGATTGATATCTGTTCAGCATGAGTCATACATCCCTCACTCAGGTGAAGAGAATCAGGGTTTTAGTCAGGGTAAGGTGAAGGCGATAGATATGAATCCCAAGTCGTGGAAGCTCCTATGACAGATCATTAACAATAGATTCCCAGCAGAAGTACCGCTCGCTTTCACAGCCAAAAACACCGCAGAACAACATTCCATGGATTTGAGCTCTTGGTAATCTCGTTTATCTCGAATAAGTGAGCGAATCCATTCGTTTTCGACGGATCTGAAAGGTTTTAAAAGTCCCCACACGAATTGAGCGCGTCCAGCGCCTTCGCTGCGCGAGGCTCTCCAGGCACATACGGGAGCGAGTGTTCCGTGAGCGCGCGCTGAAGTGCGCTTCAAGCGGCCACTCCGCTGGGTGTGTTAAAAAAAAAAACATGCACAGGACAAGACCAAAGCAATCGATGTAAGAAAGGCGGAGTTTACACCAGCCTTTAAAAAAACAAAAAAAATCACTCTTGAAGACAAATGTCACGTACGACTTTCAATTCCAGGCATCAAATGATTACATTTTCACCTAAACATTTCCATAGATGCCAAAGTATTATTGTAGCCTGCTATTATAAAATTCCAGTGAGGTGATGACAAACACAGGGATATTCAACCTTTACAGAACCAAAGACTGCCAGCTAGATTATTTTTTGCCAACTTGACTATACAAAATACCTATATATATATATATATATACAGTACTGTGCAAAAGTCTTAGGCACGTTAGTATTTTCACCCCCAAAAATGGTTTTAAGCCAGTTATTTATAAC
Organism: Romanogobio albipinnatus; assembly: GCA_023566225.1. Lineage (NCBI taxonomy): Eukaryota > Metazoa > Chordata > Actinopteri > Cypriniformes > Gobionidae > Romanogobio > Romanogobio albipinnatus. The sequence continues at coordinate 15,128,408 of CM042242.1, read as the reverse complement.
TTTTGTAATAGTGTGTCAGTAGGTAATATCAGTTTACATTTTCAAACATTAATTTTCCTGCAAAGCTCCCTAAAAAACTATGAGCAAGTGACCCAAAACAAAAGCTGTTTTCAACGCAAAGGGTGGTCACACAAACTGATTTGATTTAGTTATTAGAAGTTAATTGATCAAAACAATTAACAGTCTACTTATGACATTATTTTTGAATGTCATAAGTAGACTTGACTTTACAGCATTTTTACCCAAGTGTCTAAGTACTGTGGCTTTGCAGGAAGGTTTCTTCAAGCGTCTTGGAGACGCTGCCACAGTTCTTCTGGATTTAGTCTCAGTTTTTTCTGTTTCTTCATGTAATCCCAGACGGACTCGATGATGGTGAGATCAGATCTCTGTGTGGATCATAGCTCTGTTGTCAGACTCATTCTGCATACAAAAATCTCAATGGAATGGATTATTACAAATAATGGCAAAATGAATGTTTGAAAATGTAAACTGATATAACCTACTGACACACTATTACAAAAGTTATAAATAACTGGCTTAAAACTATTTTTGGGGGTGAAAATACTAACGTGCCTAAGACTTTTGCACAGTACTGTATATATATATATATATATATATATATATATATATATATATATATATATATATATATATATATATATATATATATATATATATATATATACACAGAAATACTATTAGAGAAAACAAGCATTTGTGCAATTGAAATATTCGCTCAAAAGCACAGTTATTGAGGTGTCGCCCTTGACACAATCTCATCTGGCCACAACTAGATGAAATAGGGTCCGACAGTTTCTGAATCTGTGTTGGAAAAGGATGATAAGTCTGAATCTATTCTGCAAGTGGGTCAATTCGTTGAGATCAGATTTGTTCAGCAGTCAAATCAAATTAATGGGCAAAAGTGTCAAAGATCAAGAGTAAAGGGCACAATTTCTAAAAAGAATTATTTCTTAAATGTTATCAGAAAGAAGAATAGCACATCTTGTGTTTTATTGAGGGCTTGACCTATAAACTGTGCAGACAATGTAATACAGCTTGACTGAATCAAAGCAATTTCTCACCAAGGGATTTAAGCTGCGGCTGGCCTTAATAAGAACCAAATGAATTACATCTTTTAAACACTAAAACAGTGTTGCAAACTAAGCAACCAATGTTCTTGTTTTGTTTTGACCAGTGGCCAAATAGTGTAGCCTGCTCCATAAAGCATGCAATGTCTGCGGTACTTCTAGGAAGTTTTTGCATGGAATGCAAAGCTTGTAATTATTTACCAGCTGATTGTGATTACAGGTCATCCCCTTTCCTACACACTTCTTATTAAAACCATCAGGCATTCAGACAAAAACAGTACATGGAATGGAGACAACCCGCAGATAGACTGAGAGATCATGAATAAGGTAACAATGGTCATACGATCTATCTTTTATCCTGATTTCTTTATTGCATTAAGAATATAAATTCAATCTTGTAAATGGCTACAGCTCATACAAATACAATTCATAAAAAAATCTCAGTACCAACAATAACTTGAGGCCTTTGAGTTACGCAAGGGTGGACAATGCACGAATAAACACATTATTTACAAACTTATCTTTGTGAATCTTTGTTCTAAACACTGAAATTTCATCTCTGAAAGGCCCTGCACATAATATGTTATGGCACTAACCATAGCGCTGAGCCAATAATAGGTTTTCACTTTGCCAAGGGAACTCTTTGAAAATCTGTCTATAGATCCTTTTTTTTTGCTGCTAGGCACATCTGATGACAGAAGAACAATTTTAACTTTCCCCTGGCTATCTATTATCAATGGTAGACGAGATCTACGGAATGAAGGACAGAACTGGAAATTCAAAGTCATATAAAGCTTGAACGAATGATTCGACAGTGCAAGCTGGTTCGCAAAAAAAAGCACCACCACAAGTTCTGAGTGCAATAAAGACAAAAACAGAAAGAAAGAAAGAAAGAGGCGAGACCAAGCTAGGGATAGAGATAGAGAAAGAAAGGGAGAAAAAAAAAGGCAGAGTGAAAGAAAGATGCTCCAATTGCCTCAGGTTGCCTTTCAGCTATCTTTCCCTGTAGATTCATCTGTCAGAGCTCAACCAAGAGAGAGACAGACAGTGAGAGAGAGTGCAGGCCTCATTGGGCATCTCATCCTCAGGCTTAACAATCCAATATTGGTTGTTGCCGAAGATAATTATGCCCCTCTGATGATGGAACACATTGGGCAAGTTACAGCAATTTGCATCACCAAACATGGCAGATCAGCATAAGGGAGGAAGGTTTAAAGGGATAGTTCACTGAAAAAGGACAACTCTATCATTATTTACTCACCCCTCATGTCATTCCAAACCATACAACATTCCTTCGTCTGTGGAATGCGAAAAAGGAGAAATGTCATTGCTTTTTGTTCACACATTCACAAGTTTTGGTTCACGAGTTCAAATCAAGTTGCAACAGCTCACTAGAGGGCGAGAACATCAGTGAAAACACAAATAAGGCACCAGGAGACTTGCCAGTAAGCAAAAGCCATAATTTCATTGTCTCAGTTAACTATAGACCCAATATATAGTCCGACTATGGGTAACCTAGCCCAAATAACTTTGAATTTGGTTACATTTCATCTTTGCCAAAATAACTTACGAGATGACGTGTGATATTCCATCATGTAAGCAAAGTCAACGGTGATTACAAGGTGTTTGCTCTCATTTCTTTGTAATTAATGACTATTCTTGGGCTATGCTTAGACATCTATTTCATTTTCACTAACAGCCCAAATTTTGCCTCGTTTTAGCCTAGACGCCTGGGCTGTGTTTGGATGGCTATTAAGGCTTCTTTTAAACGCGAAATTGCTTGCTGCATTAGATCAAAGATTTTTATATATAGGAAGACGGTGCACTCCGATTACTTATGAATGGGAGAAAGTGAAACGCCCAAAATGGCGAATAAGCCCCGCTTTCTAAATGAAAGAGCCAATCGTTGATTAGTAAAGTCGTCGCGTCACTGCCGCAGCTGTTAGAAGCTCTTGTTGCTATAGAAACAGGCAGTGTTCTGAGACCCGTGTTTAGGATTGTGCATGCGCATTAGCTTTGTCCAGGCTGAAAAATTCAGTTTTTTTGTCATAATTCAAGCATTTGGAAACCAAATATATGAGACAGTTGTTGTCAGATTTCATTGGTGATTTCAAATATGAAATTGAATTGTATGCTTGGCGATTAGTTGTTTTGGAGAATTTGATCCCATTCAAAGAAAGCTGCACTTGCATAGCCGAGAGGCGTTTCAAAGATGGCCACAGATTGAAATGACTTGTCTTAAAGGGACTTCAAGGTGTTTTTCCCTTTTTGGAGCTTTGCAAATGACTGGAAAAGGAAGAGCACGACATTTCTCCATTCATGTTCCACTAACCCCCAACCCTCCAGCATATGATTTTAAAATAATGTAAATAATGACAGAATCAAATTCATGTTTAAATTCTGTCTTTTTCAACCTCCTGCCACTTTCCCCTTATTTTTTACTCATGTAAATGGTAAACATTTTTCTTCGCTGACAGATGAGGTCAACAGGGCCATTTCTGTACTCTCCCAAACAACTTTGTATCTACTTTACATGGTTTCTGTTTGTGTCATTCAAAATAATGAAATGAGTGGATGTGTGTGTTTGGAAGGACTTATTCAAAATGTGTTGTTATGAAAGGACATTCACTTGAACTTGTGCGCAAATAAATAAATATAGGCCTATAATAAAGGCGTGGGGCACAGAGCGTTATTTAAAATTGTGGCTATAAATCACTCAAATCAGCGTCTGAAAGCCATTCCAGATATCTGTTCTGCAAATACAGGAAGTGATTTATCAAAGCGCTAACACAAATTTTCTTTAATCATTGGTTAGTGTTTGACCACAAGGCTACAAAATTATGCCTTTTGAAGTCGCTCGGCCGGTTGGCTAAAGAAAGATTATACAGCACATTCCACCAATCGTGTTTGGTAATAAATGCACACTCGACAAGTACGGCATTTGGAAATGTAAACATTTCAGAACCACAGTCTTTTAGAACTTTGCAAGAACTTTGAGGCTAAGCAAGAACCACCAATATGAGACATTTCTGTGGTGGGCACAGAGTTTCACAACAGAAGAACTCAGAAAAGCAGCCTAACATAGTTATCGTTCACATGAATATTTATAACTACTCATGAGCGATTTCTCATTTTCATCCTATTTTTCTGCACCATTACTGTAACCATTTAAAATGGATCAGAGAGAGAATCTAGGAGCGAAAGAGAGAGTCTAGGGAGAAAAAAAAAAAAACAGTGGCATTATTTTTCCATAATAAAATTTCCCTGCCTTAACAAGATAAAAGTAAATTGCACACTGACTCAGAAAGTGTGAAAGGCATTCTAGAATGAATTTTTCATGTGCATTGATAATTTAATATGTTGTGGCGCCAATTTATCAGATTTCCGAGTCGTTGCCGCTCTTTTTTTCTGAGGAGAATAACAAGGATATGATCTCGCTTTCTGAGAGCTTTCAGAACAATGTCAGAGAAAAAAGGTGTTCACAATGATTGGATGGAGAAAAAAAAAAACTCCTCAGAGAGACTTAATATAACTTGCTCTCATTTTCCTACTACTGAACGCACTAACAAGACGACAAGGCGAACTCAATTGAACAACATGTGTTCTAAATTCTTCACATTATTCATGCCGGCTGGGATGCTATCATTCCATATGGAGAACATCCAAATTGGATGCCCAGGTAAAATGCTCATGGGACTAGCGTGGCATGTAAATGTGGAAGGGAATGCTAAAGATCCAGCATCGTCATCCCAGGTGCGGATACATTTTGACACACGTAAAGACAAAAGCATCACATTGTTCTTCACGGAACGGCAACAGTTAAAGCAGTCTGGCTGCGCCTGCGGCAGAGGATGATAAAGTATTATTTATCATGAGGAACAGCTACTGGCTCAGCAAAGGGAGAGAGGGAGGTAGAGAGAGAGAGAGAGAGAGAGAGGTAGAGAGATTAAATATAAGGTTACCACAGCTAGGACCTAATCTATTCAGAGACAAATGCCGGGTCTCGGAAGCACATTTGTTGTGTGCCCCCGAGGTTTAACAGCCAGCATTATGGTTCCATTTCTCATCATTAGCAAGCCTACATCAATGTCCCCACTAAGGGGTCAGCTCTGGGAATAGATCCAAGGGCTGTGTCAGGCCAGGGAGAGAGGGAAAAAGGGGAGGGGCGCTGAGAAATATCTCTCTCTTTGTGCGCGTGTGCGTGGGGTACGTGCTGTGTGCCATCTCTTATCGTACTACGAGAGATCCATATGGTTTTACATGCTTGTGTACATGAGTATTTGCATAAGCCACTTTGCATGCACGTTTGACACAAATGAGGGTAAGATGCAGAGAGCAACAGGGAAAAAAGAAACAGATAGAAGGATGGAATCAGCTGAAAAGACAGAGGCGCAGAAACGGGGAAGACAAAAGACTCAAGTGTGATATATCTGGCTGCAGCACGTGTGTCCCCTCGCCTACCATATGCTGCTGCATTTCACGCTAGTAGATTTGAATGCGGACACAAGCATTTCAGGTCTTTTTTCCCCTCATCCAACAGCTCTGCCTTTCTCCGCCGTGTTAGCAGATATGTTAATCCGCTGGCATTCATCTGAACTACAGTGGCTCTGGAATAGTTTTCCAGACCCACGTGTCAGAGCTCCAACCCAGCCGCGGGCAGCAGATGCTCCTGCAGACTTACCACAGCCGCAAACTGGGCTTTCAGGTTTCCCACTGAGAGCTTCCCTGCCTCCTTATAGAGCTCCAGAAGTGTATAATAAGCCCCCTTGAGGAAAAGAAAGGGATAGAGAAAAAAAAGAAGAAAAAGAAGTGTGGAAGGTCTAAGAGCAGGAAAACAACGGCGTGATTACACTGGAGGCTGCATTAGCACATGACTGATTTCAGATGGGCAATTTGAGTCTTTTCAGCTAGGCGGCTATGTCAATGCTGTTATTCAATTAAAACTCAAAATCTATGACTTCATCACCTCTGTTTTCAACTGCAAAAAAAAATGTATATGGATGAAGAAAGAAAGATGGACAGACAGTGGTGGAAATTATTTTTTTCCTTAAAAAAAAAATATATATATATTTTAATATTTAATATATAAATAATATTACATAATATTCCACCTATTCATCCTGTAATCTATTAAAATATTTCATCATCAGAAGTTGACGTTTTTCCAGTAACCACACTGATGAATTGAGTTCATTCAGTGAACAATTAATCAGACTAATTAAACAAAAAGTTAGTGAGTCTTTTTGTATATACGTGAACTCTTTAAAAAAAAAAAACAATATTTCTATCCAGCCCTAATTTTAATAACTATTACACAGTTGATTGTAACTGTAACCTGTAATTCACTGTAGTGATAACAGCGCTCAAAAAGGATAATCATGTTGACCACTCAGGTTGTATTTCAAATATGCAACCTTACTGAAATGAAACAGACACTTTTCATTTAAACAAGAAATCAAGCTTTACACGGGAGATAGAAAGGAAAAGTGAAGTTGAGGAAGAAAAAAATCCTCCAGTGAATAACAAATCAACAGCAAGCAAATGAAATGAATTGAGTTAGGAATATCACATTACCATCATAAAATTAAATTTACGACAGTAGATTTCAAATCGAATTACAGAATACAAGCCAGCTGTTTACACGGCCCTGCTCTATAAACCGTAGTCGTAGACTCGGAACACCAATCGACCTTGGAAACGCAACATAAACAAACCGCAGGGTCAGCTAATCAAATTCAGGTGAAATGTAAATTGTGTGTTGACTAAAAAAATTGAAAAGTCATGAGGAAAAATAAGCACTTGTGTAACAAGCTTTCTGCACTTAGCATGTTGCGGTAGGCTCAACTTTACAGGCAGGCTGCATTATCCTTCCCCAATTCAATCAGCGGCAAGCGGCAGTCATGCCAGGGATGTGAATCCCCTATTCAAGTTGAACATTTTCATACAAACCATGCGCAGCTTGTCCCTCGCATTCCCTTTGACGTTCGTCTGGAATAATCGCCTCTTTATGCTTATTGCATTCAGAGGTAGTGGCAATAGCATGACGCTAATAACAATAAAGCAGTGGTTGACTCCAGAAGCCATGAAATTTGAGTCACTTTCTGTGCATTAACTGCAAAGTGGCAGATTAAATCACCCAGCGTATGATATACAGTCAACCGAGGCCATTACGGGAATGAAGCATGGGGCGGATGCCTCTCATCAAGATGGTGGTAGGCTACATGAAGAAAAGAAAAAAAGATCCAAAAAGGGAGGCAGTTATAGACATGACAAATACTGATGGAGGCAGTTAAGAGGCTTGCAGTAACAATGCTTTCAAGACACTTATGGAGGACTTGCTGAGCCACTCCTGAGTCGAGTATATGCCAGATATATATTTCACATATGATGCCTGATCAGCAAAATGCTTACTGCAAAGATAAAGCTTAGTGCATTAGTTAAGTGATAGTCAAACCCCAAAATATCGCAATACTATTTATGTCAAAACAGAGAACCCAGTCAATATTGCACACCTAAGAAAATCCCATTAGCAGATGCTAGTCATGCAGGCTAAACGATCTTATCCTCTACTGCCAAAGAATGCCTGCTAGCCGCTGTCAGAAGGATTCTGCGTTTATATCTATTAGCACTTTACCTTGATGCTTTCAAAGACTAAGCATCTCAAAATGCATTGTCTACTCTTTTCTCAAGGCCCATTAGACAAGGGAAAGATTCTTTGACTGGGGCGCTGAAGCCCATGAATGGTTAGGCTTAACAAGAATCAAGATGTTGGCTTAGCTAGAATCAAAGCAATCCTAGAAGGACTAAAAGATGATATCAAATGGGAAGAGAACTGTCAATTTCCTGCTTTCCACCCATTCATATTATGATCACAACACAGCACACAGGGCCAGGAAGTTGTATTGCAAATAGTGCTGTCAATCGACTAAAAAAGTTTTTCATATATATATTTATGTTGTAATCATTTCACATTTACACAGTACATTTTAAATATTTGATCTAACAGGTAGGAAATAGGGTTGTGACGAGACACTTAGCTCATGAGACACGAGATTGGGTTCACGAGAATGAGACGAGATTTTTGCACAGTATTTTTAATAAATCCTCAAAATTCATGACTAGAAAAATGCATTTTGAAATGCTTTAACTAATCATGACTCGATTCTCTCCTGTATGATTTCACATGAGTCTCTTCAGACCTTACTGTATGTGATCGCACATACCCTGTTATAGGGAGTGGCTGTTCTGAGCGCGCATTCTACATAAGACATTTATCAGACTCTGTTGTGCACAAATCTTCCACCATGGTCTTGCCAACCATTTCACCTTACGCTGTTCGCGTTCAGACGCAGTCGCACACAGTGCAGAGCAGACGTTTACAATAGTTTATAATTGATGCGACCGTTTTCCAACTGAATAAAATGGTTTTGCAAAAAGCAAAATGACAGTGGATGATGTAATGTAAATGTAGCGTATGCTAATTTCACCCTCACGCTCTGTCATGGCGATATCGCGAGACAGCTTTTCACTCATCACATTTTAATCTCACAAGATCTTGTGGCATGAAAAGCATCACAGTTGTTGGTGTTTTACTGCCACTGCTGGCCATTTCTGCTGGAAACTGCAATAAATTGTATTAGTTTTTGGAGTTAGTAAATCACTTGCTAACATTTTCTGTTTAAAATGATACCCAATTTCACAACATCATTGCCATGACGACATAATGGGTTGGGTGGGCAAGTAACGTAACCGGTAGGCGTGGCTTGGGAGTGGCCTCGTAGGCAGCGAAGCAAATGCATTCTGGGAGTTGTTGTCTTTCATCCATATTTCATCTCAGTCTAGAAGGCAAATTATTTCACATTTCTACTACATAAACGACCCATTTAAATACACATTCATCTTACCAGTGGTGAAGCCCTTTAAGACCATAAAAACAAAAATCCTAAAAAGACAAACTATATTTAAACATCCTCGCATTCCCATGAATTCCCATCGTAACAATAGCTATGTTTCCATCCACCTATTTTTATGCGCATTTTGGGATATCGCATCAAAAAATTCTGAATGGAAACGGCAAGATGCGCATATATTCTAAAAATGCGCATAAAAAATGTATGCGCTCGTTTGGGTCAGATACATTTTCTATCCGGTACAAAAACATGCGCATAAACTACAATGGAAATGCATTTACTGAATAAAAAAATAACGTGACTTCCGCGATGCAATGGCATAACTGTACGAACCTGCGGAAAAATCTTGTTTGCAAAACAACTGAAATGCTGTGTTGGTCATTCAGAAGTCTGTTGTCAAAGATGCTCAGTATATTTCCCTTCTAGAACTAGCGCTCCCAAAAGCACATCTGCCTCTGAAAGCATGACAACAAGTTTATTGAGTCAAATCCTTTATTAAATACTAAAATGATTATATATGGTGGCTTCTCCTATGTTTCTTAGTGATTCTTAGCGGTAGTTTATCAGGAAATGACGATTATGTTCTCTTCGACTCACTGGATGGAAACGGTGCTTTATTCGTAAATGTTTTATGCGATATTGCAATTTTGCGCACAAGTTACATTCGCAAATTTGGATGGAAACATAGCTAGTCACAACTGGTGCTGACTGAGCTTAATTTTTATTGAACCTGGAATATTCCTTTAAAAACTGCACAACATAGAAGCATCTCCTAAGAAATAAATAGAAAATGAATAGTGATAATCTTGAAAACAGAAGATTGCACAAAAGCATGGAATTCTCTTTACTCCTGAACTTAGGTCTGTTAGGTCACATCAAAAGGTTTTAATGCATTTTAATGAACACACCCGTTAATCTGCTATGCTTTTGTGTAGCTAATATGGATTAGCCTCTTTTTGCATGTTAGCATTGCCAGAAAAGACTCTCTCAATCACTCCCACGGCCATGTTTTCCTTCCATCTGGACACAAGCCTGACATGACTTCTACCCCTCTTTTTCTTGTGGGACCAACCCTTAAAGACCCCAGACACTCATCTGAAAGGGGGGGGGGGGGGGGGGGGGGGTGCCCTTGCCAACCTCCTCTTCAAATCCATGGGGATGGGGGGGATGAGCAAGGAGACGGGAATATAAAGAGGACAGGGCAAGAGGGCCTTTTCTCTAATTAGTGCTACAGAGCCCTAGAGACAAGGGTTGAAACAGTCTACACCGAGTTCATATTGGTCCTTTGTTTCTTTGTTCCATAATGTATTACCCAGAGCTCCGAATGCACAGACAAGCATGTCTGCCACTAGTGTTTTATTAATATGTGCAGACTTATACATACACACACACACACACACACACACACACACAGAATATAATAGCAAAGAGAAAAGCATACATACAGAAAGACCTCTGCCCACAGACAGACAGACAGACAGACAGACAGACAGACAGACAGACAGACAGACAGACAGACAGACAGACAGACAGATAGACAGATAGACAGATAGATAGATAGATAGATAGATAGATAGATAGATAGATAGATAGATAGATAGATAGATAGATAGATAGATAGATAGATAGATAGATAGATAGATAGATAAGACGACAGACAGACAAGACATAGACACAGAGATAGATGGAAAAAACTGTTCATTCATTTCCGAGAAATGTATTAAACTCTGAATTTCACACAACCATTGTATGAAATATCACACTACTGTGCCAATCCACTCATACAACTAAAAACACTTCATTAATTTATCCATGGTATGAAATATTAAACGAAATGTAATTGTTTTTTCTTTCTTGCTACTTCGTATGACCCCATTCACTCACTGTCAGCAGTCTGGGGAGAGTCCCATAATGCCTAGCTGTCCAGCAAATACACTTTACAGGTTATTTAAACTCTAACACACTAAAAAGTGCAGCCATGCTGGGAGGCATTAAGCCTGCCTGATATAAAAAAGGAAGAAAAAGTACTCGACATCTGACTGTGCTCGAGGGGATTGAAAACTTGGTTATATGAGAAACCACAGCACTGATAAAGTAAAAAGTGTATGATGGTTCACAAATATTTGCATTGAAGCTGCTAAAGAAAACTAATGTTTTATCATATTTTATCTTTATTTTCCCAAACCAATGGCCTCCAGGAAAATATCAGACTGTTTTCACAGATGATACCTAATGTTCACCTTGGAAATGTCATGATGTTCTTTTATGGTCTTGGGGCAGCCATCTGCATGGTCAGGCCCACATGCACCTATTTTTATTTTATTTTGTATTGACATGACTAAAGTGGAAAATCAAAACTTTTAAACTACCAATTAGTTTCTTTTATACATTTTTTTTTTTATTGTGACGTTTGCATAAAAGTCTTTTAATAAACCAAGCAAGCATGATACTGACAGTAATTTCATTGTATAGAGAAAAAAAAGAGAAAAAAGTTGAGCAAAATGATTTGCAGAAGATGCGACCAAATGTGAGTTGAGTGTGTGATTTCTGCCATAGTGTTATAGTCAAACACCTTATTTTTCATAACCTAAACGGTCATGCATATTTTCAGTTTTTATATATCTTTTAGCTCTGAAAGTGTAGATATTGTGGCCTTTGGTGTGCAGAAACACAAGATTTACTTAAACTAATAGCCAAGTAAACAAAGCTTTGCAACATCTGTGAAACACCATCTTAGGTTTTCTCTTAGTCTTTACACAGTAATAAATCTTGAAGCTACTGTATTAATGCACAGAAAATGGCAAAAGCAGCAGAAAAATGTACCACTACATTACCATAACCTAGCTAACAGGAAAGGAAATATCTAATCCCTTGTAGCCTGAACATAAAGACAAACAAGCATTAACCCTGCTGTTTTAAAAAGCATCAGAGTTTTATTTACCATCTTAAACCTTTAATTGGAGGCTAAGTTATTTCCTCCTTGAGGAACATGGAAACCGCACACCCTCCACTCTATAGTTTCCATATCGAGCGAGGCTCGGAGGAGCTCCCCATCTGTGATTCTAACCAATTGAGCTCAAGAGGGTGCAGACCCCGTCCCGGCAGCCCTTGACTATGGCCTCTTAAACTGGGCAGGGAGGCTAATAGGCCTGGAAAGGCCCTGTCAACCCTTTCCCCCCTGGGGTCATATATGGAAATGACTAAGGCTATTTTTAAGACACGGTAGGAATAAAGGAATAAATCTTGTGCACTACCCAATAAGAGAGGCCCTCCTCACCTTTAGGGTATGTCTGAAAATGTTATGGTGTCCATTTTGCCCTTATTACCCCATCCGCTCCCTCTTTCTCTGTCTGGAAGTCAGTAACATCCTACTAAACAGGAAGTAGAAAGCAGTCATGTAATTGCTTTTTTGAACAGCTTCAAGTCTGGGGGTCCCCTGGTGGTCTGATTTCTCATCTTTCCTCTCGCAAAACAGATGTGAACACAGGCTAAAATTTAGATGATACATTCCATTTATGCATTCAGCTGACACTTTTTTCCAAAGCGACTTGCAAAGGAGGAACAATAGCAGTTCTTCACAGCCTTAGTATTCCAAAAATTACAAATAAGCATCATAAAAGTAGTCCATATGACTACTTACGAGACACAAGAGCCAATGGTACAAAAAATGTGTGCATTAGATTTATTGTACATAGTTTATTTCTATTTCAAATACACTTTTGAACTATAGTCTCGTATTGTAAAATAAATCCAATGTATATTTTGTGTACATCATCTCGCAAGCAGTCATATGGACAACTCTACTTTTATGATACATTACAGTAGTTTATCATTTTCAAAGGACCATCCATGATAACTATAAAGATAACCTCTGTTAATTCTAAGCGCACGCTGCAGGTTTGTTGACTGACGCTTTAAATGCTCGAGTTCTTTAAAGCAGGATGGATTTTGATTGCCTGACGATGTTTTTTATCATTCATCAACTGGAAGAAAACTGTTTTGAAAGCGTTTCTTTGTGCCGTTGTCGTTTTAGTTGTGTGGATTCTGCTATTCTTTTATATTTAGAAAGATTTTTAGAACTATATCTTTATCGTTATAGTTATCGTACTTGGTGTGTACGTTAAAAGTTTATTTTAATGGTAGCTATTCAGAGGTTGATGGGATGGGTTGTGGAGTGCCCCAGGGCAGTCGCCTTGGACCACTTCTGTTTTCTATTTTTATTAATGATTTTTCATTTGTATTGAAACATGCAACCATGGCTATATATGCAGATGATATTACATTATATGCATCTGCATCCACAGCGGATCAGCTTAGTACCATCTTAAATGGGGAGTTGAATGCTGTGGTACATTGGATTCAAGAAAATAAATTAAAAATCAATCCCGAAAGAACTAAATGTATGTTACTTGGATCACAATATATGTTAAGAACAACACCAAAATTACATTTGATATTGGAAGTGACTGTAGTTACACAAGTAGAAGCAATTAAATAATTAGGTGTAATAGTAGATTCAAAGATGACATGGGGCAGTCACATAAATAGAATATTGCAGAACATGGGTCGGAGTATGGGTATGATCAGACATGGTAGGAAATGTATTCCACAACGGTTGACCAAACAGCTAGTTCAGTCATTAGTACTTTCTCAGTTGGATTATGCATCTGTTGTTTGGTCAAACACAAAAAAAAATAATTTACACAGATTACAAATAGCTCAGAATAAAGCAGCACGAATAGTTCTGGGCTGCCCATATAGAACCAATGTGATGATAATGCATAATGAGTTGGCCTGGTTGACTGTCAAAAGCAGACTTAAGTATTATTTACTAACATTAATTAGAAATGTCATTATAACTAAAATTACAGAAACAATTTATTACAAAATGACTTTTTTCTCAGATACTCATAATTATGGAACACGACAAAGCAGTAACACAAGAGGTTTGCTGCCTATTTGCAGAACTAATCAAATGCAGCATACTGTTGTGTATCGAGCCATGGTTGCAAGGAATGCATTGCTGTTTTTTGTTGTTGTTCGAAAATAACAAAAAGCTATTTCAAAAAAAAGTTAAAGCTTTTCCTTTTTATACAATAAGGAGCTTTAGGGATTGTGTCAAGATTTGATTGTTGCGATGATCATTGTTGTTATTGTTAATAATGATAATGATAGTAATCGTGATAATAATAATAATAAGAATGGTAATAGTAATAGTAATAATAGTGGGAATGATAACGTTAATAATAATAATAATAATAATAATGTTACGGTTAAGTTGTTTGTTTTGTTTGGTTGGGTTGTTGTTTTTAATGAGCTGTTTGTATTTTTTTCTTATTGTTTTCCCCCATATGTATTATGTATGTTTGGGATTACATAGAGCTTTCATGTCTTATAAGTGTGTGTGTGTGTGTGTGTGTGTGTGTGTGTGTGTGTGTGTGTGTGTGTGTGTGTGTGTATGTGCGTGTCTGTGTATGTTGTATATGTGTGTAAAAAAAAAAAAATATATATATATATATATACTGTGTGTGATGAATTTGAGGAGACCCCAGGAAGAATAGCAACTGGAATGTCAGGAGCTAATGGGGATCTTAATAAACAAACAAACAAACAGTGAACCTAAAGTTACCGAACCAAAGGCATAGGGATACGGTCACAACCTGATTGGTCGGCTTTTATGACGTACATTTTGTGACGGAGCTTGCTTACCGAACATTCAAAAACAATGCTGCGTGCTGGATTAAACGCAATCATTTTATGCGTGTACATATGGTTTTATTCTAACCAGCTGAGAACTCTCGAAGCGCTCATAAAATGTTCAAAACATTCAAAACCGCACCAGGATTTCCTCCGTTGTATGCAGAAACGAAGATCTGCATATATTGATGAGGCACTTTACCTCCTCGTTGCTCCACGTTTGCCCTCTACTCATTTTGGATACACCGATCTTTCCGCGTCGTCAAATCAGCTGACTTGTAGCGGCATCTTGTGACAGCACGTCCTGTTTTTGGTTCGTTTGCATGTCTTTGGTCCGTGTTGCGTTCATATATCAATCGAACCGCACCAGAGTTCGTTTGGAAGCGGACTGAGACCCATCTTTTTAGCGTTCTCGGCCCGCTTGTTTGGTGCGCACCAGGGTTCGGATGGCAGCGTTCACATATGTTCAAATGAACCGCACTAACCGAGCAATCGCACCAGGGTTGTTTTAATCGAACCAAACATGACAAGTGTAAACGCACCCTAAGGCTGCATTTATTTGATAAAAAATACAGTAAATACAGTAATATTGTGAAATATTAAAACTGTTTTCTAATTTAATACATTTTTAAATGCAATTGCGAAATAAATAAATATAACAATAAAATAAAAATCATACTGACGGGTAATGTTATTTCTGGGTGAACAATTCCCTTTCACATACAGCATCTCTAAAACATGAAACTCCCAATAACATACAGAGTCACAAAGCCTGTGTAAAGTGTAAGCTTGCTAAATCCGAAGGTTGCATGTGTAAATCTAATCTCATTCGCTTGGAGAGCACAGTGGCCTAGTCCTCAGTCTGAGCACTTTATGGCTCCATATGCCATTTCACTTCCCATTTATTCAGTTGGAGCTGCAGTACTCTCCAGAGGAAGTCACAACCCCGCAGGCCCAGTCTCTACCTTTCATCTCATTTATACCATAACTCAGCCCAAACACACACACAACTCCCAAGGACGAGAAGTGCATCATAGCAAGAGAAAGGCCGAGGAGGAGAGAGAGACTGTAAGTTTACAGAGGTAAATCAATAGAGGAGAGGACAGGAGAAGGTTGATTCTAAACAAAACAGTAGTTTTGGAGTGAATCAAGCAGCCCGAGACCCTGACTGTGTTGTCTCCTAAAGCTGTAGTGTGTCATTTTTAGATGCTAAAAATATTTTCTTCCACCCCAGTTAAATGTGTAGGGACAACTAAATGTCAGTCAATCAGAAGTGTAAACACGGCACTTTCAACATTGCTTTATTTGTTTGAGCAGTCAGACAGAAACATAAATGGACGGACAGAGAGACAGACAGAGAGACAGACAGACAGACAGACAGACAGACAGATAGATAGATAGATAGATAGATAGATAGATAGATAGATAGATAGATAGATAGATAGATAGATAGATAGATAGATAGATAGATAGATAGATAGATAGATAGATCCCGAAGTAGGAGGTACATCTCAGAGTTCAACCACACAATGTTTTGTTTAATGCTTTTCAGGAAACACATCCTGGATGGATGGGTGCTAGGTGGTGATTTCATTTCCCAGAATTGTCTTAAACTCTGATCGCTTTCTCTCACACAGGAACATAGAAATTAAAACACTCAAGTATCTCCGCATACCCTAACCTGACACACTGATGGATGGCCAGAATGCAGAACCCCTCCCAGTAAGACCATTAGTGGAGTGAAGTGATGTCCAAAGCACCAGTGCGTGACTGGGCCAGCCAGCGGAGTGCCTTTATAAATGAGTCTCTGCTGAGAGCGCTGGCTGGACAGCTCAGAGGAAGAGGAGAGGAATACTCGCTTTGGCTCTACACAGCTACTAAGAATTGCCAAACTCACAGTGAAGAGTGTGATGTATCAAATTAGTTACCGTTTTAAAAATGAATCATTACCCTACAAGCGTTTGGTATCTGTACCTGCCTTTAACAGAAAATCAAAGGTCAAGGATCTCTTTAAAGTTCAAACATGATAATTCAAATATTTGGCAGTACCACTTGATGTGCAGTAACCCATTAAACAACACAAATAGCAAGTATAACGTGTTCTTTCCAAACTAACAAAGCCCAGTCAAGATATATTTAGATATTTCCCCCCGTTTTAGGCCTTAAAAACCAAACAAATGACAGATGCAGCAATAAACTTGATCTAGTTTTTGCTATAAACTAAAATGATTACCTCATGCCAGAAACTGCAAAACGACACGGGGCATAATTCTATCCTCCATGAGGTCCATATTATCTATATGCTTCTTAGAACCTAGATACTATGATTCTGCCCTGGCTGTAGATGTGGGGTTTCCCAGCAGGGGCTGGAAGTGACACGGCCTTTTGGAAAGCTCCGCTGGGGCGCTTTGACAAATGGACTGTCTGACGAGCGCTGCGTTCAGGGAGCAGGACCCTGTGCTCACGCCTCGTTTACCTGCCGCTACGCTCACTTGCTCATCCTGGTTCTTAGACACACACACGCACACGCACACTTTCTCTAGCAGCGACCCAGTTGTTGAAGATGTGAAAGTCAGGGAAGTCAGTGTGTACTGCAATAGATCAAAATGTGGCGACAGTGACTTTGTCGCCCTGCATTATAGTTTGTTTTGGCACAGTGTCGCATCCAGACTTTTGAATGGAACGGTCTAGCCGGTGCATAACCTGAATTCCCTGATTGGCTATATTATAATTTTCCATGTTCATCCACTGACCACCGACTGTTTTTTATTACTCCACTTGACCTGATGTTCATCTTCTTAGGATTATTTTTGGACCTTCTTGTGCATCTTTTGTCGTCGTTCTCATCTTCATTTGCTGTTGTTTGTATGTATTTTTGTGAGCCAACCCAGAAGTTAGCATTCCCTCCTCAAAAAGGTCGGATCATTGGGCCTACTTAACGAAAGCTGATTTAACAACTCACCTGAATAAATGCGAAAGGTGGCTTACATTTGCACCTCCCACCCACTTGCTCCTCGTTATTTCACAGTCGAGATTTATACCTTCACATCTTTTCAATCCAATCATGGTCTCGTTTCGACGGGACTCCTCAACCGCACTGCCACAAACGTTGACAACTGCAACAGTCATCTCGACAGATCCGTAGGTGTGTAAACAACCTCGCTGCGCATGTGTGTTTGGGATTGTGACAAATTCCCAAACATGTCTCTGGCGACTTCCCGCTGCTTTGGTGTCAGCCAGACGCGTCAGACACAGACGCAGGGCCCCGTGGGACGGGCGCAGAACAAGATGTCGCCTGTCAAGCGGGGAACATTTGAAAATAAATAACATCAGTGATGATTTGGGTTTACTTGTCACCGACGAGCTGGTGTTTTTGAGGAGTGATGCCGCCGCTGATCCTCTGGGAGAAGCAATCGCTCTTTTCCAGACCGGCATCTCCAAACAGATGTGCCTGATTTCCATTGCAGATCTCACCGCATAAATCCACATGAGGATTTCAATATTGGTCTTAACAAGCAGATGACAGCAAGCAAGGGGGTGATCATTCATAATTGGAGATTGGAGGCGGGAAGGAAAAAAAAAAAAAAAAAAAAAACTATGCTAGTGGATTAAGTAGCTCTGAATATAACAGGAATACTAAATCTAGTTAAGAGCTTAGTTGATGCACAATGACATGTTTTTCACCAGGTCTGTTGATGGACCTCATGAATATTAATAAGCAATTCCCCAAGAAACAAAAGGTTTGTGATTTTGTATGCAAGCTTATTGAGAGCTAATTGTACTTGGTTTACCAACAGTTAGAGCTTAAATTGTGGCACAGTAAAGAGGTTTTAGATAATGACTACTACAGTGGATTACCAATTAGAAAGCAGCTGGGGCTTAAAAAAAATTGAACTAATTAATCAAGTTCCTAGCCTGCCGGGCAATATTTTTGTACGCAACCATTGCTAGGATGTTATGTTTATGCAATGCTTTTTCAACTCATAACATTTCCAGGTTGAAGAGCCAGAGCTTGGAAACAATATAATATTCTGGGAAAACAAACACAGATCCACAAACAAGGATGTAATAAGTATAAGCGTGTTCAGTATTTCTCATATTTCATGCTGCAGATCCCTAGCCTGACAAGCCAGACCCACATCAAGATGTTGGGTCTGGGAACACACCATTGGCAGGGCTCAATCCGAGGGGCGGGATAAACGGCTGTCTTTCAAATTCCCTCTGCACGCAATAGGATAGCGCTACAACCAACCAGAGCAACGAAGAAGGTGAAGCAGAGCTAGTTGATAGATTAAACTTTCGCCGTATCCGGTTGGCAAAAATCTTCCTTTCTTAAGAATGACTTCAGTGGCGTTCTTTGTTCTTTTCTCAAAGAAAAGCTTAACTCCAAGTCTTCCAGAGACGTGGCAAAATCCGATTCGAAAGACCGCTGTTTCTTTGCTTCTATGTTTACGAGTAGCACACGGAACCGCGTCAACTCTGCCGTCATTATGTTAAGCCCGCCCACCGACTCTATACACGATGTGATTGGCCTGACCAGAGTTTGGTTCTTCCAGCTCGCAAGCCAACGGAGAGTTGCTAGACTAACCTGGCTGCAAATTAGATTTGCTGCCGCTAGGGTGCGTCTAGATTTCTAGGCTAGCAGATCCCATAAAATCTACTATTAAAAGATGATATTGAATCAAAACTGACCTTATTTTCTTTAAAAAAAACACCACATTCGCATTTCACAGATACTTTTATATAAAAATACATATATACATATGAAGATTAACTATTAAGATCAGAGCCTAACATGATTTATTTTTTGATGGTCCAATCAAATTTCAGACAAAATCAAGTCTAAAGAAATACTGATGGACTGATAAAAGGTATAATCCAAGCTCCTTTGGATAAAAGTGTCCACCAAATGTAGAAATGTAAATTCTGTTTTATCTTCCACATCAGACTGCATTCTCTTAGACTAATTCATGAACATTATATAACTGTATACCTGTGTGTCTGACAACGCCTGCAGTATTTCAGAGTGCAGAGGTGAAACACAAGGTCTGCTTGTAACAATAGCAGTCATTTCCAGGACCTTAAGGAGAACCAGCTGCTGAGAGCAGTCGATTAGAGGTTAGGAGCTGGAGAAATGCGCTTGAGTAATACACATGAATCTCCATGCCTCGGCTCTATCCAGAGATTACATATCATAAAGCTCTTCTGGCAGCAAGGCAAAGTCAACCTGCTCCAAGTATGCAGCAGAGATTTGACTTCCTCTGGGAGACTCCATAAGTCTTCAACACAATGGCTGCTTCTTGGATGTGGAAACACACCTTGTGGAGGGAATAATGGAGAACATGGATGGGGCGGAGTTTCTGAAAGAGTGCTGGAGTGTTTTAGTTCTGTGGATCAAGGCAGAGGCGAGGCAAAATGATTATTTGACTGTTTTTCCTCTCTCTGCAGATGATACAGGATTATTAATGGAGGATCTGAAGGAGAAATGGTTGAAGATAAAGGATACCCTCTTTTTTATTAAATGTTAATCTCTTTAAACCATCAAACAGCAGAGCTCTACTAATATTTGTTTAACTTCCACTATCAACACATGAACTTGGACACTAGGATACAACGTTTGTACACTCAACAAGACAGCCTTTAAAGCTTCCGATCTGAACCGTGAACCTGTTTTTATAAAGGACCTTAAAGCTTAAAGACTTCTAACCTAACCTAAGATTCTTAAAAAAAACAAAAAACAAAAAAAACAAAACCCAACATGGTTATTGGTAGTGTTGATAATATCATGGTACTTTTACACCTGGTACACTCAGAAAATTTTTTGTAAAAGTTTTGCCTTTAGAGGTACAACTGTCTGTCATATGGTTAGCAATATTGAAATGTGCATTTCAATATTTAAATGTACATTTTCCATAACGTGTGCAGAGCAAAATGATAATTCAAATTGAATAATATAATTTACATTTGCTATTTCCTACACTAGTTTTAACATATAAGTCAAACATGTATTTTAATGCTTTATAAGTTGCAAAATGAAAATGAAATTGTATTACAGAAATGATTAGATGGGTTAAACATGTTCAAGCTAATATTCTGCCAGTAAATGTTTCCAACACCTGGCCCCGCCTTGATGCAATGATTGACAGGGCGGAGACTTGACCGGCTCGGATTGCATTTTCAATTCCACATAGAATTTTGCTACATTCATTGCGGGACATATAATTAAAGCAGATGAATTATTTAAAAATCATACAATGTGATTTTCTGGATTCTCTCACAGTTGAAGTGTACCTATGATAAAAATGACAGACCTCTACATGCTTTGTAAGTGGGCAAACCTGCAAAATCAGCAGTGTATCAAATACTTGTTCTCCCCACAGTATACATACTATATATACACTATACTGCCAAAAGTATTGGGACAATTTAGGTGAATTCAGGTGTTCCAATCACTTCCATGGCCACAGGTGTATAAAATCAAATAGTCGCCAACTTTCTGCAAAGTCAATAGCTACAGACCTCCAAACTTTATGTGGCCTTCAGATTAGCTCAAGAACAGTGCGTAGAGAGATTCATGGAATGGGCAGCTGCCTCCACGCCTTACATCACCAAGTGCAATGCAAAGCGTCGGATGCAGTGGTGTAAAGCACGCTGCCACTGGACTCTAGAGCACTGGAGACGTGTTCTCTGGAGTGATGAGTCATGCTTCTCTGTCTGGCAATCTGATAAACAAGTCTGGGTTTGGTGGTTGCCAGGAGAACGGTACTTGCCTGACTGCATTGTGTCAAGTGTAAAGTTTGCTGGAGGGGGGATTATGGTGTGGGGTTGGGCTTGGCCCTTTAGTTCCAGTGAAAGGAACTCTCAATTAACTCTCAACTTGACTGGCCTGCACAGAGTTCTGACCTCAACCCGATAGAACACCTTTGGAATGAATTAGAGCGGAGACTGCGAACCAGGCCTTCTCGTCCAATACCAGTGCTTGACCTCACAAATGTGCTTCTAGAAGAATGGCCAAAAATGTCCATAAACACACTCCTAAACCTTGTGGAAAGCCTTCCCAGATGAGCTGAAGCTGTTATAGCTGCAAAGGGTGCAAATAGCTGCAAACTCCATATTAAACCCTACAGATTAAGAATGGGATGTCATTAAAGTTCACGTGCATGTAAAGCCAGGCGTACCAACATTTTTGTCAATATAGTATACTTATATAGTATATAATTATACTTATATACTCACATAATCAGTGTTGGGGAGTAGTTAGTTACATGTAATTAGATTACATAATTGAATAACAATATATATGTAATCAGTTACAGTTACTGAGATAAAATATGTAATTAAATTACAGTTACTTATGAAAATATTTATGATTACAAAGGGGGTTACATCTGTTTATCTGTAAAAAGCTAGGATATGTGGAATAATACACAAAGCATGATGTCTCCCGCCATTTAAAGGTCGTTAGTCAATGTTATTCTCATGCTTTTGATCGGCTCTTGTTTGAATTTGCAGCGCACCACGTCTGCCAAATACATCAATTCACATTGCCACTGAAAGCTTTAGGCTACAACCTCCTTTTAGGCTACATATATATATATATATATATATATATATATATATATATATATATATATATATATATATATATATATATATATATATATATATATATATATATATATATATATATATATAATAAATACAATTCATAAATCATTATACAATGTATATACACACACTACCGTTCAAAAGTTTGGGGTCAGTGATGTTTTAAAAAGAACTCTCTTATGCTCATCAAGGCTGCATTTATTAGATCATAATAAACAAAAAATCATAATCATTTACATTTACATTTATGCCTTTGGCAGACGCTTTTATCCAAAGCGACTTACAGTGTCCTTATTACAGGGACAATGCCCCTGGAGCAACATGGAGTAAAGTGCCTTGCTCAAGGACACACTGGTGGTGACCGCTGGGATCGAACCAGCAACCTTCTGCGAATCAGTTCCATGGTTTAACCCACTGGACCACCATCTCACGTTAAATAGTAAAATAGTAAAATAGGTAAAATATCATTAAGGTAAAATAGTAATATTAAAATAGTAATATTGTGAAAAATTATTATAATTATAATTATTAGAATTTAAAAGTAATGATGGATGGATGGATGGATGAACTGTCTGTGCCTTCAGGGTTTAAACAGAAGCGAAGGCTGTTGAGATCAAAGTGAAACATGGTTTCTCAGGTCTTGGGGTTTGAGCCTGGTTCAGAATAATGATTTTTAGCTTTGGGTTAATGAAGCTCATTCACTGCTACTGTTGTGACAGCTTAGCACAGCCTTAATAAAATAATCATCCCCTTCACCTAATTAAACCAAAATAATCTCACCCACCCGCTGACCCTGACAACCCCCTAACCTCTCGTTCGGGGACTTTGGGAAATGGTGAGATGGTTCACACCATCTCCTTTTCCTTCACTCTTAGAGGAATGCAAAAATAATAAGACAGTGAAATCCTGATTATCTGTAAGAGTCCTGCCGGCTATAAAATGCAGGATTTTAAAATGGCTCGATTCATTGAGCATCCCCAGCCACCTTCCCAAGAGTGTGAGACACACACTCTCTGCTCGGCTCAGGGAGTAATTGACTCTGGTTTGGTATCACACGCTCATTGCTAATTTGGAGGCCTGTCTTATCATATTACTAGTGAGAATAAGGGGCCTCCCAGCGTCCACCCCCTCTTTTTCCTTTAAGGTTACACTGCAACAAAATAGCTACAGCAGTCATTATTAATGAAGGTGCGGAAGAATTCATTTCTTATTTATGAGAAGCTAACCAACTGGCAAGGCTTCTGATGGCCCTATTAATGATCTTTAGTGGGCCTCAGGCGGATTCTGCTTGCACAAATCCACTGTTTTCTTCCTCTCTGTCCATCTCTGATCAACCCCCTCACCGGCACACAGAGGGAGGTGCTAATTTGGATGGAGGATTTAGACGTAACTGAGGGGGAGGAGGGACGGAACTCAAGGGAAGGGACCGTTGATCAGGCTCAGCACCAGTGGAGAGAGGCAGACAAATAACAAATGACAGGTCTGTGATTAAATCAAAGCTGCAGCCGTAAGTGTTGAAGTATCAGCCTGTCACTAGCAATCTAGAGCTGGTTACGCCACTTTCCCCATCTCTACAGCCTTGTACACTCTGCCTTACCCATAATGCACCACCATTGTGCACGTATCTCTCTCTCTCTCTCTCTCTCTCTCTCTCTCTCTCTCTCTCTCTCTCTCTCTCTCTCTCTCTCTCACACACACACACACACACACACACACACACACACACACACACAAGCCCTATTCGGAGGGTAATTGTTTCTCATGTGGACGTCTGTAAAAATAAATCTGCATGGCACCTCAGCGATAAAACTCATGCATTTGGATGGCGATTTATTCAGGGTGGAGGAGCGAGTTTTGTAATCCTACGAAGCCGGGGATGCGTTGCTCACGTGGTCAGTCACATAATTGTCTGCTATAAATAATTTTTGATATGCTTGGAATAATAAGAATAAATTCATATTTAATTTATAATAGGAAAATAATGTCCCATTTATTATTTATTTATTTAACTCTCCTGTTTAAAAATAGGAAGCTAGACACGCTATATTTGAAATGGTTTTCTGTCTTGCATTTTATCTCAAAGTGATGGATGTCATTTTAAAAATATGGAAATTAGCGTAAACAAAGCTGCTTGGTTTATATTTTATTTTTTATGTGAATAGTTGTATATAATACACATTTTAAAAGTGTAGGCCTATTGCATATATTGCTGCAAAGTCCGTTTTAAGACAGGTCATTTCAGTCAGCGGCCATCTTTGAAACGCATCTCGGGCATGCAAGTGCAGCTCCTATATCTTTGAATGGGGAAACATCAAATTCTCTAAAACTGTTCACCAAACATGTGATTAAATTTAATATTCAAAATCACCAATGAAATCTGACAACAACTGTCTCTAAACACTGTTTCTAAACACCTGAATCATGACAAAATATTCTGCATTTTTCAGCCTGGACAAAGCTAATGAGTATGCGCAGTCCCAAGCACCTGTCTTAAAATGCTTGACTGTTTCTATAACAACCGGAGCTGCAGTGATGCGATTACTTTACTAATCATTGATTGGCTCTTTCATTTGGAAGGGGTGGCTTATTTGCCATATTGGGTGTTGAAATTTCTCCCATTATAAGTAATCAGAGTCTTCCTATATATAAAGTCTCTGATTGCCCATTTACATGCTTTTTTCTCTTTCTCCTTTTTGTTCTGAACAGCTCCCACTTGCTGAGTTCTTTTATAACATTTCAGTGTAATATAAGTGTACATCTTTAAAATGCATGCAAATTACAGTGAAGCACAACAGTTATTGTAAGGTGCTCAGCAGTGGTCAAAAAGGATATAAACAGTGCATTTTGAAGTCATCACTTCTTGTAAACTCAGAGATGTGGATTTGGGCAGCCATTAAATTAACACGACCTTGGTGTTTGTAAAAAAAAAAGAGTAGGTAATTCGGCCCGGGATTTTTACGTGGGTGATGGGAGAAAAACAGAGACATTCTGGATTTGGACGGCAATAAAAATCACAGACTAGCCCCTGTAAATGTTGAAAATACCTTACGTCCCCATGAGAAACAAGTACCGTCTGAATAGGGCTATCTTTTTTTTTGTGGTCAGCCTTTTATGCTACTTCTAAAATTTATAGTTAGTATATAAACTGAGGTCAAACACAAAATCCTAACCCTTGCACACCACAATGAATGATTATGTCGAAACACTAAATCTGGTCTTTTTCTCCGAGATGACATATTACAGGTTGTTCATATATATATATATATATATATATATATATATATATATACATATATATATATATATATATATATACATATATATATATATATATATATATATATATATATATATATATATATATATTTATAAGGAGCATGTGACACACACATATACATGGCCCGTGGCCAGCGTGAATGATGCTCTGGACAGTAGACGTAACTGCCACCGTTACTCAATTCTGTACTTGTGCGCAAATACTGAATTGAATTATCTTTCAAGTCATGTTGTGCTTGAATGGACAAATTCAAACTAAATTTGGAAATTCAAACTAAACCAAGGGAGAATTAATCTTCCGGGTTCTGATGTCATCGCTGCACTACTCTATTGGATCTGTGCGTTAAAGTGATAGCCGCCTAATAAACATGTAGTTGTCTGTAACATTAATGTTAATGCTAGTTAGGTTAGTAGTTTTTTTTGTCATACCCTTATTTATTAGGGTAACGTGTCAAAAACAACAAACACAATAACTAGGCCTATTTTATCATTATTTTTGAGGAGGGGCCAATGAAAAATTTGGCAGGGCAGGTAAAAATTTGAACGATGACCAGGGGCCTCATTTATAAAACTTTGCGTAGGATTTGCGTCAGAAGTGGCGTACGGATGAAACATAGGACGTGCGTACGCACAGAAAAATTCGGATTTATAAAACCGTGCGCACGCACATCCTACGCAGTTTTCCCTTAATAAATCACAATCAATTCTAAATGTAGCACAGCTTTTGTGGCTTCATGTCACGCCCATAGTTGCCCATAAATTGTCCGTGAAATGCCCACAAGTTAATATTCATCAATTGCGAAATCATGGCAAACACAGAGAGGAAATATAAAAAACGTAACTTCACTCAATGTCAAGTAGAAGTTATCGTTGGCAAGGTTGAAAAGAGGATAACAATTTTGTTTTGGAGGGAACAGTGTGGGCATTACTAATGCCAAAAAGGCACTTGAGTGGCAAAAGGTTGCAGACGCTTTCTTTTAAATGCTGTAGCCTCACAACCTCGGACCATGGCCGAAATAAAAAAGAAATGGTCGGACATCAAAGTCGAGGCAAAAAAGCGTCTAGCGCTCCATCGCCAGAGTGTGTCCTCGTTTGCCAGCAAGTCTTCTTGCTGTGTGAAGATGCGTTCACTCCGAATCCTTCCATTTGCCACATCTTCTAAGAGCGCAAGATCAGCCATTGTGCGTCATTACGCATTGTGATAGGGCATTTTATTTCCATCCATTAAATTGCATCTGACAAGCTACAGATGTCGGTTATAATCTACGTGGAAATGGGAAATAGTTCAGTGCAAATGTAATGTCTTGCAGCTTTCTGAATGGTTGAGACATACGTCATAGGTTATTTTATCAAAAATAAAACTAAAGGCATATATATGCATGAATACCATGATTCCGTAGCTGATGAAGAAATTTTACTATGAAGACAACTTTCCCCAGTGGACAATTAATCCATCCATCCATCCATCCATCCATCCATCCTTCCTATCTATCTATCTATCTATCTATCTATCTATCTATCTATCTATCTATCTATCTATCTATCTATCTATCTATCTATCTATCTATCTATCTATCTATCTATCTATCTATCTATCTATCTATCTATCTATCTATCTATCTATCTATCTATCTATCTATCTATCTATCTATCTATCTATCTATCTATCTATCTATCTATCTATCTATCTATCTATCTGCCTGTCTATCTGTCTATCTGTCTATCTGTCTGTCTATCTAATTGCATCTATATCTGCTCCGCCAGACGGACACATTGACGAGAATATCAGTTTTGTACATTAGCTATTTCGTTCTGTTTACCATATTATTTTTGAGGATGAATTGCATAATATGCCAATATTATTGCAGAACATATTTCACTTTTCTTTTCCCAAATATGTGCTAATTTGCATTTCTGTAGTAATTTTCGTTTGATTTTGTTTGTTTTGCACTGCAGATCGATCAAACGGGTGTTCGTGTAGGCTGTTAATTGTAAGACTTGCTTTGTGAAGTCTTTATTTTATATATAAGAGGCAGTATTTACATTTCTTTTACACAACGGTCTACAGTTTCACACACTTTCACGTGTTTCTTCCATCTGCCGACGGTGTCGCCATTTCTCATTTCACCCGTTTTTGTGCGTACGCCTGGATCAAAATGCAGTAAAAACTCCATTTGAATTTCCTAATTTATTTACCATTTGCTTCTGTGATGGTACAGCTGAATTTCCAGCATCATTATTCCAGTCTTAAGTGTCACATGATCCTTCAGAAATCATAATATGCTTATTTGGGGCTAAAGAAACATTTCCTATTATAAATGCTAAAAATGTTTGTGCTGCTAAATATATTTGTGGAAACCATGAAACATTTCTTCAGGATTCTGAACAATGTAACATTCTGTACTCAATTGAATCCCCTTAGAAATTGCATAGCAACACCCGTGCAACTACACACAAGAAAGCACCACTCATATTTTCTTCAGACAAAGAAAAATATGTGCATGATGAGAGGGGCTGCAAGAGAGGCCCTGGACTATGCACATTTACTTCACAAAAAGTACACATCTAGTTGTATCAGTACAATGGTACAGCTCTTAACATGTTCCTATGACTTTGTTCACTGCCGAATAAGCATTAGTGTAATGTGGCTGGTGCAACTGCAATGTCCATTGTGAGATGTTTTACAATAATTACATACATACATATGAAATGCCAATTTTTCATATAATTCAAAAAGTGCACATGAAAGCAAAAAGGTTTTGGAATTGTTTTGGTGCTATGCTTTCAGATACCAGTACAGGGAACAGTAGCAGACGTAATCATATTGATGGGAAGTGGATGCGTGTTCACAGGAATATATACAATGAAATGGAATGAAATCATGTGCTTGCTGGCGGAAAATAGTAGCATCAGCCAAATATCTCAATATCCAACTTCTCATTTCTTAAAAGGCCACAGAGTGAATTCAGAATAAGACATTTACTTCATGCACATAGTCCAGGGCTTCTCATGCGACCATAATACCCCGAGGGCCCAGAAGCTTATATGTCCTCTACGCTGACCCACTGAAAGCTGGGACTGCCGCACAACAGGGAGATTGTCTGAAGCTCCAGATATGCATCAATACCAGTGGCCCACAGCCAGACTGAACATATCTCAAAGAATCTGAGATGGCGCCCTGGGTAAACGGCAGTGCATTGGTATGGCAGACAATAAAGGGCATTATGTTAGCACTTGCTGTCCCATTGTGGCGCATTCATTATGAAGTCTGTTTCACTCAAATACCTAAACATCTAATACCAAAGAACTGTTGAGACAATACTCGAAGCCCTGCTTTATACTGAA
>CM042242.1:14981984-15094484 GCA_023566225.1 Romanogobio albipinnatus | reverse complement strand
GCACTTCCTAAAAGTGCATGGATCCAACGAGTCATCAAGTACTGCATTAGTTCTGAGTGCACTCATCTCGGTTTCATTCACTCATTTTCTTTCCTCACTCACTCGCTAACACACGAACGCACACAAACCTGATAAATAACTCATGTTATAGCCCTCAAAACTCTCTCCTATAACCCCTTCTCCATTCATTTCACAGTCCCAGAAGCCTCCATGTGTCCTGTGCTTCAGACACTCTCTGGGAATGAAAAGTCCCCTTTGGGCTTTGCATGAAGGTAATATGGATGGGAAAAAATTGAGGGAGGAATTGATTGGGGAATTCTAGGCCTGGTGAGCTTTGAACATCAAAAATCTTTCAACACTCATCCACCATTCCCTATTCTCTATCACCAGCAGGAAGGAAAAAACAAAAGGATAGCTACAATAGGAGAAGTGCACAGGGAGGCATCTGAGGTAAAGGCATCAGGGCCTGTCTCTGTCAAATTATAACACATCCAATAACTCGATCCTTCCTCACAGTTACAAATTAGTCCATTAAGCTGTCGGCAGCAAACAGAAGAGGGGACGGATTTTGAGGAATACAAAGACAAATTGTCGGCTGTTATTCGATGTCCTGTCAGCCGTAACAGCACTTATTGATGATGATCTGGCTGAGCTAGCTTAAGGGATATGACAGAATAAATATCAATGTTCAGCAGTGGTCAGGGTCAACAATACCTCTGGATAAAGTAGATTTCCAATGAGATTTATAAACAGACTACACTGACCTTAAAGGTGCACCGAGTAATTTTTACTCATGTTTTGCTTAAGGAGGTCAACAATACCTGGAGAAAGCTATCCAGCACTGGTAAAACCTCCTCAATGATATAATATTATAACAAACACACATACTGTAAGTGATCTTTGCAACATTAAAACCTCCTGCAAGTTTCATAGCTTAAACCATCCTCCTCATTATAAAAAAATAAACATTTATGTAACAAAGCTCTAAAAATTGTTTGTTTGGATGTTGTGGGATCTGTGATGTTGTACAGGCAAAAATATGTGCATATCATTGCCTCTAGAGCAAGACATCAATTAACAGTTTTACATCATTGCCCACTGGCATTAAATCATTAAATGGTACACATATGTCTACACTGGACATGAGCCCTGTGCTGCGTTAAAAAGAAAAAGAACCCATTATAATCACTGATGCTGTCTACACTGGATACAATATGTCGCTGCTGGTTCAATTTCTTAAAATGTATCATTTCAGACAGGGCCAGAATGAGGGTTGAACAAATTTTTGCGGACATATGACAACTGTTATAAGTGAACATCAAAGAACATATTCCCTTAAAAAGATTGATTTTTTTCAAAAGTGCTGTTCATCTCTTTACATGTAAAACCTTTTAAAGTAGAAATTGAAAAATGTGGAATGAAAACTAACCTTTGAAGCTGCACCCTTGAAGTTTTAACTAAAGCGTCTGTAAAAAGACAAAGATGTACTTTTTTCTTTTGTAGAGGCAAATATGTGTCCTCGTTTGTAAGCCTTTCAGTATTAGACGATGTGAGATGATGGTCCAGTGGGTTATACCATGGAACTGACACGCAGAAGGTTGTTGGTTCGATCCCAGCGGTCACTACCAGTGTGTCCTTGAGCAAGGCACTTTACTCCATGTTGCTCCAGGGGCATTGTCCCTGTAATAAGGGCACTGTAAGTCGCTTTGGATAAAAGCGTCTGCCAAATGCATAAATGTAAATGTAAATTAGACGCATAAAACAATGAATGCAGTTATTTCTACCTGTGTTGGCGCCATAATTTGACTCATTCAGCTTACATACTGACAGCACAAAAGCACTCAGTGAGAATTTAAGTCAAGTCAAGTCAACTTTATATAGCGCTTTTAACAATGTAGATTGTTTCAAAGCAGCTTTACAGTGTTAAACAGGAAAATAATGCAGCATAATTTTATTAAGCTGTATAGCTATTTGATGTCATTTTATTAAGCTGTATAGCCATTTGATGTCATCAGTTCATTTCAATTTCCATACAGTGACAGTGTGGGCTTTAGATCAATAATTAGATCAGTAATTTAGTTTATATGGTCAATTTAGTTTATTGATTAGATTTATTTCGATGTTTAGTTGAAAAATGTTGTCCCCAACTGAGCACGCCAAGCCAGAGGCAACAGTGGCAAGAAAACCAAAACCCCATTAGGTGACCTAATGGAGAAAAATAAACCTTGGGAGAAACCAGGCTCAGTCGGGGTGCCAGTTCTCGTCTGGCCAATTAACAAACAGCGTATTATTATTATTCTGGCAACTTTACAGGTCAGAGGTCATAATAGATCGGAATATTCGAAGGACCGGAGGAAACACGCTGGAGACGGGTTTATTGAGGATGATGTTGATTAAATAATTATTAAAGTGCAATATTCGAATGATCGGGGGCAACACGCTGGAGACGGGTTTATTGCGGATGACATATCGATTTAAGTATTATTTAATTGTAATATTCAAACAATCTGTGTCAGCACGCTGGAGACAGGTTTATTGTGGATGACATATCGATTTAAGTATTATTTAATTGTAATATTTAATATTAACTCAAACCCACATAACTAGAATTTATAGAGCCACTCAGCTGTGTATAAAGTATAAAACTTAGTCTTGCAGATTCAATACTATTCCTGTAATCTAATCATCAACCAAGAGGACATTCACACCTAGTTAAAATGCATACGCTCTGTCTCTACACATACATTTCTCCTCCCAAGCCATGTGTCTGTTTTAGTCTCTGATCAGTAACTAAGAGAGAGTGCTGCATGTATCTGATTAATCACCCTAGTTCCTCTCTTCACTTCAGGAAGTGCCGGCAACTAATGAAATCATGCAGGAATTAAGTTGTTGAGGAGCTAAACATTGCTGCTTGGCTCATTATAACAAGCCTGAAAAGCAGGACTCTCCCCAACAAAATCTCCCCTGCTTCTTCCCCCTGCTCTTCCATATTCCATCTCCAAAACCAAGCCAAAAACAGCTTTCATCCGAGACATTCAAAAAGCCCAAGCGAAAAGCCTAAAATGAAAAAAAGAAGAAAAAAGAAAAACAGTTGGATGCTAGGATTGAGGATTCAAGGCCTGTGGGAAGGAAAGAAGACGACTGGAGGGAGGTGGATAGGAGTGTGGGTTGGGCTTAACAAGCCAGGATCTCGTAGATTTAAAGGCGCTTCTAAAAATTTATGGAAGCGTGTTTGGACAGAGGCCATAGCGAACAGCTTGGCCAGCTGAGCGGCAGTGCAGCGGGACGCCTAATAAGCCCCGCGCAATTTTTCACCCCATATTTTATCAATAAAAAAGCAGTTAAAAAAACCCACCACGGACGCAGCTCTGCACCGTCCACCATCTGGAGCTGCCTTTCATTCTCTAATCCTGCCGTCATTAAAACGTTTCTTGGCAGTTTGAGGCTCGTTCCCCGTGTGCAGATGTGGAGCGAATCTTCAGATGCTCTCCTGATCAAAGAGCTCTCACGTCTACACCAGACAGAGAAAACTTACCGCCTTATGGCTACCGCAGGCCAGGCTGGAGTTACGGCTAACATTATTTATTTATTTACAAAGTTATTTATTTATCCCTGCACTACCGCACGAGCACAGGTCAGCGCAGAATGCCGGCCTCCTCATCTTCTGCAGGCCATAACCGTGTTCTTTCATTACGTGTTCTGTGATTCACTGACACTGTTCAAAAACCAAGGCCCCTGGATCTGCATTTGGCAGAACAGCACTCATTTATACGTCACACTTCTACACCCAAACTGTAGTTTCACAATCCAGAATAAGTACTCTTAACACTGACATCAAACTGACTAAAATACATGCCAGCAATTACATCAGCAATTCAATCAACAAACTCACCAAGGCTGCAACTTTACATAAAAAAAGATACATCATAATATATTGTATTGTTTGCTTGATAGAACCAAGTATTATTAAAATATACCCGTTATATTGTGATGAAAGACATTTCCCCATTTCTGCTATAAGTCTACATGTTAACAAAATGCTGTTTTTCAAAATACTTGAATCAACCAAAACAATTATAAGACAGACAAATGATAGACTGAAGCATCTGTCACAGAATGTTTTGTTTGAACATTCTTTCCGCGAAACCAATTCACTTTAATCCAGCCTGCAATTCATTCCATTCCAGCTGGTTTTATTTGACACCCTCAAAAAGCATTTTAGGCCAGAAACATTTTTACACAAGTACATGGATTCAAAAACGGTTGGCCAATGCAAAGTGCTGCGGGGATGACTGAGAAATGAGTTTCCCATTCGGTTGTTCCAAAGTCAATAGTTTGTTGGTTAAAAGTCTGTGGTTAACACAAGCTATTTTACACTATTCTAACTCAATTTGTAAAAAAAACAAAACAACGGAAAGAGTTGTTGGAAGCTTAGTGGTGGTGAAGTCCAACCATGGTGTTGTTTGTTTATTGCTTAAGTTTAGTTCTTTACTTCTGCTGATTGTATTTTAGGCTTCAAAATTCATAAACGTTGTTCATTTGTGAAGATGATCATGATGAACAAAACATGTAACAATCATACTTTTGTTGGTCACAGCATATTTCGGCAATAATCCAAAAGCCAATGGAAAAATCCTATCCTACAAAAATATGTCATCACTACAGCACTCTGTGCGCTCTCGAATTAGTCTGGTCTCAGGCCTCAGACATCACGTCCAAGGACTAAAAAAGTATATGAAGTTTGCAGCGCTAGTGTTGCAGTAAACTTGAATAATTTGAATAATTTATTAGAGACACGCTGGTCTGTTATCGTAGGGACCTCGACTTGATGCGGGACAAAACAAACTGTGATTGGTTGCTTTGCATGTCGGTCAGATGTCCTCTTGGGCGGTCCTTGGCCAATGAAAGTTGCAATGGAGTCCAGACCCCCTGCCTTCTTCTGAACTTCTGGCTATGTGAGTCTAGATGCTAACTAACTACAGCACTCAAGGGGGCAATAGAGTAAAATTGAAGATTTTTCGCATGTAAACCAAATGTGTAGTTATTCAGGCAAATTCTTGCTCAGCTGTAACAGGCATAAAAAAAATATACAACATGTAAGTGTTGCGAAAAGAGTTGAGATCTGGAATAGATTTGGAACATAAAAGAAATACCTATCTATTTTTACGCACTTGAATGGAGTGTGTTTAGGGCATGTTCCTATTAGGGCTGGGTATCGAGTACAAACACCTCCCCAAACGGCCACCGGAGCTGATCGTGTACACTCTGGTCAATGCTTCTATTTTTACCAGCCACGCTGCAGCACGAGGACGGAACAAAACTTCATCGGAGTGCAGTGTAAATAGGGGTAAGCGTCCCAACTCACATATATCGTTAGCCTCATAGCATAATTGCCTAAGTAATTTGTTGGCCAAATATGATCTGGGCAATTATGCTATGAGGCTAACGATATGTAAAATATTTGGAAAAGATCAAAAATTGTGGCTACATTTCAACAGACTCGATGCCAATAGCGTGCAATGCAATTCATGACAAGATAATGGCCACCAAGACTGACAACACAACAAATCTAAAGCATTTGACAGTGCATGGAATAAAACTAAAGAGCAGAAAGTTTCTCCGTATTTGACTGCAAGAAGAACTGCAGCGCGTCACATAAATGAACTGAAACTCAGCATATACTTTCCTCAAAGACATGAGACACCTATCAACCCTCTACGCACACCTTGGTAATAGAATCGCCATTGGCTAGTAATATTTTTTCAGACTAACATACAGCACATATATATAATGATTCCACCAAAACAGCTTATGGCGCATCTTTTTACATTAAGATTTCATTTCTGATATGATATGAAAGTACATATTTACATCAGTCAATCAAGCATTTTGTATACTTTTTTAACTAAAGTAATAAAGTAATTAGAACTAAAATGTGATAACCATTATTAATGAAAAAAAAAATTCTCTTTTTTTTGTTGCTGAAATCAGAAAAGGGACGATTATAGGCGAGTGCTAACCAATGAGATTGCTGTTTGCACATTAGTTCCGCCCACTACAAGAGAAATTGGCAGTGGTTTCTGCTAGTTCTTAAAGGCTGAACAATTACGAATTAATAATTAGGAAAATACATCGGAGAATATCATTTACATGTAGTGCGTCAATTCTATGTGGTACGTAATACCAAGACAGTGCACTCATGAATGGGAGAAAGTGCAACACGCATTATGACGGAATAAGTCCTGTCTTCTAAATAAAAGCCAATCGCCTATTGGTGAAGTCATTGCATCACTGCAGCTGCCATTAGACGCTCCGGTTCCTATAGAAACAGTCAGTGCTCTTGGACGCACAAAGGTGAGTGAAAATATATCTGTGCTAAACTTATACCATACTTAGTGACCAAGTCAAACACTGGCCAGTGAAATCTAACAATTTATTAGCCAATGGCTAATAATAGACATTATTTAGTCACCTAGCATGAAACTTTAGTTGCATATGCGACTGATTTACTCGCATTTTAGATAAAACAAACTCGAATATTTTTTAGATAAAACTCGAAAACAAATACTTTGATTATGTAATCCAAATGAAAGGTACATTTCCCTTTATAGACGCACACGCACGCTACTGCGGAGATGACGAGTCAGCATCGTCAACTTCATCTTTGCAGCCAACACAGACTCAGAAAACACTAGTTTATTAACAAAAAATTCAAATTAATGTCTCCTTGCTATTTTTACATTTATAAACATTAGGCTACTTTTGCCAGTGATTTGCGGCAAGATTTATGGGTGCGCTTGAGCGCGAGGCATATATCCCGCCCCCCAGTACCCAATATATATATATTTGAGTCTGTAAAAAAAAGTCAACAAACTGAAAAAATAAGTATTGTTCAGGAACCGTATCGAAGTCAAGGTATCGGTACCCAGCCCTAGTTCATATCCATCAGAGCTTTCTCTAGTGTGCAAAAATCTCCATTTTGCCTACTAGAAAAGCAAAATGTAAAATACAATACTGTTATAAAACAATTTTATGCCAGTTGGTTCAAACTGACAGAAGTAGTGCTGGATTGCAACTTAGCATCATAGCCTTATAGGGCATCAGGGTTGAAAGTGGGCGTTGATGGAGCTCCCCTAAAGCTACTGACGCACATCACACTCATTTGGCAGCCATCCCTCCGTCCATGGGCTTGCATATTCCGGCTGTCAAGGCCATGTGTTAGCTTTCCTACGATCCTCTGCCAGGCGTCTCCCAATGCCCCTCTACAGCAACACCGCGGGTGCTCTGACTGTAGCAGGTTTCTGCTAATGAAGTCAAATTAATTTAATCGAGGCCCCATCTAACCTATCTGTGCTGCCAGCAGGGAGGTGGGGTTAATGCCAGTCTGCTGCTGATTTCACTCCAGAACAACCCTGTCAGAACTCATAAGAGTTAGCGCTCGCTGCTAAGTGCGTTAAAATGCACACGCTATCTAGCATATGAGAGTAAATTACACAAATTAAGTTGCAGTGTGTTCGGGTTCCTCTGAAATATAACAAAAGCACAGTGAGGCACGGGCTCCCTTAAGTTATAAAACAGCCCAGACTATAACCAAGCCATTAAAATCTGGGAAAGGGAAAGCAAGGAAAATCTGGCAAATGAGTGCTAGTGACTACCATCATTAGGACTTGCTTCCCTTTACCCCCTGTGCCTCAAAAGCCTCTATAAAGTTTTATGTGGGCCTCCTTGATACAATAATTATATTTTTCTGTAATCTTTCAAGGCCCGCACCCTTTTCCCCTCAGTGGAACGGATCAAAGCGGGCTCTATTATTTTCATGAGGGACTCAATCGCTGTATCCAAACTATAATTGAAAGCAGTCGGGCTTGTGTGTTTTGGTCGTCATCTCCGAACGCTTGCTCTCTAGAGTATTTCCTCTTTCTGCATACATCATCAACATACCTGTAGTTTAGGGGAAAAAAACAAGCACATCCTGGATTTTGTAATTTTATACATTAGGGAGTTGCACATGGAAATCTTACTTGGATTGGAATTATATATATACATACATACATACATACATACCAAATCCCAAAGATGCTCTATTGAGATCTGGTGACTGTGGGGGCCATTTTAGTACAGTGAACTCATTGTCATGTTCAAGAAACCAATTTGAAATGATTCGAGCTTTGTGACATGGTGCATTACCCTGCTGGAAGTAGCCATCAAACGATGGGTACATGGTGGTCATAAAGGGATGGACATGGTCAGAAACAATGCTCAGGTAGGCCGTAGCATTTAAACGATGCCCAATTGGCACTAAGGGGCCTAAAGTGTGCCAAGAAAACATCCCCCACACCATTACACCACCACCAGCAGCCTGCACAGTGGTAAGGCATGATGGATCCATGTTCTCATTCTGTTTACGCCAAATTCTGACTCTACCACCTGAATGTCTCAACAGAAATCGAGACTCATCAGACCAGGCAACATTTTTCCA
The DNA here is from genome assembly GCA_023566225.1 of Romanogobio albipinnatus. Lineage (NCBI taxonomy): Eukaryota > Metazoa > Chordata > Actinopteri > Cypriniformes > Gobionidae > Romanogobio > Romanogobio albipinnatus. Next base: position 15,086,005 of record CM042242.1, on the reverse strand, counting down.
GTCTTCAAGTGTCCAATTTTGGTGAGCTTGTGCAAATTGTAGCCTCTTTTTCCTATTTGTAATGGAGAAGAGTGGTACCCGGTGGGGTCTTCTGCTGTTGTAGCCCATCCACCTCAAGGTTGTGCGTGTTGTGGCTTCACAAATGCTTTGCTTCATACCTCGGTTGTAACGAGTGGTTATTTCAGTCAAAGTTGCTCTTCTATCAGCTTGAATCAGTCGGCCCATTCTCTTCTGACCTCTAGCATCAACAAGCCATTTTCGCCCACAGGACTGCCGCATACTGGATGTTTTTCCCTTTTCACACCATTCTTTGTAAATAGTTGTGCGTGAAATCCCAGTAACTGAGCAGATTGTGAAATACTCAGACCGGCCCGTCTGGCACCAACAACCATGCCACGCTCAAAATTGCTTAAAATCACCTTTCTTCCCCATTCTGGCATTCAATTTGGAGTTCAGGAGATTGTCTTGACCAGGACCACACCCCTAAATGCATTGAAGAAACTGCCATGTGATTGGTTGATTAGATAATTGCATTAATGAGAAATTGAACAGGTGTTCCTAATAATACTTTAGGTGAGTGTATAATATTTAATGTTATTTTATGGGTGATCTAAGAATAGTGCCAAAAATATGTTTTTTTTTTCAGTTACAGTTTAAACAAAAATCCTCAGCGCATATAGGCACCCCCTTGTGAAGACTACAAAGATACAGCTCACAAACTGCACAGGGTTCAATATTCAATTGAAATATGTACGAAAGTCTTTGATCCTTTCCATAGAAAGTCTCATCTCTCATAGGGTGCATTACAATCAGTGACATGGGCTAATAGTCGCACTGAGCCCTTCTGCGAGTTGCCTCTGATTGTCTGTGTCATTTCTTGGAAGAGAAGTGAAACCTCAGCTCATGTAAAACTTCTCCAGACAAGCCCTGGTGGGGGCAAATCTTGGTTTTCAAGCTCCAGTTGGAAACACAAAGCACTGGCAAGAAGCTGCGAGTAGTTAAAAGTCCGCCAATGTTTATTGAATAAGAGGCACTTAAGCATCATGTTTATGCACGATCAGAAATACTCCAGTCTGACACATGTGCACACACACATACACCCATATGCACCAAATGTTTTCCCAGCAGACAACATCTGCATTCAATATGGACTCAATTTTAGTTTTATTACTGATGTGGAAAAATGTTTATAGCGCTTGGCTTGTTATTCACACACTGCTCCTAGCAGTTGAGTAGATTGCCATGACAATCCACCTTTAAAAACACACATTAAAATGCTCAGATTGCGGGAAACACCTGACTTTGATCCACAGTTTTGTTCAAAAAAGTATAAAAGACACCTAGAAATAGGACAGAAAACCACGAGAAGTATCCCAGAAATCATTGCACAAGCACTGCATACTATTCTGCCTGATGTTACATTTTGCTTCATTTGGTTGTTCTGAAATTGGCCAGCGAATTGCAGTTTACTTGGAAGTTTGCTCTAGAAGGTTTCAGAAGAATTTAATTGAATTGGGTTCGGAACAAGCAATTGAACCACATGCGAAAACAGCCCAAACACAATAATAGCAGACTGTTCGTAATTTCCGCTAACTAATTCTTTTTTCAGACAATACCTTGAGCACCCGTTCCACTCCAACAATAATTCACATCGTGATTATGTTTGGCCTCACTCAACTTCTCCCCGATGCCAGAATAAACAGACTATATAATAAGCACTATTTCACAAGTGTATGTCAAAGTGAATGTGTCCTTGCCAGCCATCTATGATGTGTATTTGTGGAGACATAATTTCAGCGGTGATGCTTTAATGAGGTTGGCGTCAAGCCCTACAGAACATATTACTCTTTCATAGTCAAGTCAAAAACATGAATGCAGTTAAACATTCTGTAATTATTCACTCACCCTCATGTTGTTCCAAAGCCGTATGCTGCTACTTTTTCCGTGGAACACACAAGGAGAAATCTGAAGAATGTTCATCCAGCTCTTTTCTAAACAATTCAATGTGACCACAGCTGTCAAACTCCAAAAATGTCAGAAACCACCGTAAAGAAACCACTGAAGTTGGCCATATGGCTCATGCATTATTTTATAAGTCATCTGAAGTCATACAATACCAACATGTGTGGAACAAACCAAAAGGCCCAAAAAAATCTCATTCTCCAATATTTCAACTGGTGCACTAATCATCGTTTAAACACACACACACACACACACACACAAAATTATGTATGGCATCAATGACGTCAAAGCTGGTGCAATGCATCTAAAAAATGTTTTGATTATAAATGAACAAGAATTGTGAGCTTATGAATGGAAATATTTGATGTGAATAATTAAAATTTCAGCTTGTTCATGAATAGCTATCATATGGCTTGTAGTCATATGGACACATTTGATGATATTTATAAGATGGTTTTTGGTGCTCGACAGCCTATGGACACGGCTTGTTTTCATTGTATGGAAAATAGCTGTATGAACGTGCTGTAAAACATCTCCATTTGTATTTTATGGAAGGATGAAAGAGTTTGAAACAACATGATAGTGAATGACAGTAATTTTTAATTTTGTGTGAACTGCTCCTCTAAGCCTTAAATGTTCCCATTTGCATGTCAAAGTAAATTCAATGCATGCATTTTTTCTTAAAAATTGTTTTAAAAAAAAATGCTAAAAGTCCCATAGTCACCATCCATTCAAATAGAAACATTCAAATTCCATTTTGGGTCAGATCTCGTCTTCCATCCTCGAGCTGCGTATAAGTGGCACCGCAAAATAGCGAGGAAAACATGGACCAGATGTAACTCCTGACATTCAAAGAAAACATATTCTCGCAAATTGAAGAGGAGAACATTGGAAACAGTCATAACATAAATAAATTCGAAAGAAAACCTCATCCATGCTTTAGCGGTTCGAATAGAGGTAACGCTATAATGCTGTTAAGAGAAAGAAAGTAAGAAAAACAGACAGAGAGAGAGAGAGAGAGGGAGGGAGAGATTGTAGGCAAACCAGTGAGCTGAAGAAAGCTAGAGAAGATAGAGAATGAAAGCCATGCTGGACAGAAGAAAAATTGCATCTCCATATTAAAGTGTGTGTCGAATATGTCAGTTATAATTTCACGCCGCCCGCGGGGAAGAGAATTAAACCCGTCTGTGCCAGTGTGATCTCATTCACCCTCCGTTCCGACTGCATGCTGAATCCCAGGCTGATGGCGGAATATTGCAGGCAAATTGGTTTTAAATGAAAGCTAGCGTCCTAACCGGCGTTCGGCCTCCCTCTCCTCAGCCCTTCCCCAGGTGCACTTAATCTAATTTCATTAAAGAGATGAGGAGCGATGATTGCTTGTGTCGAAACATTAAGCCGCTCCATCTTCACCTCCATAAAAAAACTATTAGAGGCCTGTCAGCAAGCCTGTGGGTGGCCTGTTTATGACTGAATATGAGAAAAGGAGGACGAGAGGAGAGATAGAAAAGACAGCTGAGAAGGGTCTAGGGGTAGAGGGTACATTACAGATCATTAGTTCCCTCAGATCATCGAAACGATGCGAGGAGGAGCAAAAGAGGAAAACAGCTCTAAAAAGGGGCAGGGAAATCATTTGTCAGGGAGAAAGACTGTAGAGAGAGAGGCAGAGGTGCACAGATATATAGAAGGTTTGTGTGTAGACTAGTACATAGTGACGTACATAGACGAAAATCACAAAAACATGTCCGAGTCACATTTTTACCTACAAAATGTGATCCATTTTGTATAAAGAAATGAAGTCTTTTTAGGACCAATCTTTTTTTTTGTGCAATTTAATAATGTGATGTTAATTAAGCATAATTGTTTTTGACAAATTCTCATCACTATACAGTAATTCTGTACTTGATGCATTTAACTGATTACATTTCTTAAATTATGTATTTAAATCAGCATAAAAGCATAACAACAAATACTACCATGATAGAAAAATACTTTTTAATTAAATTACATTATTTTAATTTTTTGGAGGCTTGGGGTCCGCCACGGAATAAAACAATTTAAAATATAATTGTGACTTATCTCACAATTCTAACTTTTGTCAGGATTATTAGTTATAAAGTTAGAATTGCAAGATATAATCTCGCTATTGTGAGAAAAAAAGTCAGAATTGTGAGTTTATATCCTGCAATTCTAAGAAAAAAAGTAGCATACAATTGTGACTATCACACAATTACGAGAAAAGTCAGAATTGCGAGATGTAAACTCGCTATTGCGTAACAATTTAATACAGATAATAAGCTATATGCAATAATCTCAATAGTCCTATAAATAGGCTTCAGATTTTTAATCTGAATGTAATCAGATGTATGAAGGAATACAAAAGTACCTTACAATAACACTATAGTATAAATTACAACCGTTTGACTGCTGTTTACTCAACATTCTCAAATTTAGCATGCGAACATATGTAATAATACATTAGCAGTAAACAAGCTGATGTACATGATACAACTTTACTTTTACTTCACATTTTCCTTGCTTGAAACAGCTTAGAGTTCTACAAAACACAGTAGCATAGCACAGTTGCTATCATGGCGATTCCATGTAAGAGTAATAGGTAAAGGAGTTAATAAAAACGGGTGGGATTTAAACAGCAGTGGCCCATCAAATTGGGGCCAACACAAAGATAAAAGCCACGCGTGTGGCGCTAATGCTTCCAGTGTCACACTGAACAACATGACAGGACAAATAGCTTGAATTGAGAGATGGAGAAGGTTAGGGTGTCAATAAAGACAGCAATGCTCATCAGCTGTAAAGCCCTTCAGTTAAAGGGGAAAAATGTCTGTGTTTACCTGAAGTGGCTGAAATGGCTGGGTGTGTTATGTGACATGCTGTCACACTGATGTAACGGACAGAGATACGAGAAGAATGAAATAACAGAAATCTCTTTAAGCTGCCCAACACAATAGACAGTTTTCAGTATTCACCTGTCAGGTGAGATAGAATTACACCTGACAGCTCTGTTCCTGAGTCATGCAACTGTGGAAATCTGTGACAATGCAGCTACTGGACTGAATGGATTGTGTTTTGGTTCCACTGCCAGTCCAGATCAGTATATGCCTTTTTATACTCGCCCCCCTCTTACGTATAACTGCAGAACTATACTATATTTTAAGATGCTTCTTTTGAACGATTCATTTGAACCGAAAGCATTTCGGAATCATAACCAATGCAACATTTGACACAGCTAGGGTTCGGAATCGAAAATCGATTCCAATTCAGGTCAGGAATTGGATCCCTTTTATAAAATAATGTTGATTCCGCATATCGATTCCTGTGCGCATTTTAATGTGGTTTTAAACCATTCAAGAGCAAGAAAGCGTGAAAGATAAGTCAGTTTGGCACTGCTTTCTGTGCTGGGAACATTCAGAGTGTGAGTGCAAAAACCCACCTCTCATATAGTGCACAAATGCTGAATTAAGTTCAAAACCGGACAAATACCCCCAAAGTCATGTCCGAATATCCTTGTAAACACAGGCGGTTATTTTCACACTGGGCATGTTTGTTGCGGTCCGAGCGAAATTGCTCCCGGTGCTCCCGCAGCGTTGGTCTGGTTTCAGACTTGATTCTATCAAACGCTGGTGCACTTGTGTTCATCTTACGCTGTCACATGATAGAAAACAGAATGCGTGTCAATATATTGTGTTTTTTTATTAATTTGGTGCTATTATGCGCAGCTGAGTACACGACACTTGGGTTTACTGTATGTGTGTCCCATGAAGGCGGCTTTCTGCTGCTTAACAGTAGATTTCCATTCATTTGCTGCCCTTATTGCACTCACTATGCATGAATTGCACTCACTATGCACTGCAGGCTTACTCTCACTCGTCGTATTCAAGGTAAATCATCAACACTATCAATAACTGGAATCATTTAAAACTAGGGATGCAGCGAAAGAAAATTCTTGGCCGAAGCCGAATAATAATAAAACACTTGGCCGAATACGGAATGCGTTTTTTCTATTTTTTCCCATTTATTTTGCCAATTTTTTCATCATTGCATAAATTAGCTTTTTTACTATGTTGTCTTGCTTTTAAAATAAATTACAAAACTGCACTTTAAAAATATTTATATAACACTGAACATTTTTAGCATTTCAGCAGACATTATACAAACAAAGCACAATAAAAAAAAAAAAAAAAAAAAAAAAATATTTGGCCTATTATGCCTACAGGTATCATAATCAAATCATAATTCATGAGAGGTTTTGCAAGCCTGCATAACTCAACATTGAATAAAAACTCTGGCGGTTTGAGCAGTGAGTGGAGTCTGACTAATTTAAAGCATATTGGCCATTGCGTACAAGAGATCAACAACTATGTCACCGCTGCAGAAACACATTGTAAATGGATACATTTGACGTTCTACAGAGTACAGACACAAATATGCACTGGAGCATTTGCCAATATATTATTACAGTTTCAACTGAGGGTGCTCTTGCTTGCATTTGAGGGCGCTTAGACAATTCAGCAGAACAGTGTCTGCAAACATTTCTGCGTCTTTTTCGGACACGTTAAAGCCTTCTTTAAGCCTTGTTTATACTCGACGCGTCCGCATGAGCAAAAATTATGTCACCCCAGAGTGCCAAGCGGACAAGGCGCTCGAGCGCAGTCAGCGGAGGATAAACAAGGTTTAATGCTTCCACACTTCCGACATGTGCTGCATTGCTGCATTTAGAAGCGTGCGCGCCTCTCTCACATGCACTGGTTGCTATATTTGATCGCGTCATCAACCTCATTGTTCTGTAAAATGTATTCAGTCTTTTCACTTATTCTATTTTCGGCCGAATAATTTCATTTGCCGGACATTCGGTGCATCCCTAGTTAAAACAGATGCGCAGTTTACTTTACTTCCTGATCAAGCGTGCACCAGAGTTCGTGTTGCTTTTTCATTCACACGAATCGCGGCACAGTTTGTGTGCAACCGAACTCAGACCACCTCTTTCACGTAGTCACAGGTTCGGTAACCACACCTGAGTCTACATGACAGCTTTCAAATTAGCAATTTTTCATGCGAACCGCGCCCCGTTTCGAACTAAACTGCCAGTGTGAAAACGTCCCCAAGTGAATGTAAAGAGTTGAGAAAGAAAACGCATGTGTAACAGTATATAGGATCCAAGCATTAGCTCTTAAAGTGACAGCAACCTAATAAACCTGCTGCAGTCGGTGTCATTACGGTTAATCAAAGAACAAAAGAAAAATAAAATCACTCACTGATCTTGACTGAATAACTTTTATAACTTTAACAAGGAAGCTAACTCTTAAAGGGGCCACACTATATTCCTACTTGTTACAACGTCCATGCATTCAGCAGCCCAAATGAATACCTGTATGTCATTAATGTTAATCAAACAACTACAGGTGTTAAATAAATGTATACATATTAAATAAACCTACTGTATCTGAATTTTTTTTAAAGAAATGTATTATTGTTTTTGTAATTTGCTTCTTTGTTCTTTTATTTAGCCTATATTCAATTTCTCATATTAGCCATATTGCCCACCTGCACATACCAGCTGATATACAATGTAGTCTTGATTTGGGTGGTCACTCTGCATTGAAAGTTTGAAAGGGTTTTAAATCTTCTAAATCAAGTAAAATTACTAAAAATCAAGTACTTTAAGCAGGCCAGATTCAACTTTAATTATATAAAATGTAATTTCCAAGCAGCAAAATTTTGGCCAGTGAAAATGCCACTAGCCACAGTAGCTGGTGAGCAAAAAAGTTAATGTCAAACCCTGTTTGTATGTACAGTGAAAAAATGTTTCTTCCTGAAGCACTTTTAAATTTATTTCCTCAGCATATTAGGTCATATTATTTATTGTTATGGCCAATGATAAAATCGTTTTTGAACTTTAATGTCACTAATGCTGATTATTCATTGATTCATTTGAATTGAAATATTTAAAATACTTTCACAGCAAAAATGATATATGCGATTCATTTAGATTAATTAATCACAGAGTATGTAATTAATTAGATTAAAATTTTTAATCGATTGACAGCCCTAATATATATATATATACATGGGTGTCGGAACCATTGTATGTGGGTGGGTCTTGTCCCACTTGCACTTTTTACGATCAATGATATTGGACCCACTCACTTTTATCGTCTATAATTTTAGCACATGTCTGTTTACCTACCCCTAATCGATAAACACTTATTAGTACACACATGTTAGACGCTTTATTTCCACTTTTCTAATATTTTCGTCATTTTTATTGAAAATAAATGCCTTTCCGATCTGATATGTGATGGGAAAAGGGAGAAGATTGAACTCGGCGAAAGGCGGACTCGAACCGCGGGTCGATTTGTGCCAAAATAGATGCCGTGCGTCTTACCCCTACACTACTGCCTACTGTCAATGATATGGCGATTCCCGTAACTTTGTCTTTCTGAACTATTCGCTTAGTAAGCAAAGCGGTATATTCGTACTTATTGGTATCTACTCCAGTAAAAAAAATTCTGAGGACCCACCCACATATATATATAAATATAAATATAGAGAACCACGGAGAAACACAGAGTTTGAGCTCCCTCCAAAGATTCTCTATTGGGTTTAGGTCTGGAGACTGGCTAGGCCACGCCAGAACCTTGATATGCTTCTTACAGAGCCACTCCTTGGTTATCCTGGCTGTGTGCTTCAGGTCATTGTCATGTTGGAAGACCCAGCCTCGACCCATCTTCAATGCTCTAACTGAGGGAAGGAGGTTGTTCCCCAAAACCTCGCAATACATGGCTCCAAACACGTTTAGTGGAATTATGACCAAAAAGTTATATTTTGGTCTCATCTGACCACATGACTTTCTCCCATGACTCATGAATCTTTAACGAATAGAAAGTTAAACAAAAACAGTTTGTAACAGATGTTTTTTTTGTAACATTACAAATGTCTTTAGTGTGATTTTTGATCAGTTTAATGCTGAAAAGTATTACAATTCTTTAAAAAAATTTATTAAAAAAACCTTTACCAAAAAACAACAAAAGCAGTATCTTAACAAAATACTGTGAGCAATGAATCAAACAAATCCAATCCAAAACAATTAGTTAGAATCGACTTCCCACATTCCTGGCAACGTCAATATGTAATGCTGTTTATAATCATTCTGATTTGTGTAGTGTAAAATAAGACATTTAATGAGTAAAATTTGATGGACAGAACTTGATTTTACATATCTGGAACTAACTGGACCATGAAAAGTGGACATTACAATCAACTATTAGAACAAGTATCCAATAGTCCACAGCTGAAATGCTATCAGTGGAAAGGAAAGTAACGTTGTAAAAAGAACAACGGATTAAAAAATGACAAATACTTCCCCTTTGGAATAACATGCACAGATAAGATTCACAATAAGAAATAAGGCAATTATGCAAATGTTGACTTTAAAATACTACAGTATAAGACTTAACATACTAATATATGATAGAAATACTGGTGGCATGAAAACAAATCCATATAAAGTGTTCATCAGATGGGTTCTTTTATCAAAGTCTAATCTTTCTTTACAGAAATATTTAAAAGAAATAATTTCCTTTAAAAACACACAATAACTGCTGTCAGCCATTTCAGAACAGCAAATGATTGTTCAAAAAAGGCAGAACAATGAAAACAAAAAAACATACCATACAGTATTTGAATCCAAATATAATTCCGTCCAAAACTTTTTGCCACAACTGTTGTGTAATTTCAGGGATGGATCTTGCCCTCAGGTGGTATCATCTGTCATGCACTGCGCATGCTGTTTTCTTTGATCAAGTCGTGATGTCTTTGTTAATAAGTGGACTCGATCTACACATGAAGCAATTTTATTCAAATAAGCCAAACTGATTACGCCCCTCCAGCACACCTGCAGGCCGTTTTATAATGTAGTAATGTGTAAAAATGCCATGAGAGATAATGTTCGTGTTCTTCCTGCAACTGTTCAAAGAAGCTATTGTTCAGGGGAAGACACCTGTTACTATTCAACAGGAGGGAAAGATTAATGCTTTAGATTACATTTTAATGTATATAATTACAAATAACAGTGTTTATTCTTTTCTTTATTCAAAGCAATAACAAAAGGCTGATTTTTGAAGTGGTAAACATTATCTTGCTTGTGCTCATTTTTTAAGACAGATAAGCGCATAGAAAAACATCTACAAGTTATTCACCTGCGCACCTGGACACAAACACCATGACAACCATGGCTCATCTTCTCAATGCCCTCTAACCTAGAGCCATTATCTCCAGCTCAAGCTCTCCGAAGAAATCGACCTGATGCATTCTGCCTAAGGAACACAAACTCTTTCTGATTCTGAACGCTGCAATTGCTTCCACATGTTCTTCTCCCTGATGCAAAAAAAAGAAAAAAAAGTCTAATTCTGCATTCAGCATGGACAGAATTACCCTCCATGTGCTGCAATCTTTATTTATTTAAGTATATTTAGTATATAAATGCATGAATGTTTCGCCAATCGTTATTACATATTCGGGTCTTTAGCGACCCAGGTCTATTTCTGACACGGATGGATCTCTCCCTTTCACAATAACATAAAACTCTCCTGATATTAGAGTAAGAATTACAGAAGAATAAAATAAAGCATATTTTGTTACCTTTTGTAGCTTGGAAGGGTTCAGTTTGAATACATGTTTTATACCATCATCACTGTCCTCGTCAGAACTCATTTCCCAGTACATTCAGCATCTGGCTCATATCCACGATCTCAAACATATTCTCAAAGCTATAATTTTCAACATCTTCAAAGACAATATTTTAAATTGCAGACTGCTTCTTCACCAGATCCATAATAAAGTGACAGTGACACTAATATTTTTTTGTGTTCAGTACTTGCTCTGCAGTAAATCGCTGAGCCATTTCAAGGTTTGCTGATGATACTTCCTATTCTTTTGTTTTCTGCCTGCAGTAACCATGAGTGAAAAGTCACTTCATCATTGTGTATAAGACATTGCCACCTTGAGGAATAAAGGTGAATTATTTAGTCATCAAAGATTCAATTATTGTTGCGCAGAAAAAAATATACTTACACTGTTACACACCTCGGGTCGTTAGCGACCCTTTACAATTTTTACAAAATAATTAATTGGAAAACAGAAATTTATTTATAATTGCATATGTTTTTCTCTATTTAGAATTAATTGATTGAGGAATACTAAGAAGGTTGATGTCTATTTTAAAAAAATGAACGAGGAGGAAGGTAGTGAATGACATCCCGGGTCACTAAAGACCCGAGGTACGCGTTTAAGAGTTAACATAGCAAAAGAAACCAAAAACTGAAATCACTATCAGAGAGCAAGTTTTACAAAAACCAACAGAAAATTAGTTTCCATAGGAAATATAGCGCAGCAGCTATTAAATACTACACACTTACATGGTGTGTGTGTGTGTGTGTGGTCGGTCCTGATAAACCCTAAACACTAGGATGGCAATACCAGAAATCTTTGACCTTGTGGAGACAATTACAGACCCAATACTTCAATAACTCAGAGCCGGCCCAAAGGCATAAGCAAACTAAGTGGCCACCAGGGTACCCCCTAGAGCACATTAAATTACTTGCCGCATGCTACTTTATTGAAATTGCGAAATGGCCATAAACAATTACTAGATAAACTAATAGATTTTTTTTTTTCTAATATATGCATGGATTGATTCTGACAGAGCTTGCAGCGCCATTGGCTGGACACCATTCATTGGCTTGTTAGCCAGGGTTCAAAGTCCAAAGTGCGGGAAAAATCACTTGTCAGTTGCCTGGTAAACTTTGTATGAATGGCTGGATTTGAGAATGTGATATGGTTTAGTGCGAATATCTTATCTGACGTGCTGCATGTTTTGGACAGAGTATACAGCATAGATTTCAGTTTCTGTTCACAGTAAATGTTTCTCTGCAAGTACTATATGTATGAGTCACTCAATAATTATAATTTGGGAACGCAACGCAACATGCAGCAATCATTTCCCCATATTTGGAATGAGAATCATTTATAAATCTGTTGTCAACAAGAAGAACCACTAAGGTCTTCCTGCGTGTTTTTGTCAAAATACAAGCTGTTTAATGTATGAATGAAACCCATCAACATTTCTTGTTTTTAAAAGAAACATTTTCTTCTCAGCAAGGCTGCATTTATTTGACCAAAAATACAGTAAAAACAGACAGTAATATTGTGAAATATTATTGCAATTTAAAATAGCTGTTTTCTATGAGAATATATAGTAAAGTGTAATTTATTCCTGTGATCAAGCTGAATTTACCATCATTACTCCAGTCTTCAGTGTCATATGATCCTTCAGAAATCATTCTAATATGAGGATTTGCTCACAAAACAATTATGATTATTATCAGTGTTGAAAACAGTTGAGTAAACTTTTTTTTTAGGATTCTTTGAAAGCTTTCTATTTCAGATAAATGTTGTTCTTTTGAACGTTCTATTCACCAAAGAATCCTGGGAGAATTGTGATTATTCAGCATAAGAGACTTCTTTTTAAAATATTTTAAAAAAATCGTACATATCCCAGTCTGAACTGTAGGCTAGTACTGTAAAACTTTGAATATTAAAGTGCAAGTTAACATCTGACCACTCTTGTGGGTTTGCTACTGTTACAATTAAAAACCGTACAAGGGTAAAAACAAGGGTAGCAACACAGCTACAACTAATGAAATTGATAATGGGTGTGCGAATTATCACAACCCGTTCTCACTCCCACTCAAAGTCCGAAGCATGGTCAAGTGCTTTCTGCGTCACAATAAAGCCGCTAAAGGCGCTAGGCGACACTATATCGACGCGCTGGGTGCTCCATTCATTTCAATGAGAAACTTTTAGCGTCATACACAGACGCGTTGGGCATGGGAACGTTATCGTCATGATGATCATATATTGGGTTATGATTTTGCCGTTATGACATGTTGGAGTGTGATTCTCAATTTAATCAGCCAGCATAATGTTTATTTAGGAAATCTAGACACGTTTTAACATGTAACCCAACCCCATTCCATCCCTAAACCTACCCATTTGTGTATTATATGATATAAAACACAGGATATGACAGGCAGATATGACTGCATGCACAATTTATTCAAAAAGCACAAATATTCCAAGTGTTCCGAGGCCAAGCGATTGATTTCTGTGAAGAATTTCCCAAAAGCGATCAGCGTCTCCATCCGCAAAAGATCATGAACACATTAAATTTCAATTATTGCCGCCCGTTACGTCAGTTTTCATAGTGAAATTGCATTGGCTCTCCTATGTCTTGTGACCGATCGCGTCATGCTAAAGAGTCGTGTGTGTTATTTGAATGAGATATGAATGACAGTGCGTTCACGGAATGGCGGGATCAAAACATTAAGATCAACTCTGTTCTTTACATGAAGACATCGTGTGACTTCAGAAGACTTGGAGTGCAATATGAGTTAATACGTTTATACTGTTTTTGGTCAGTTTTGCAATAAATACATGTGACTGTACTTGTATTTGCCTGTTATGTGTTTTATACTGTTTAGAAGTGGGTAGGTTTAGGGTAGGAGTTGGGTTAGCGGCTCCAAAATATAAAAGTAACCTTTAAATATTAATAAAATATTAATAAAATCAAGTCTGCTTTTACAAATGCAAAGAATAAAACGCGTCTTGATCTGACGCATTGGGTAAAACAACTGAAATGAATGGAGCACCCAGCGCATCGATATAGTGACGCCTAGGGGTGACTTTAGAGCCTTTTCAATGTGATGCGAATTTTTTTTTCCGATTTTGACGCCTTGGGAGTGAGAATGGGTTGATTATCAAGAACTGACAATAGTCAATTGTATTGGTGGCACAGAGGGGCCCCAAAATAAAATTCTACTTAGGGCCCTATAAAGGCTTGGGCCGGCCCTGCAATAAATAGTATTGCACCAGCATTTCCATGACTAAAAAATATGATATTACCATAGTGCCATGTCTGAAAAACCATATATTATTATTATTATTATTGCAAAATATGGAAATATGGAAAATAAAATATGGAAAATAAACGTTTACCTTGAAGGGGTCATATGATGCTTTTTAACATGTTCCTTTTTCTTTAGTGTATAATGTATATGTTTGTGCATGTATACGATCTGCAAAGTTACAAAGCTAAGTCTCCCACAAAGCAATTTATTCTTAAAGCGAACACTAATTCAGACATGCCTAAAACACCACGATCGGTGTCCAGATATTACTTGCTCAAACGTCTATGTCACAATACGTATATTCAGTGAACTGAAGTGTTGTCGTTATGTCGCTGAGACGCTGTGTTTGGAAGCAAAAGCAAAACCGCTTTGTTTGGCCTAACGAAAACAGATGAAATGAGGAAGATTTATTTATAAAGCTGTTCCCGAGCAGTACAACCCAAATGTTTGCTTGTGTACAGCACATTTTACAGAGGACAGCTTCCTGAACCTGAGAGAGTACAATGGCAGTTATAAACAAAGATATACAAATGCTTTAGAAGTCTTGGAATCTGAAGCTCACAATTTGGCCTATCACAAGCAGGCCAATCAGAGCACTCTGAGCTTTTTAAAAAGAGGGGCTTTGTAGAAATCAGCGTTTTAGACAGACTGGGAATAGAGGACAATAATGTACAGTATATGAAAAATAATGTGTTTTTGAACACATTTACATGCCACAAAATCTCTATTTTCCCTCATTCTTTGCCCTAGATCTGTTACGATCATTTTGAATGCCTAGAAGAACATAAACAAACACATACATAACCAATAAGATGCATCCTCGATATCGTCATCTAGATTTTGAGGAACATCTGCTGGTTGAGAGAATGAGGCTCACAGAGAAACAAAGAAAGTAAAGGGCCCCAAAAATATTGTGGAATACCCAATTTCTCTTCTCTCTGAAGCCTACTAGTGTTAAAAGAATAGCATCCCTCTCTTCATCGTGTCAAATCCAAAGAGGTTTTCTCTTACCATCTGCCTCAATGAGGAGAGAGATAAAAGCCTATTGACTAGCGTGAGCTGCGGTTAATGCAAATTGCTGCTCGCTATCATTGTATTATTTATAGAGCACGCCGGAGACGTTTTCCACTGAACTGGGAGCTTGGCTTACAGGAGATTAGTTATGCTATCACATTCATTTAGCAGGGAGTAATTGCTTAACTGCAGGGGAATTAACACGTGTTACACTTCCACTGGAGCTACATGCTGTTTATATGGGTGACAGACATATTAGGGTTATCAATATTAAAAGATAAACAAGCACTAAAGGTGCCGGGAAAAACATTCCACCAGAAAAAGATCTGGCAACCTACAAACCGCTAACCAAATCTCGAAAGCATTCGTGACCAGAGCGCATTTGAATAACAAATTAGACATAATGGTATAATCTGACAACTATCTATCCATCACTATATGTCTGTAGCTGTTGTTTATTTTGCAAGAAATATGCAAATGAAACACCTTGTGAGGAGCTTGTGTGGATGTTAGAGATCCTGCAAATTCAGAACTGTCGTTTAATGTTCGCTGACACGATCACAAATCACATTATGAACCAGAGATACAATTTTACTCTCTTACATCAAAACTGTCCAGCAAATGATGTATATTTCTTACACAGAAACATCTACTATCACGGTCGTGGTCAATAGGCCTACGGTCGTGGTATTATAGCAATTTCACCCTGGTAGCTTATTTCTAATTGGTTAAACCCATGGTTCTGCAACGTCTGCCCTACAATAGTTGTGAGAAAGCAAAAAAAAAAAAAAAAAAAAACAGAAATGACATTTATACCATCTTTTAGAAACCGGGCAAGGAAACATTACAATTACTTTAGCTAACAAAAGACACCTTTTCCTTCATATTTAGAAGGTGCTCACCTCTTTTGGTTAAGTTCACAATAGTACTGCAATAATGTATAGCATGTGGATTTTTTTCTTCTTCTGAACATTAAAGCATGTTAACCTATTCTATTACACCCAATAAACAAAATATTGAACTCTTAAAATAGCATCATACGACTCCTACAACAAGGCACATTATTATTATTAAAATAGCAGAAAAACAGTTGATCTCAATAGGCCAGAACCATCATCACAACAGAACTATTCAGTAACGTCATTTAACTCTTTCCCCGCCAAACACAGAATTTTCTGTTATTTGTGAGAAAACGCTTCACCGCCAAACACAGAAATTTCCAGGTTTCCGTGTTTTCCCTGTTATACACTAGGGGGCGCTATTACGCATCTTCTGAATGGAGTACAGTGTCTCCTGATCAAAACACAGGCGAAGAAGACGCAAAAAAACAAGGGATCATATGTAAAGCAGATGCATATGTAAAATAACGTGATAAACAACAACGCAGTGTGAGAGAACAACCAGCCTATAATAATTCCCCATAAATCAAAAGTAGTCTCTTCAAACGAGTTGATTCAGATCCCCCCTGGCCCCTACAATGATTAATTGTAGGGAAAAGCCCTATTAGCCTATTAGCATAGACAGACACAGCCCTGAGTGAGAAGCACAGAGTCCACCATTTCTGTATCATCACAGTAGCAGGCATTACAGGTGTTGTGTGGAATGTTCCAATGCACATAAGAGTCTCCATAGACTCCATAGAGTCACTGAGGACATTGTGGTTCAATTTCCTTTTCGAAGGAAAATCTCTAAAGTCTTTTACGTTTGCGCCAATCATTTGTCACCGGACTGCTTCACAAGCGTGGGGCTTTTCAATGCTAGATTTTCAAAAAGGTTGATTTTGTCAATACCAATACTTTGTGCGCAAACTTCAGATCCAGACAAAGTAAGTATGACATGTCATACGTTGTCAGTCCTTACAAATTGCCTTTCTGAAAGAGCTTGTTGGCACTCTGTACGGCTGATGTTGCTAAAGTTACCATTGCCTCTGCCTGTTTTTACCGATGCTGCCCTCATGCTATCAGAAGTATCATAAATACGATTTAAAAACTACACACAAATGCCCTTTGAAGTCACCCACTTGAATACGTCGAGCTCGAAATCACGACTTGAGAAATGTCGTTATTTTTATAACGATGATAACGAGAATGTCGTCATGCTCATCGTCTGCGTAATTCATAAATCTACATTTTTTTATGCACAGTACAGACATATGACAACATATAAGGCTGAACACCGCTAGTGAAAGTCCTGTTTTGTTGTTGCCGGTATCCCGGCGCACAAGCTCTTGAAGTTCGCCGTGAGCACCAGCTCATTTGCATTTAAAGAGACACACAATAAAACGTCACGTTTTGGCTCACCCCCCAAAAGTGTAAATTTTAACATGGTATAAAAAAATTATCTGTGGCGTCTTTTGAACTAAAACTTAACATACACACCCTGGGGACATCAGAGACTTATTTTACATCTTGTAAAAGGAGCATAATAGGAAATGTAATTTAATGTTCGCATTTAATGTCCGCATTTAATATTGTCTGAAACAATCACAAATCACATTATAAACCAGAGATAAAATACTATCAAGGTCGTGGTCAATGTATGATATCAAATTCACCCTGGTAGCTTATTTCGAATTGCTTAAATCCACAGTTAAGCAATGTCTGCCATACAATAGTTGTTAGAAAGTAAAAAAAAAAAAAAAAAAAAAAAAAAGGCTTCAGAAAATCCGTCAGAAATAGGACGAGGAAACATGAAATACTAAATATTATAAGAATTACAATTACTTTAGCTAACAAAAGACACCTTTTCCTTCATATTTAGAAGGTGCTCACCTGTTTTGGTGAAGTTCACAATAGTTATTTTCCAAGTCTATAATTAACTAACTAAACATCAAGACAAGTGACTACTTTTCTTCTCAAGTTCAAACAACTTCAAAGCAGTTGAATTGACACACCAAACACAATGACACTCCACAGAAAGCTTAAAACATTGCAATAAGTGTACTCGCTAGAGATAGAGACCACACTGCGTTTCCCTTTGTATCCCTGTAATATGCAAATAATCAACAATCACAAGACTGGCAGCCATTTTCTGTCATCTACACACATACACAAACACACATGCAGACAAACGAAAGCCTTTCATACTATAAATTCCAAAATCACTCTTACTCGTTCCACGGTGGGTTAGGTAAACAGACGCGCATGCACAAACACTCATAAAAAGAAGTCTTACCTTGTCATCGATGTCACTCTCGCTGTCACACTGTAAGGAGATAGTGAGAAGAAAAAGATATGAGAGAATTATTAATTCATTCTCCGACCTCATTATCGGTTCAGGTTGATTTTTACAGCTCCTCTTTTTTTCGTTCTTTCAGTGACACCTTTCAACAAAAATGGAGGTGACGAAGGGGATAAAGTGAAAGTGGCTGCCATGGTTTAAAAGAGAGACACCATAAAATCCAACTTTTCCATCGGTTATTCAGTTCAATGAATAATAATAGATAGTAAGGTAAGGTGACATTATTCTTATACGAACAAAACACTTTCAAATTACTGGGAAAAGAATAATGTGAAAGCTACTTGACATCCCCCTGGTGCGGGGACAAAAAGTTAAAACATAAAAAGTGAATTTCACATTTTAAATTGTCTCATACTTTAGATTTATGGTGCACACCAACAGCATTTAAAGGACATTTGTAGGATCCATTCAAAGTTTCTTATATTGTTATATAGAAAGTTTCTTTAGCATCTGTGCGTCACTTTACCCAAGACATTTACTTCAGAAGAAATATCGTAGAATTACTCAATCAGATCAAAGTAAATCTGTGGTGCTACAAAGCTAGTTAAGAGAAAGGTGAAGGGTACAGGGAAGAGGCTTTATGAAGGACTACAACTAATTTACAAGGGACAGTAGAGCACAGGAAATGACCACCAGTACAAACGTAAAAAAAAATGACAAAAAAAAATCAAATTAGGATGCATGTTCCCCCTCTCTCTATGTTACAAAATACCCTCTCTACAACACTTAGCAGGCGCTGGAGTGCCGTATTCCTCCATAAATTTTTCATGCCAGGCCATTATTGCACACTCTTGCGCTTCTAGCCTTTCATTTGAACGAGTGGTGGAGGACATTTCGGGTATTGCGGCATAAATGGACTGCAATTATGCATATGCAAATGAGCAATTACAAGCCATTTGCACTTAAAGGACTGATCACAACCACTCACTTTTGTTTTCTTAATAAGGATCTGAAGTTTGCTTTTTTTTCTTGACCTAAAAATGATAATTTTCCATACAGAAAATTAATGAAACTTAATTATCCATTTAGAATATGATTGTTTGTTTACATCTGCGTAGGTCACATGTGTACAATCTATAGGTAAATGTGACTCCAAGACTTTCCAACCAGCTGGTCAATTAACTGTTGCAAATTAAATCAAGGTTGAGGGTGATGGAAGTGTGGTTTGTACAATAGGCCTATGTTTTACTGTTGTGTAAGACAATCAAAGCCTGGCTCCGCCCTCCTACGTCCTTCCGCTCAATTTTCATTTTCCTTCAGTACTCCGTCTGGGACTGCGGTATAGTCTTTTTTTTTTTTTTTACACAAAAAAGAAAAAATTTTACCGGTCCAATCAGTGAACAGAGGGAGTGACTGAGAACGATGACGTTGATGTTGTGCGCTAGTTTGAATTGTAGTTTAGTAATGGCGGCGGAGAAAAGATGCGAGTGAAGCCATTCATTCCGTTGTGGCAACGCTGCCGAATATCCAGAAGATAAAGCCGGAGCAAGAACAATCTTTGCTGAGTTTTTTTGGAGGCCATGATGTTGTGTCCCGGGAAAAGTTTGATTTTCCAGCTCGCTCCGTTAGTGGTGAAGGAGTTGGCTGAAGCCCCAGTAATTGTTTTGCGTGCGGTCGGAAGGTATTGTCATCATTTACAGGGGCTAGTCGGTGATTTTATTGCCGTCCGTCTCCCACCACCCGCGTAAAAATCCCCGGCCAAATTACCTACTGCTTTTGACAAACACCAAGGTCGTGTGGTAATTTAATTGCGGTCTGAATCCACATCTCTCAGTTTTCAAGAATATATCACTGCAAAATTCACTGTTTATATCCTTTTTGACCACTGCAGAGCACCGTGCAGTTGCGCTTCGCTGTAATTTGGATGCATTTCTAGACTTGTATTTCTTTAAATGCTGGCAAGTATTTACAAGAGCAATATATTTCATCACCGCTCAAAAAATAAAAAGAAGAAAAGTAAACATTTGAATTGGGCCATTATTTACGCCAGCACATATTCTTATCATAACCAAGTATATATTTAATTTGCACTATACAATCATGTTATGGACCACATGAACCTGATCACAAAACTCTCCCCTCCACTGTGAATAAATCACAATCCGAATGCACAAGGTTTTATTACTGAGGTGGCTGCCTGTCTATGGTGGCTGCACATTTATTTTCACAGACTTCCATGTGAGAAATTAAGGCGAACGGCGCATGACATACGTTATGGCAGATCCAGAGTGGCTCTTGGCAGATCTAATAGTTTTAAACTTCAACAGAGTACCCGCCTTCAAGGAAGTAAACGCTTGTCAATGGAGAGTGGCCAGACTCTCTGTACAAATGAAATGTACACGAGTCTGGTAGGACAAGGCTAAGACAATCATACAATATCCAAATATACATTTGCTCCACAAATAATCAGTAAACAAAAATGATGTGTGCTCAATACACACATAGTTAATTATAAAAATAGGTTGGTTGTATCGATGCAACGTGGCAATTTTTTGTGACCAAATTGCGAAATCTGTTTGCGTAAATCTTTCACCATTATGAAAAATTCATGATCATATGATTTTCTATAGAAGTGAGTGGATTTTGCATACAGAAATTAGCTAAACAACGGTAAACGTGATCACACATTGAATAAATAAATGGTAACACTTTATAATACATTTAGTTAACTACATTAGTTAACAATGGAACTAACAATGGAAAGTCCTTCTGAAGCATTTATTCATCTTAGTTAAATTAATATTAATTTCAATATTTTTCAAAATATTACAAAAATAAAAAGTTGTATCTGTTAATATTATTCAATGGGCTTACAAGTCCCACTGCAGGGTTCCTCGAAACATGCAACTTTATTTAATATGTTGATGCTATTTCCACTGAAAGAGGAAGACATGCTGGGGCATATCAAGCAGCTCCTCCCTTTTTAAAAAAATAAATAGCATTCCCTTTATTTCACAGCTCGGTCAGAGCCGTTGACAGCCACAGTCTAATAGATTCCCCCTTTAGATTTAATATAAAACTGTTACTAAAGCAAAACCGTGATCATAAATGAGGACGTGTAATTTGAAAAAAGTGTAATTAATGTTGGTGCATGGCACTGGTGTTATCTCTTCTACTCATCAGTGCTGTTTCTAATGCAGAGTCTAACCGTTTCTCCTCATCTCCTTCATACCGCTTTAAAATATAGCATTCTGTGCATAAATCAAATAGGTCTGGTACCTTTGGTGGCCTGTGCCAACTCGCGCATATGATCTGCTCTGTGCTAACATGTCTCTGGACCGGAACAGACTGTGACATTAATGTTTTCCTGCTTTCCTGTAGCTCAAACAGTAGAGCATGGCGCTAGCAACGCCAAGGTCATGGGTTCGATTCCCAGGGAAAGCAAGAACTGACAAAATGTAAAATGTGTACCTTGTATGCAATGTAAGTCGCTTTGGATAAAAGCGTCTGCCAAATGCATAAATGTAATGTGAAACCAGACTTCATTAGCATATTTACACTGTCTGAATCGTTCCCTATCCCCTATATAGTGCACTATGTGCCATTCGCCATATGGAAAGTAGACATTGTGTGAATAAGTGACAGATTTTAACCTCAGCTTCAGCATCTATTTGGGGGCAAGACACTTTAGATTACAGAAAGTCTGTTGAGAAGCTGAATGTGCAGAATGATGTCATCAAAATCGTTGATACATGGCCCATCAACGGTTTGGTTACTAACATTCTTCGAAATATCTTCTTTTGTGTTCAGCAGAAGAAAGAAATTCATACAGATTTCGGGTAACTTGAGGGTGAGTGTATGGCAGAAGTTTCCCATTTGTGTGAATTATCCCTTTAAGGCAAACATATTCATACTTAAAGCCAAAAAATTTGTTTTTAAAATGTATTTTAGTATTGACTAACGTTTACAAAGGCTTAAAAATACTATAAAAAAGCTCATTGTTAATTAATGTTAGTTAATGCATTACCTAACGTTAACAAATAAAAACTTATAGTAAAGTATTACAAAATAAATGAATAAATTCATTAAAAATCATTATTGACTAAAATCTGGCAAACATCTGACCATCTTTACATTTAAATCTACACAGGACACAAAGAAATGACTTGGGAGAAAGAGAAGAGGTAAAGAACATCTCTGTCTTTGGCTGTTGATGCCCATTATCCCCCTTTGAATACGTTTTAAAACAATAAAACCATCAAGAGCATAGACAAATGTTGAACTCAGTTTCTACCAATACCGACAGGTCCTGCTCAAACCAGCCGACTCGTAAGCAGATTTTTCGTGGCTTAATTTGTTTGTGCGTGTGTAGAGTCTTTGTATGCAGAGGCTTCGCTCAACGCTCATCCTCCCACACAGGGTTTTTGCCACACACTTTCCTATAGCTAGCATGGAAATAAAGATTAGACAAAAACTGCAGCCAGGGACAGGAAAACTCTCAGAGCGGTCTTAAATTCAAAAGCCTGCGTTCGCTATATGGAAATTCAGCACAGTTCAGCAGCGCGCCTTTGTGGGTATAGATGTTTCATGTACATTTGTGTGAGTCTGTGCTGTGGATTAGAGGAACCCATTCATTGACTCTGTCCTTTGCAGCACTGTGCAGCCCTGGCTAAACAAATCCTAATTGCTCAGCTCTACTCGTCACAAGTCATCCAGTGTAGGTCCAAGGCATTAGCACAAACAAAGTGGCTTAGCCGATTGTCAATCATGTTCTTATTCAGGTGGGATTTTCTTGTTAGGCGATGTGGATGTCAAACAGTTCGGAGCAAACAGTTCCGTCAGTGATTTAAACACATAGTTATATTTCTCAGTAAAGGCAACTAAAGGCACGCTGTCTTTGACTGTATCCTGCAAAACGGCCATTGCGGCTGACATCCATGCCTAAATGACTAATGTTTGCTAGCCTGTTTTAAGATTGTATGCATTTGTGTGTACTAATGTATGTGTGTGCGTGTGAATGTGTGTGCACTTTGAACACACACGACTCGGGCACACCTACATCCTGTGTGGCAAAAAGAGGCCCAACTGCTAAAAAATAGAATAAGGTAGACTTGAGCAGAGAGCAAGAGGACACAAACAGGAAGACATTTTTCAAGAGAAAATTCATTCAGATTAGAGTGCAAACAGTTTAAATTCTGAGAAACAAACATTTGGAGAAAGGCATACAATAGCAATCTTTCAAAACAAGTACTAATGAAAGACATCACAAAGGTTTACCAATCATGGTAATACTATTGTACTATTTATGCTATAGATAAATATAGTAATTAAATAGAATCGAAGTATCATGTAATTTTCATCTGATTCCATTACTATGAAAAAAAGAAAGAAATAATGGCGAAATATATATATAAATAAATAAAATACTTTTAATAAAAAATTAAAAAAATACCATGATACAATGATAAATTCCATGGTACAAAATGACTACAATATTAAAGGTCCCATGGCATGAAATTTTCATTTTATGAGGTTTTTCAACATTAATATGAGTTCCCCTAGCCTGCATATGGTCCCCAAGTGGCTAGAAATTTTGATGGGTGTAAACCGAGTTCTGGCTGTCTTTCTCTGCCTTTGAGAAAATGACAGCTCAGACGAGCTGATCTTGAATTCTCCTCTTATGACGTCATAACAGGAACGGTTACCTCCCTTTCCTCCGCCCAGAGAATTTGGCACGCCCATGCGAGCACCATATTTGTTTGTCCTCGAGAGATCGTGGCTTGTGAACAAGTGAATGCTGGCAGTTTCTCAGTGTTTGGATGTACAAATGAAAACAGAAGCCTTTTTTCAGTTCCTTCTGATCTGTGATTTCTGATGTGTAGCTAATTATTCAAGTTCACACAGAACTTTATTAGTCGTGCACACGCTGCGGCTTCTCTCTCTCCCGACAGAACGGTGTTTTCTATCTTGTGAGTCAGTGTTTTTGTCTGTCCTCGTCGCGTCTATCTGTTCTTAAAGGTCCCGTTCTTCGTGATCCCATTGTTCAAACTTTAGTTAGTGTGTAATGTTGCTGTTAGAGCATAAATAATACCTGTAAAATGATAAAGCTCAAAGTTCAATGCCAAGCGAGATATTTTATTTAACAGAAGTTCCCTTTCAAAGCCTACAGCGAACGGCTGGCTTGGACTACATCCTGGTACTTCCTTCATAAATGACGTCAGTAGAACAGTAGAAAAGACTAACCTCCGCCCACAAGAATATGCAAAAAAAGGGGGCGTGGTCTTGTTGCTGTCCCACGTGGAGAAGAGAACGTGTCGCGTGGAGAAAAGGAATTGTTGCGTTTGAGTGTGTTTGTCGCCATGTCGTCGAGACGCTGTTATTTTCATCCCGGAGTCAAATCACCTTTGTTTGGCTTTCCCAGGGACGCTGTAGAGATCATTAAGCGCATATATCTCCCGTTAAGAGGCGTGACCTTTCCACATGCGCTAAGCTGCTGTCGAAACACAACACAGGAACCGTGCCACGTTCGCTAAGCTGCGGTCAAATCATAACACGGGAACCGTGCCACGTTCGCTAAGCTGCGGTCAAATCACAACACGGGAACCGCTGGCACAATCAGAACTCGTTACATATTTCTGAAGGAGGGACTTCATAGAACAAGGAACTCATCAGCCCGTTTTTAGGACAGTGAAAACAGCGGTATACAGATAAGTAAATTGTGTTAAAATTGTGTAAATTGTGTTTTTTTACACGCGAAACATGAACACGTTATATTGCACACTGTAAACACAATCAAAGCTTCAAAAAAACACGAAGAACGGGACCTTTAAATGTGCCTACAGTTTAAATGTGCCTGAGTTTCTGCTCAACATCGGCAGAGTCACATCTTTAGAGATAAACCTCACGCATGCCGAAGCTCGGGCTGCACTGACCAGTCGGCCTTCAACATCACCGACCCACAGTACTGCATCTCGCCCACAGCGGAGGCACCAAACGCGGCGCGAGATTAAGCAGAAGGGGGGTAAGCGTGAGCGTATCCGGGATAGGCTAGCCAGCTATCCCCACAATAAACTGGATTACTGCCCTGTTGTGTCTTTTTTTGCGCTGTGTACTCAATGCGTGTCACTGACGCTTTCATATGATAGGAAAATATCCAAAAATAATGCTATAATCAACACTTACTCGTAACTCGTTCATCTCGACAGCTATAGTTACAAAGTTGGAAATAAGGAGGAAGGTGGGCTCGGGGATTCGACTGGGATTCGTGTTTATTCAGAACTCTTAGATACAAACAAAATAAACTCGCGCTGACAGCGCTCTCACAACTCTTAGCAATTTCTCCGTTTCTGGTCCATTGATGTCCGGTTCGTGAACGAATCGTTCTTCTGAACCGGATCTTTTTAGTGAGCCGGTTCTTTTTAGTGAACGGAACCAGTTCACCAAATCGGACTGAATCGTTCTAAATGGTTAGTGTCTCGAGTCAGCGCTGATCCATCATTTACTAAAGTTACTAACTTTCTGACATGAGTGACAGTCCCTCCGACTAGAAATAAAATAATATCCTGAAGTATATGCTAGTAACTACAACAGTTCACTGAACTGAGACGTGCTTAGAGAACTGATAAGAAGTGACATCCGTCTCTCTGGCAGCAGGCTTGTGCCTCGTAGACCTCGTTAAACCACGCCCCCTCCAATCATTTCAAATGCAAAGATGTCAGCCAATCACAACAGTGGGCGTTTTTATGGAATTCTCACAGCAGACACGCCCCTTGAAACAGGGCATTCACCCAGAGGGCAAACATCAGTATAGAAAAAATGCATTTTATTTCTAAATTATGTCATTTTATGATGTAAAAATCATACTAACAATATAAGTACACCTCAGAATACATTATAAAATAAAATAAAAAATCCATGCCATGGGACCTTTAAAGGTGCCCTAGAATGATTTGAAACAACATTTTAAATTGTTCTCTGGTATCTACATAGAGGGTATATGGCTTATTTAAGGTCAATAATTGTCCAGATACGGTTTTACAACTCTAGAAATCTTTCCCAGGATGAAATGGTCTGTTTTATTTGGAAGGGTCATGAATATTAATGCAGAGATCTGCTCTGATTGGCTATTTCACTGCGTGGCTCAATGATAGCTGACCGTCATGACAATGGAGAGATTAGGTATTCAACCTTATATGTTTGAGCCTGTTTCTGACGAAGATGCAGATTTTGAGGAACAACATGTTTTGAGATTGGAAATGAACGCTTCTGAATGGTAGGTTAAGTCTTTGTTTTAATTAGGAACCTGCAAAATCATTACGTCCATACCAGAACTTCAGCCTAAACGATAACTAGCATATAGCATTAAATATACACATCAGCAGTCACAACTTTTTTAGCATTGTGAAAACATTTTAATTATTGTAATGTGTCCCTGTATGATTTTACAATGATAGCTTCTTCACTTTGAATCACAAACTGAACTGGGTAGAGCTTAAATATGTTGTTTGTACAGTAACGTTTGAGTTTGACAGAAGAGTACTGATTTAAAAGTCCATTTATTTAGCCATTTAGTTATGCAAGCTACTTGGATTATCCTATTGTTACAATCAGAAATTGTTTAGACAGTCAAGAAGTGGATAAAATCACTTACTGCTTGCAGGTATATGGTTGGAATTGTCCCTTTCTTCAGTGTCGGACACTGAGCAAAGCCTGCTTGATATTGTCCCAGGTTTGAACTGTCCGTGGTGAAATGGGCTGAGCAAACTAACAACTTTGAATTAAATTGTTGCGGTATCCGATTATAAATAAACATCAACCATGCCTGTTGACATGTTTTATCTGTGGGAAGAGTATGAAACGTCTTCACATCCCCTGCACAGCCTGGGACATAACATTTGTTTCCATGATCTGCCATGTTCGCTATCCTCGCGTGACGCTTGTTTACCGGCATAACTCCAGATGATACGGCTGCGCAATTTTGCCTGACATGTGCTTGCATAATTATGCAAATGTTGGGGGCGTACATTTTAATGATCCCGACGATTGCATCATTTTCGGTGTTACGCTGAGATTTGCCTATTTTTCCGTGGTGTTTTTCACAAACGAGATTTACATATGAAGGAGGAGGCAATGGTGTTTGAGACTCACTGTATGTGATTCACATGTACTGAACTCCTGTTATTTAACTATGGCAAGGTTAATTCAATTTTTCATTCTAGGGCACCTTTAAATTAGATTAAAAGTTGCACAGTGTCTGTATTTTGAAAGTACCTTGCAGTACTTTTGCAAATAATTTTAGCATGAATTTTAGCATCAAAAAAAAGAAACAAGATACTGTTCCCTAGTCAGCTTTCTATGCACGCGCTCCGAGACGGGGCAAAATGCAGATTAGCAAAATATACTGCAGGCTTCAGATACACACCAAAACATTCAAAAAGCCTAGACAAAAATATGTCGAAATACAATTTTGGTAAGTATCCTCATAAACACAGACGGTTATGGCTCAAATGAATATAAACAGTCAAGAAAAAGTGTGTGTAATGGTATAGTGAGGAAAATAAGTATTTGAACACCCTGCTATTTTGCAAGTTCTCCCACTTAGAAATCATGGAGGGGTCTGAAATTGTCATCGTAGGTGCATGTCCACTGTGAGAGACATAATCTTAAAAAAAAAAAATCCAGAAATCACAATGTATGATTTTTTAACTATTTATTTGTATGATACAGCTGCAAATAAGTATTTGTACACCTGTCTATCAGCAAGAATTCTGACCCTCAAAGACCTGTTAGTCTGCCTTTAAAATGTCCACCTCCACTCCATTTATTATCCTAAATTAGATGCACCTGTTTGAGGTCGTTAGCTGCATAAAGACACCTGTCCACCCCATACAATCAGTAAGAATCCAACTACTAAGGCCAAGACCGGAGAGCTGTCCAAAGACACTAGAGACAAAATTGTACACCTCCACAAGGCTGGAAAGGGCTCCGGGGAAATTGCCAAGCAGCTTGGTGAAAAAAGGTCCACTGTTGGAGCAATCATTAGAAAATGGAAGAAGCTAAACATGACTGTCAATCTCCCTCGGACTGGGGCTCCATGCAAGATCTCACCTCGTTGGGTCTCAATGATCCTAAGAAAAGTGATAAATCAGCCCAGAACTACACAGGAGGAGCTGGTCGATGACCTGAAAAGAGCTGGGACCACCGTTTCCAAGGTTACTGTTGGTAATACACTAAGACGTCATGGTTTGAAATCATGCATGGCACGGAAGGTTCCCCTGCTTTAACCAGCACATGTCAAGGCCCGTCCTAAGTTTGCCAATGACCATTTGGATGATCCAGAGGAGTCATGGGAGAAAGTCATGTGGTCAGATGAGACCAAAGAACTTTTTGGTCATAATTCCACTAAACGTGTTTGGAGGAAGAAGAATGATGAGTACCATCTCAAGAACACCATCCCTACTGTGAAGGGGGGCACACAGCCAGGACCAAGGAGTGGCTCTGTAAGAAGCATATCAAGGTTCTGGCGTGGCCTAGCCAGTCTCCAGACCTAAACCCAATAGAGAATCTTTGGAGGGAGCTCAAACTCCGTGTTTCTCAGCGACAGGCCAGAAACCTGACTGATCTAGAGAAGATCTGTGTGGAGGAGTGGGCCAAAATCCCTCCTGCAGTGTGTGCAAACCTGGTGAAAAACTACAGGAAACGTTTGACCTCTGTAATTGCAAACAAAGGCTACTGTACCAAATATTAACATTGATTTTCTCAGGTGTTCAAATACTTATTTGCAGCTGTATCATACAAATAAATAGTTAAAAAATCATACATTGTGATTTCTGGATTTTTTTTTTAGATTATGTCTCTCACAGTGGACATGCACCTACGATGACAATTTCAGACCCCTCCGTGATTTCTAAGTGGGAGAACTTGCAAAATAGCAGGGTGTTCAAATACTTATTTTCCTCACTATATATTGGATCCGTGCAGCTCTTAAAGTAACAGCAGCCTAATAAATCTGATGCAGTCATTATTGTTAATCAAACAAAAGACAAAAATAAAATCACTTACTGTTCTTGAATAAATAACTTTGCATGAACTTACATTAGTTAAGCAAGTATATTTTTGCTGAAGTATCGATAATTGTGAAATTTCACTGACACTTAAAATGACTCATATCATGAAATAATACTTTGATCATAACCACCCACCAATAATAGTCAATAGTCTTCGCACGTGCACTTTGTTAACACGGCGGAGGTTCTTCTGCCTACGTCTAGCATGATCTTTCCGACGTGATTACGTAATCCGTGGTGCGCCACAGAGCAGCGCAAGATGAGCAATTTAGGTTATAAATTATACACTTTTTTTCTTTTAAATGACCGATGGTCTCGCTAGATAAGACCCTATTCCTCGGTTGGGATCGTACAGAGTCTCTGAAGCCCTTGCAAGCCCTTTGAAACTGCATTGATTTGGACCTTCAACCCGTTGTTTGTCATCAAAGTCCATTATGTGGAGAAGAATCCTGGAATGTTTTCCTCAAAAAACATGATTTATTTTCGACTTAAGAAAGAAAGACATGAACATCATGAGATGGGGGTGAGTAAATCATCAGGAAATGTTTAATTTTGAAGTGAACTAATCCTTTAAATAGCCCTGATTTCAATATTGACCTAATATGACATACCTGAGGAAAGGTCGTGAAAGACAGCAAATACACAGACAGAAATTAAATACTGCGATAAACGCAGCAGACACAGGCAGAGTAGAAAAACATATGAGAAGGACACAGCGAGCAATACAATTAAATGTCGTGTTATGTTTACTTTGGACATTACAGCTTCTCCTGTCATCTCCCGTGAAGATGGTTTTGACATTTAAACAGCTTTCTTCACATTTGGTGCGCGTGTTTTATTTACAGACTCCCTCGTGAACACTGCGGCACGTCCGCGTGTGTGTGCGTCAGCGAGCGAGTGTGATTTATTCACAGCGAGTCTCACTCTGGACCCCGTGGCTTCAGTTTTGGCCTGCCGACGGGCTCATATATTTCAGCTGAAATGGGAATGGGAGGAGGGGGGGGGTGTGGGTCTAATATTTCAGAACATTTTCCTGGCAGCATTTTAATAGACACGCACACCAAGGGGGGGAAGACAATAAGCGTTGCGCATCCCGGAGCACATTAAAACCGACTGCCCAAATCAATAACACAGTTGCACCTGTCACATGCTGAGGAGATTGGGAATGAATTGGCCTTGGAGGGGGAGTGAGAAACTAGCCTGACGACAGCCATGCTGGCTCAACATCAGCGTCTGCCTGGGGATGTCTGGATGAATACTGATTCCAGCAGTACAGGATGCCAGAGAGACCAAAAAATATGCAAAACCAGATCTCAGCACCTTCCGTGAATACATTTTGGTGTCAGCGCCATGGCAACAGAGCAACAGTGACATCATCGGGGGATGTCGGCACGGGCAATAATAATGAGGCCTGTCTGCTGCTAATCTGACAAAACAATAATCTAGTGATCTGTATTATGGAGAGAAGAACACTGAGAGCAGTGAATGTAGCCATTCGTCTTAAACAAGTTTACTCAGGGAATATCCTCATCCAAGTCTTTTTTTATTTTTTCAAATGACGATATTTTAAAGGGTTAGCTCCCCCAAAAATGAACATTCTGTCTTCATTTACTCACCCTCATATCCTTTCAAACCCGTAAGACTTTTGTTCATCTTCGAAGCACAAATGAAGATATTTTTTATGAAATCTGAGAGATTTCTGCCCCTCCATTGACAGTCCACGCAACTACTTTGACGCTTCATAAAAAGATCGTAAAACTGGAGAGACCGAAATTTCTCCGATTTAATTTTAAATATCTTCATTTGTGTTTCAAAGATGAACGAAAGTCTTACGGGTTCAGAATGGCATGAGGGTGAGTAACTGATGACAATTCTTTGTTTTTTTTTTTCATTTTTCCAGGGTGAACTATCCCTTTAATATCCCTTTAAACTGATGTCCAATTCAGTGTTGTTATTGTTAACTTAAACTCAATAATTGAAACAAATCTGAAATAAAATAAAATATTAGATGTAGGCTTAAATAATGTAAAATGTTTCTTTGGCAGCTAACTAAAATAAATAAGTTTAAATAGAAGTTCAAGAACTAAAAGTACTGAAAATAATAAATTAATGCTAAAAAGAAATATAAAAAAAACACAGACACTAATAAAAGTGACACAATTATTATTAAATCTTAAATGAAAACTTAAAATAAAAATAAAAGAAAATTCAAAACAGCAATAAATATGACAATAGTATATAAATAATACTAAAATAACACTGGCCCAATTCAATAACAGATACAGTAGAATTCAGTTTGATTCACAAAATGGCTGTAAGGAGAACATTTAGGAAACATAATTGGAATCATATTGGAGCCATACAAACATTAAATATTTGTTCTAATCAAAAACAGTGAATAACTAAACCAATGAATTTCACTACAAAAATGAGCGATGAGTCGATGACTAAAGTTACTGAATCATTATTTTTTTCTTAGAACGAACCAACTTGCTCAAGGTCAACTGTCAATCGAGTAGGTTCAAGCTCGGCTGTTACCTCATAATATATAAACACAGAGGTTAACTTTACCCTAGAGGGTCAAACTGAGGTAAAAGTCAAAGGTCAAAGATATAATCTAGGTTTTCAAATGTACATTTAGCACGCACGATCCATTGTAGCAGTGAGTGAGTCCGTGAATACAACACTACAGGCTTTAAATAATTCAACAAAGGACGGTTTTTGTTAGTGTTCACTTTAGGCGACTCTCCCTCTCAGTGGCCCAGCAGAGAACTTGAGTCACTTTAGACAGTCTCGGGGGACTGAGCGGAGATCGTCGTAGTGTAACTCCAACTAGCATGACCAACAACAAAAGGCCAATGCTCATAGGTATCGGTTACATTACTTTTTGCCATGGATGAGTTTGTACCAACCACTCTATTAGATTGTTTGCGACAAATACTCTACTAGACTGGAATTAGTTATCAAGACAATAAACAATGATTTAAACATTTTTTTGCCACACTTTACAATAAGATTTCATTTGTTAACATGAACTTACACAATGAATAATACTTCTACGGCATGCATTAATCGTAGGTCTGGTTTCACAGACAAGGCTTAGATTAAGCCAGGATTAGACCTTAGTTTAATTAGGACATTTAAGTATCTCTTATAAACCTTAGAAAAAAAAAACATTACTGGTGTGCATCTTGAGACTAAACAATGGCATTGACGTAGTTTAAGATAGGCCAGCGCAAGTTGCTTTCAGTTAAAACAGCTCAAACATGCATTTTAGTCTGGGACTAGCTCAAAAGCACACTCCGCTTTTTTTGAAAATAGGCTCACAGTTGAGTTTAACCGTTTTCGAATCCATTCAGCCGATCTCCGGGTCTGGTGGTAGCACTTTTAGCATGGCTTTGCATAGATCACTGAATCTGATTAGACTGTTAGCATCTCGCTCAAAAAAATGACCAAAGAGTTTCAATATTTTTCCTAGGAACTTTCCAAATCAAGAAACTTTGCAAGGAACTCAGCACCTGAAAATAGACTTACTTCCGTAAACATAACCAACATGACAACCTGCTTGCACAAGGAGCGTGCCTTGTAACCATGGAGACATTTGTGAGAGATGACTTTACTTTGGTGCAGATACTGAATCATATATATTTGCAACTCTGCAACTACACAAACTTAGTGCCGGTCACGTTGGAAGTTACCTAGTTGGGGACTATTTTCAGGCGCTGCATAATATGGTACGGCAGCAAAGTTCCTTGATTATTACGCAGGAATGAGAGTATAGCTCTTAGCCACATCGGCCTAGAAAATCTTTTCATTTTCCGTCAGACTCGGTCTTAGTACACGATGTAACTACAGAAGAGTCAAGTTTTAAATAGGACAAATATTGAAACTCTTTGGTCATTTTTGAGCGAGATGCTAACGGTCTAATCAGTCAATGATCTATGCTAAGCTATGCTAAAAGTGTTACCGCCATACCCGGAGATCGGCTCAATGGATTCGAAAACGGTAAAACTTAGCTGTTTAACTCTAGGGGAGTCTATTTTCAAAATAGTGCAGTGTTCCTTTAAGCCTTGTCTGTGAAAGCAGCCATGAATCTTACTTTCTACATTTACTAATACATTTCTGATCTAACATAAACAAACAATGAACAATTATATATATATCATGTTAAGTAATGCTAACAGTATAAGACCTTATTATAAAGTGTTAAGCATAACCTAATTAATATTCATGAGCTTCAAAACATGTTTTGGCGCCAACACTTTTTAATACAAAGCCAGTGCTAAATAACTTATCCTAAGCAACGGAAGGGCCAACAATTCCTGGAGCCTCTCTCACACAAAGGCACATTAGAAACAAAAATGGCTGCTTACAATGGCAAAGGAAAGAAAAATAATCAAAATGTTTTTGTCTATAAATACATCAACATCCCGTCTTGAGGTCAACAAAGAGCTTTCACAGAACTTTGCCAGCATAATATTTCAGTCATGTTGCTCAAGCGCCAACCTTCAGAGATAAGAAGACACCAGCTTTCCTTGACCCCGGCATAAATGATGGATCAAAACCAGCCGCCCACACTTTGATTTGATCAAGGCATCAAATTCATGAAGCAGTTTGACATGTGACTTTGCCTTTGGGCATTATGGGAAGTGACTGGACCAAAGAGAAGATGGATTAAGAACTATTGATCTGATCGGGGGTTGAAGACAGAAACCGAGAGAGAAAGATAATGATGCATATAGGAAAAGAAGAGTGCGAGTTGATGTGGGAGGGATGCAGAGAGAGGAAAGATGGAGAGCGACGATACAGGAAATACTTCAGAACTGACAGTCTGTTAAAGGGTCACAGACAACAGATGAAAAATAAACCAATGCAAAATACAAACTTATAAAATAAGCCACCAGTCAAAAGCAGTTACAGGTTTCAATGAAACACAATCCTTCAGAAATTAAATATGCTGATTTGGTGCTCAATTATTATTGATTATCAATAAATTAATTACTGGATTAACATATTTTGAAATATAATATAATAAATTAATATAATTAATATAATTAATATATATATATATATATATATATATATATATATATATATATATATATATATATATATATATATATATATATATATATATATATATATATATATATATATATATATATATATATATATAATACTTTTGTCTGTTGATGGCATTCAAAAACTGCGTTTTTTTTTCCACTTCAGTCTTTCTGTGAAAACAAATTCAACAGTTTTATTACATTATATTATTGATCAACAGATTTGGGTGAAAAGGCATATTTTTGCGTTTAACGCTTTCCCTTGGATGGCAACATAACATATAAGCAAAACCTTTAAAGCCACACAGCTAGAAAATCTTCATACAAGTGGAAAGATGTCAACAGCAATGTTTGGCCATTTACTGCATCAGGTAAATTAATACAAACATAATATTTTAAAATATTCGAGGGTCCTGTGGGAATCCCAGACGTGTGTTTGAGCTGCCAAAGTCATGAAATAATTTACAAAGACATTACTTTTAACTTTTAAAATATGTCAATAAACGTTTGCCAGAGCCTTATGTGCCAGAGAAACAAGCAGGCAGCCATCTTTAACATTTTGTGTTTGAACTTACGTTTTTGCGACAACTCTGTATATTTCTATGGCATCGCTGTTGAAGAGTAATTAGTTGGTGAAGTGAAGACGGACGGAACACAATGAGTGCAGTGCTTAAAAGAGGCGGGGCTACACAAGGTCTATAATGGGATTCTTCAATGAAACTGAGAATACGATTTTAAAAGCTACACTTGTAGGCAACAGCAGCATGCAGAAACACTTTGATACTAACCATTATCTTAGCAAATGCCCAAAGCTTCCACAATTAACAAAAAAATACTGTATGAATGACAGCAAAAACTATGTTGTAAACGACAAATATTTGACAAAAACTTGCGTAATAGTAGTAATACTATTTGATATTCAGAAATAAATAAATGTAAAAAGCAAAGGCCAGTAGCATCATTACAGGGATAGTTGACCAATAATTTACTCAAGCCATCCTAGGTGTATATGACATTCTTCTTTCAGATGAATACAATAAGAGTTATATTAAAAAATGTCCTTGCTTCTCCAAGTTTTATAATGGCAGTGAATGGCAGCCCAAAATTTGAAGCCCAAAAAAGTGCATCCATCCATTATAAAAGTAATCCACACGGGTCCAGGGGGTTAATAAAGGCCTTCTAAAGCAAATCGATGGGGTTTTGTAAGAAAAATATCCATATTCAACACGTTACAAAGTAAAATATCTAGCTTCCAGAAAGTGTAACGTCTCTTACGGTTCAAAATGCTTGCGCCATGTCCAACGTCATCGTTCAAGTTACGCTTTTGTCGTAAGTTGAATATGCAAGGCGGTCCACCGGAAGCTAGATATTTAACTTTTTTTTTTAACATTTAAAATATGGATATTTTTTTCTTACAACGATTCGCTTCAGAAGGCCTTTATTAACCCCCTGGAGCCTGTAGATTACTTTTATAATGGATGGATGCACTTTTTTGGGCTGCCATTCACTGCCATTATAAAGCTTGGAAGAGCCAGGACCTTTTTTTTTTTTTTTTTATATAACTGATTGTATTCGTCTGAAAGAAGAATGTCATATACACTTAGGATGGATGAGTAAATGGATTGAAGGTGAGTAAATCATGGGTTAATTTTCATTTTTGGGTGAACTATCCCTTTAAAAACAACACTGACTATTTGTGTTCTTAATAAATGTTCCTGTTCTTACTGTGTGTGACTCATCAGTGCATGCTTGGAATAACCAACAGCACTAGCCAACAGTCCTTCAATCAAATCTGGATGGACATTATTCCCCATTGTTTCAAATTGTAAATACATCACATTATAGAAGTTAAATGCATTTTTTGAAGGAGATTATGCTTAATTTCATGTTTTCAAGCTATCTTGCTAAACACTGGATTCATTTGGTTGTAATCACTGACTAACGTCTGCAACCGAGCCAAACTGTGGTTCTCAGCTGCCGGCCCATGAGAACATCCTGGAGACGGCTAACAGCATTTGGCTATGCGTGATGTGACAGGGAATCTCAAAGGAGAGTTAGGGAGTTTTTACAGCACTTAGGGCCTATTTACACTTAGTCACTTCATGAGTCTCGGTCGATCGGACCGCTATCCATTTGGGTACGCACATTCCACTCACACTTGGCCACATGAATGTGTCTCTGCAAAACCAATCTACTATATCCGACCAAATTATGTTCTATTGTATATTCTATATGTAAATACAAATACAAGAGAGCTCTCTTTCTCTGCAAGTTCTCCCACTTAGAAATCATGGAGGGGTCTGAAATTGTCATCGTAGGTGCATGTCCACTGTGAGAGACATAATATTAAAAAAAAAATCCAGAAATCACAATGTAAGATTTTTTAACTATTTATTTGTATGATACAGCTGCAAATAAGTATTTGAACACCTGAGAAAATCAATGTTAATATTTGGTACAGTAGCCTTTGTTTGCAATTACAGAGGTCAAACGTTTCCTGTAGTTTTTCACCAGGTTTGCACACTGCAGGAGGGATTTTGGCCCACTCCTCCACACAGATCTTCTCTAGATCAGTCAGGTTTCTGGCCTGTCGCTGAGAAACACAGAGTTTGAGCTCCCTCCAAAGATTCTCTATTGGGTTTAGGTCTGGAGACTGGCTAGGCCACGCCAGAACCTCGATATGCTTCTTACAGAGCCACTCCTTGGTTATCCTGGCTGTGTGCTTTGAGTCATTGTCACGTTGGAAGACCCAGCCTCGACCCATCTTCAATGCTCTAACTGAGGGAAGGGGTTGTTCCCCAAAATCTCGCAATACATGGCCCCGGTCCTGTTCCCATCCTCTCCTTAATACAGTGCAGTCGCCCTGTCCCATGTGCAGAAAAACACCCCCATGCTTCACAGTATGGATGGTGTTCTTGGGATGGTACTCATCATTCTTCATCCTCCAAACACGTTTAGTGGAATTATGACCAAAAAGTTCTATTTATGTCTCATCTGACCACATGACTTTCTCCCATGACTCCTCTGGATCATCCAAATGGTCATTGGCAAACTTAAGACGAGCCTTGACATGTGCTGGTTTAAGCAGGGGAACCCTCCATGCCATGCATGATTTCAAACCATGA
This sequence comes from Romanogobio albipinnatus, assembly GCA_023566225.1. Classification (NCBI taxonomy): domain Eukaryota; kingdom Metazoa; phylum Chordata; class Actinopteri; order Cypriniformes; family Gobionidae; genus Romanogobio; species Romanogobio albipinnatus. The sequence continues at coordinate 15,048,614 of CM042242.1, read as the reverse complement.
CGTCTAAGTGTATTACCAACAGTAACCTTGGAAACAGTGGCCCCAGCTCTTTTCAGGTCATTGACCAGCTCCTCCCGTGTAGTTCCGGGCTGATTTCTCACCTTCCTTGGGATCATTGAGACCCCACAAGGTGAGATCTTGCATGGAGCCCCAGTCCGACGGAGATTGACAGTCATGTTTAGCTTCTTCCATTTTCTAATGATTGCTCCAACAGTGGACCTTTTTTCACCAAGCTGCTTGGCAATTTCCCCGGAGCCCTTTCCAGCCTTGTAGAGGTGTACAATTTTGTCTCTAGTGTCTTTGGACAGCTCTTTGGTCTTGGCCATGTTAGTAGTTGGATTCTTACTGATTGTATGGGGTGGACAGGTGTCTTTATGCAGCTAACGACCTCAAACAGGTGCATCTAATTTAGGATAATAAATGGAGTGGAGGTGGACATTTTAATGGCAGACTAACAGGTCTTTGAGGGTCAGAATTCTAGCTGATAGACAGGTGTTCAAATACTTATTTGCAGCTGTATCATACAAATAAATAGTTTAAAAAATCATATATTGTGATTTCTGGATTTTTTTTTTTAGATTATGTCTCTCACAGTGGACATGCACCTACGATGACAATTTCAGACCCCTCCGTGATTTCCAAGTGGGAGAACTTGCAAAATAGCAGGGTGTGCAAATACTTATTTTCCTCACTGTATATGAATGAAAGTGATGACGTAAGAAACGTTTTACATTTTCGAAATTTAGATTAAAAGCGAATGTGTGCATACTTTAAAATAAAACATTTGCAAATAGTTTCAATTGATTACTTCACAAATAAGACCTTTCTTCTTCTTTTTTTCCCCATACATTGATTTTAATCCTTTAATTAATTCCTCTAAATAAAAATACCAATTAGCCAATTTTAGTTAGAACCTAGAACCGGCCCTGGTCGTTATCGGTACATTTTAAAGTAAAAAGCCAATTTTGGTAGGTCATGTAGAAGTTCTAAAATTACGCAGGTACCAATATGCTATCCCGAATCTTATCCAACTGTAATGGATGTTTTTTTTCCCGCCACACATTTTTTGAATGGATCGCACAAAAATCCAAGTGTACTGCATGTAGGCACTATATCAGGCACATAAACCAGCAGCAAAACCAACTGGAGACGAACAGAATCATGTAGCGCACACACTCACACAGAGCACTAGGCCGTAGGAATTTAAGTGAGGGTGCTGAAGAAATTAGGCAGGGAAGGAAGGAAATGGGATGTTGACTTGAACTGGCCTCCAGGGCAGCAAAGAGCCTCTCCCTCTGCAGCCTGAATGTGTGTATCTGACAGTTTGATCGAGTGAGTGGAGGTCTCCCCATGGCCTGCGTGTAGCGCACCACAGAACAGATTGAGCCTACGGGCATTTCTCTCGTCTTCTCTCTCTCTCTCTCTCTCTCTTTCTCTCTCTCTCTGCTCGTTCTCTCTCTTCTATGTCCTTGTGTGGGCTGCAAAACACTGAGAATAAAGAGTGGATGGATGGATCAGAGACAAGACAGAGCGGGAGAGAACGAGAGAGAAAGAAGACTCAGCAGTCGAGTCGTTGGCCCTCTCTGTTCAGTCACTGTGGTGTGTGTGTATGTGCTTGTATCAGTTCCTAGGAGGCCCGAGCTCTGATTTCTGGGGTCAGTCGGCCGTTTCACGCTTGACTTGTCATTCAACCACAGAGCTCCTCACTATGGGTGACAGAAACTGAAGGAGATTGGCTTTCTTTTCTCTTTCTCTCACTCGTTATATAAAGCTTTTGCAACATTATACATGGCTATACTGTCACTTGATCAATTTAATGCATCCTTGCTGAATAAATGTATTCATTTCTTTAAGTGCTTTCCACCCCAATAAAACAATTCTTACCGACCCAAAACCTTTGAACGGTAGTACAATGTTACAAAAGCTTTCTATTTCAGATAAATACTGTTCTTTTGAACTTTCTATTAATCAAAGAATCCTAAAAAAAATGTTTTACACAACTGTTTTCAACATTGATAATAATCATAAATGTTTCTGACCATATGACTTTCTCCCATGACTCCTCTGGATCATCAAATGGTCATTGGCAAACTTAAGACGGGCCTTGACATGTGCTGGTTTAAGCAGGGGAACCTTCCGTGCCATGCATGATTTCAAACCATGACGTCTTAGTGTATTACCAACAGTAACCTTGGAAACGGTGGTCCCAGCTCTTTTCAGGTGATTTCTGAAGGATCGTGTGACACTGAAGACTGAATAACGATGCTGAAAATTCAGCTTTGATCACAGGAATAAATTACATTTTAAAATATATAACAATAGAAAACAGTTATTTAAAATTTTAATAATATTTCACAATATCACAGCTTTTTTTGTATTTTTAATAAACATAAATGCAGCGTTGGTGAACAGAAGAGTTCTTTAAAAACAAAAAAATCTTAATGATTCCAAACTTTTGACTGGTACTGTATAATAGTTATATGTAATCACTTTTCACAATACTGTTGTTCATTTGTGTCATGATTGAATGCACCAATGATGTCTTAAACTGCTGTCTAGGTAGGCAGATTTTGAATCGGAGTTGTTGTGTTTCTATCAGAGTGGATCTGGAAGTTAGAGAACAAGCACAGATCTGTATTGTGTCTATATTTGTACACAGTAAATCAGCTTTTGTTTGCCTTGTTTTGTTTTTCATCGTCGCAAGCTGTCATACGCTTCTCTGTTTAGTTTCACCTGATGAAAACTTGGAGTGCAGCCTGTGAAGTGTTCTCGAAATAAAATTTAAAATAGAGTAACAAAGAAACCGAGAGATGGAAAAGAAAAATAAAGGAAATATGAGACAGAGAGAGTGAGAGAGAGTGTGTGTGTGTGTGTGTGTGTGTGTGTGTGTGTGTGTGTGTGTGTGTGTGTGTGTGTGTGTGTGAGAGAGAGAGAGAGAGAGAGGAGAGAGAGGAGAGAGAGAGAGAGAGAGAGAGAGAGAGAGAGAGAGAGAGAGAGAGAAGAGAGAGAGGAGAGAGAGAGAGAGGAGAGAGAGAGAGAGAGAGAGAGAGAGAGAGAGAGAGAGAGAGAGAGAGAGAGAGAGAGAGAGAGAGAGAGAGAGAGAGAGAGAGAGAGAGAGAGAGAGAGAGAATCCCAAGGCATTGAATAATTTAGAGAAGCAAGGGGTAGGGGACAAAACAAAAGAGCAGGAGAAAAACACCAACAGTTTGACCCAGCGCAATACACCAGAAATATCACAGACAAGCTCTCGCTCTTGCTCTCTCTCTCTCATTTTCTCTGCAGAAGACATCACTAGCAGCCATATTCATCAGTTCTGTCTCTCCTCTGAAAAATAACAGGATGGCTGACAAGTCAGTTATCAGTAGTTAGACTAGAGTTACTGTCAAACTAGGTACTTGCTGATTGGAGAAGGCATTTTAAGTACCTAATAACAAGCAAATAAGTTTAATATAATTAATATAATATAGATCTGTTTTCTTTTAACTTTGATTAAGGCCTGTATATGCCACAATATGTTGATTTGGTTTGAATACATCTCTACCATCAACAAGTGCTATTGGATTTAGCTTTCACAGGAATGATTCCCCTTTTCAGCCCCTCTCTTCTCTCACTGACTCCCTCATCCCTCTTACAATCTCCTTACAGCAACCTGTCCTTTCCTCTCCTGTTTGTCTACAATCCATCACTTTAATCCAATAGGCCTGACTGAGGGCAATCTAACAGGTTTGTGTGAGTCTCTATGAAGGCCACTCTCAACAACTGCGTTTCCTGAAAAAGCAGAGATTAGAGACAACAGTGCTCTGAGTGGGTCAGATGAAGAATGAGTCCATTCACCTGGAGTCTCAGCCTTAGATGGACTATTTGATGTATGCTGCACATGAAACAGCATGAGTGGGCAAAAATAGCCAGTCTCAATCTGAGTGACTGCCTTCCATAGCCTAGAAATCTAATTTGCAGCCAGGGTCGTCTAGAGACTCTCCGTTGTAGTGCGAGCTGGAAAAACCAAACTCTGGTCAGGCCAATTACATCATGTATAGAGTCGGTGGGCGGGCTTAACATTATGACGGCAGAGTTGAGGCGGTTACGCGTGCTACTTGTAAACAAGAAGCTGGCGAACAGCGGTCTTTCGAATCGGCTTTGGCCATGACTCTGGAAGACTTGGAGTTAAGCTTTTCTTTGAGAAAAGAACAAAGAAAGCCACTGAAGTCATTCTTAAGAAAGGAAGATGTGTTCTGAGTTTTGCCGACCAGATACGGCTACCAGAAAACAAAGTAATTTTTACACATTGTACGTACCAGATTGCTACAATAATCTTCTGAGTAAGAGCTGATTGGAGGCAAAGATTGGAAATTTTACCAGCAAAATCCACTTCAACTGTCGTCTAAGATTATTTATTTCGTAAGATTAGTTATTTATTTCATGAGCAACCACTTTGTTGCATGATGTTATTGTGGTATTAATGATTTTATATTTACAAACCATACATATTATATTAATCAAATAGTAATACAAATTTGACTTACACTACCAATAAAAAAAAAAATATTTTTCAGCAAGGATGCGTTAAACTGATCAATACACATGACAGTAAAGACTTTCATAAAGTTATAAACAAATAATTGCTAAATTTAAAATAATTTCTGTTCTTTTGAACTTTATATTCTTAAAGAATATGGAAAATCACGGTTTCCACAAAAAGTATTAAGCAGTTCAACGGTTTTTCAACCTTGATAATAATAATAAATGTTACTTGAGCACTAAATCAGTTATTTCAATGATTTCTGAATGATCATGTGACACTGAAGACTGGAGTGATGGCTGCTGAAAATAAATGAGATTTTTTATTGTATTGTTTTTGATCAAATTAATGCTTGCTTGGACTACTTAAAAACACTTTTTAAATTGTTTATGTTTTTTTTTAACATAAAAAAATGACCGTCCACAAACTAAACTAACAGTCTAACTGGCCAATAAGCAACAAAATGAACCAGACATTGCAATTGCTTGTTTGCTTTAACAAATCAGCATATTTAATTAATTTATTTATTTATTGTATTTCATATAATTAATTGCATAATGTCTAATGTTAAGGATTGTATTTTACTTATTATGCACACTTAAAAATCTAGAGAGACAAACAAGCTAAGAACAAATAAACAATCAGGATTGGAAAAAAAATGTCAACAAATTGTGCTACTTTGACAGCTCCCTCTCTCTCTCTGTTTTTCTCTGGGCGTATATTAATGGTTTGTCCCTTGTTTGTAAATGTGCCAGGTTGTGTGAGTGGCTGCAGGCTGTCTATTACAGCTCTCCTGAGGGGCTCGGCTCCATATGGCCGCGCATATGGCACTCAGTACCATCAATTAATGCTGCTACAACTCTGATTTTCTACCAGCGCTGTCTGTCTTCCGCCTGTCGTTTCTCCTCCTCTCTTCATCTCTCAGGGTTTGCGGTGTTTCTCTTTTCCCCCACCTGGGAATGGAGTGTCAAGTTGATAGTCTCAAATCTGATAAACGCAAATCTGTCTCACGTTTGAGACATGTCTCATAAAGGGTGAAGCCGATTGGAGGTTTCTTTCTGATTTGGGGAGATGTAGCAGAGAGGAAATGTCAGTCAGTGCGGGAGAACGTCTTGGATTTGATATAAAGTTGTGTCAGAAAGTCTGCGATACCCAATTTCAGGTTGCAATTAAAAACATTTGTATGATGTTATTTTTAGTTTCACTACATGCAAATTTAATTAGTAATATCAGTAGACGGAAATAGAAAAAAAGTTCCCTGAACACTCCAACATCCACAATTGGCCAAACAACTAGATAGTAGGAAAGAAGTCAAGAGTAAAGTTATAAAATATTCTAAAAAAGTTATTTTTTTCTACCCAAATCCTGGGTTGAGCCTTTTGGGTCATTTTTTGGGGAGGTTATTTTTTCAGTGTTTGGGTATTTATGTGTTACCCAGCTCCTGGGTCAGACATGACATAACCCAAGGGTTGGGTAGTTTCTGTGTTACCCAGATCCTGGGTCAGACGTAATAACCCAGTGTTTGGGTAGTTTTTGTGTTACCCAGCTCCTGGGTCAGACATGACATAACCCAGTGTTTGGGTAGTTTTTGTGTTACCCAGCTCCTGGATTAGACATAACCCAGGGGTTGGGTAGTTTTTGTGTTACCCAGATCCTGGGTCAGACGTAATAACCCAGTGTTTGGGTAGTTTTTGTGTTACCCAGCTCCTGGATTAGACATAACCCAGGGGTTGGGTAGTTTTTGTGTTACCCAGATCCTGGGTCAGACGTAATAACCCAGTGTTTGGGTAGTTTTTGTGTTACCCAGCTCCTGGGTCAGACATGACATAACCCAGTGTTTGGGTAGTTTTTGTGTTACCCAGCTCCTGGATTAGACATAACCCAGGGGTTGGGTAGTTTTTGTGTTACCCAGATCCTGGGTCAGACGTAATAACCCAGTGTTTGGGTAGTTTTTGTGTTACCCAGCTCCTGGATTAGACATAACCCAGGGGTTGGGTAGTTTTTGTGTTACCCAGATCCTGGGTCAGACGTAATAACCCAGTGTTTGGGTAGTTTTTGTGTTACCCAGATCCTGGGTCAGACGTAATAACCCAGAGTTTGGGAAGTTTTTGTGTTACCCAGATCCTGGGTCAGACGTAATAACCCAGAGTTTGGGAAGTTTTTGTGTTACCCAGCTCCTGGATTAGACATAACCCAGGGGTTGGGTAGTTTTTGTGTTACCCAGATCCTGGGTCAGACGTAACAACCCAGTGTTTGAGTAGTTTTTGTGTTACCCAGATCCTGGGTCAAACGTAACAACCCAGTGTTTGAGTAGTTTTTGTGTTACCCAGCTCCTGGGTCAAACGTAACAACCCAGTGTTTGAGTAGTTTTTGTGTTACCCAGATCCTGGGTCTAACGTAACAACCCAGTGTTTGAGTAGTTTTTGTGTTACCCAGATCCTGGGTCAAACGTAACAACCCAGTGTTTGAGTAGTTTTTGTGTTACCCAGATCCTGGGTCAAACATAACAACCCAGTGTTTGAGTAGTTTTTGTGTTACCCAGCTCCTGGATTAGACATAACCCAGGGGTTGGGTAGTTTTTGTGTTACCCAGATCCTGGGTCAGACGTAATAACCCAGAGTTTGGGAAGTTTTTGTGTTACCCAGCTCCTGGATTAGACATAACCCAGGGGTTGGGTAGTTTTTGTGTTACCCAGATCCTGGGTCAGACGTAACAACCCAGTGTTTGAGTAGTTTTTGTGTTACCCAGATCCTGGGTCTAACGTAACAACCCAGTGTTTGAGTAGTTTTTGTGTTACCCAGATCCTGGGTCAAACGTAACAACCCAGTGTTTGAGTAGTTTTTGTGTTACCCAGATCCTGGGTCAAACGTAACAACCCAGTGTTTGAGTAGTTTTTGTGTTACCCAGATCCTGGGTCAAACGTAACAACCCAGTGTTTGAGTAGTTTTTGTGTTACCCAGATCCTGGGTCAAACGTAACAACCCAGTGTTTGAGTAGTTTTTGTGTTACCCAGATCCTGGGTCAAACGCAACAACCCAGTGTTTGAGTAGTTTTTGTGTTACCCAGATCCTGGGTCAAACGTAACAACCCAGTGTTTGAGTAGTTTTTGTGTTACCCAGATCCTGGGTCAAACGTAACAACCCAGTGTTTGAGTAGTTTTTGTGTTACCCAGATCCTGGGTCAAACGTAACAACCCAGTGTTTGAGTAGTTTTTGTGTTACCCAGATCCTGGGTCAAACGTAACAACCCAGTGTTTGAGTAGTTTTTGTGTTACCCAGATCCTGGGTCAAACGTAACAACCCAGTGTTTGAGTAGTTTTTGTGTTACCCAGATCCTGGGTCAAACGTAACAACCCAGTGTTTGAGTAGTTTTTGTGTTACCCAGATCCTGGGTCAAACGTAACAACCCAGTGTTTGAGTAGTTTTTGTGTTACCCAGATCCTGGGTCAAACGTAACAACCCAGTGTTTGAGTAGTTTTTGTGTTACCCAGATCCTGGGTCAAACGTAACAACCCAGTGTTTGAGTAGTTTTTGTGTTACCCAGATCCTGGGTCAAACGTAACAACCCAGTGTTTGAGTAGTTTTTGTGTTACCCAGATCCTGGGTCAAACGTAACAACCCAGTGTTTGAGTAGTTTTTGTGTTACCCAGATCCTGGGTCAAACGTAACAACCCAGTGTTTGAGTAGTTTTTGTGTTACCCAGATCCTGGGTCAAACGTAACAACCCAGTGTTTGAGTAGTTTCTGTGTTACCCAGCTCCTAGGTCAGACATAACCCAGCGTTTGAGTAGTTTTTGTGTTACCCAGATCCTTGGTCAGACGTAACAACCCAGTGTTTGAGTAGTTTTTGTGTTACCCAGATCCTGGGTCAAACGTAACAACCCAGTGTTTGAGTAGTTTTTGTGTTACCCAGATCCTGGGTCAAACGTAACAACCCAGTGTTTGAGTAGTTTTTGTGTTACCCAGATCCTGGGTCAAACGTAACAACCCAGTGTTTGGGTAGTTTTTGTGTTACCCAGATCCTGGGTCAAACGTAACAACCCAGTGTTTGAGTAGTTTTTGTGTTACCCAGATCCTGGGTCAAACGTAACAACCCAGTGTTTGAGTAGTTTTTGTGTTACCCAGATCCTGGGTCAAACGTAACAACCCAGTGTTTGAGTAGTTTTTGTGTTACCCAGATCCTGGGTCAAACGTAACAACCCAGTGTTTGAGTAGTTTTTGTGTTACCCAGATCCTGGGTCAAACGTAACAACCCAGTGTTTGAGTAGTTTTTGTGTTACCCAGATCCTGGGTCAAACGTAACAACCCAGTGTTTGAGTAGTTTCTGTGTTACCCAGCTCCTAGGTCAGACATAACCCAGCGTTTGAGTAGTTTTTGTGTTACCCAGATCCTTGGTCAGACGTAAAAACCCAGTGTTTGAGTAGTTTCTGTGTTACCCAGCTCCTAGGTCAGACATAACCCAGTGTTTGGGTAGTGTTTGTGTTTATCTATAAACTCACTCAGCCCTGAGAGAACACAGGGTGGCGGTCTGAAGTTAGAAGTTCCCCGCTGAACATGATACAAGCTCCAGCACGAGATCCAGCGACGTTTTGGTGGAAACGGGACAACAGAGACTGGTCGATTACACTTGAATTACTTCTAAATGTTTAATTTTTACTTCTTATATTTGTTAAACAAGCTTAAATGTAGGCAATATGTATTAAAACCGATATACAATATGCTATACTATAAAATATGAGTGAAAATAAAGGAATTATGTAAGCCAGTGGTTGTGTGGAGTATTTTAAAAACGTTTAGGAGGATTTAAATGAATCCATAAACATTAATTATTGTATGAGGTAAAAAAAAAAGAATAAAATAAGCTAGCATTATAGTATAGTAAAAACGAATCAACCCATTATGCTGGGTTAAACAAACAACCCAGTTTGCTATATTTACCCAGACCTTGGTTTTTTTACCCAGTGTATAGTGATTGCCTTTCAAAAATAATAAATGAAAACAAAATGACAGAAATATAGAAACAAATAAAAGTTGATGTCTGACATTCACATATATGATGCTGATTGAATTGAAAAATGAGCAGGCCATCAAAAAGATTTACTAATTATCAGCTCCCGATGGACGAAGTCACCTTCTAATGCCCCATTTGAAACGAAGTTGTGTTTTTCAGACCGTGAGCAATTAACAAGCTTATTTGAACAGCAGAAGTTCCCATTGTGTGCTCCAAACAGTCTCATTTTAAACATACGCACACAAAGGAAGTTCTGGAAACGTTTTGGACAACTAGTCATTTTGAAGATCAAAGTGAAACGGTGCAGAGTGACTCCAGTTCTTCAGATTTGGATTGTTTTTGTTGTGTCTGCTTTCTTAGACATTTCCATCGGAAGCTTGAAGGTGGCTGTCAGTTCTAGAGAGAATGCCTCCATCTCATTAAAGTCTGATGCAACTCATACATATGTGCGTTCAGACACATATACACACACACACACACACACACACACACACACACACAGTAATTCTGCTTTGCATCGATAAAGTAAATCACTTGTCTTGCGTATCTTATGGTAAACGAGGATTTTCTCTCTTCAAAGTAATCCCTATTCACAAACACCCAGGAAACCCAAGACAAGACATTAACGCATCACCCTCTTCTTGATCGCCTTCCAAAAGATTTTGCATGCCTGCCAGGGCCGTTCCTCCCAGATCTCAATGTCTAAGCCCAGGCTTGATTGATTGAGTCAAGCTGCTAGTTACCATGCGAACCTAGACCGTTGCCTGGGAGACCATCACAAAGTGTTTCCTGGGATTTTCAAGGTCACTGGTTGGAGCAGGTCTCGCTGAGGGGTGCACTCCCTAACTATGAGGGCCCAGTAGGGGGGTCTTTCACAAAACCTAGATAATACCCCTATTCAGTCTTCTTTTCTGCATTGGTCATGCTTGGATTCCACAGAGGATCCTCAACAAATTTGTTGTAATGTGCTGGCATTGCTTGATTGTTAGAATTATGCTAAAAGATACATAATCGCTGCCTAAGTCTCAATAGAACAAATGTTTGAACTTTAATGCATTGGATAATAATATATGAAACCAAGTGCCATCTGCATCTTCATTTTCTAAGCTATATATTTATATATTAAATTTCTGTCACCATTTGTATACTGTTTATATACAACACGCAATGTTTCTGTGGCTGTCCAAAGCACATGAATATAAGGCACGCGATTGGTTGTCGGTTCTAAGCATCTAGTCGTAACATTCGAACACTGCATCCTGTCACACTGCACACGTTTGGCACCACAATGCAGGGTCAACACCCTTCATAACTGCATAACTTCATAACCCTTCATAACTGCATAACGGGTAAAAAAGTGGTGCTAACCAGAGGTGGGTAGTAACGAATTACATTTACTTAGTTACATTTTACTTGAGTACATCTTTTGGGTAACTTGTACTTTTAGAGTATATTTAAAGATGGTAACCTTTACTCTTACTCAAGTACATTTCTTGTGAAAAAACTGTACTTTTACTTTTTTTGTTACATTCGGTGGCGTTCCTCCGCTACTGTCAAATGGTAATAATTATATTATATATATTTTTTAAATAAGTTAATATGATTTTCGCAAGTCTCGCGAAACGTTGGAGAGGCTGCTTCGCGAGAGGTGGCTACGCATCACCCGCTTATAATTAGCGTGCGTTTAGTCGGAAGATGCTGGTCGAAGCAGGGGAAGATGTGTGTGAGCTACGGGAGGCAGATCACCCGTGGCATCAAGTTCAGTCTATGTTTTCACTCCAAGATGTCAAAAAGAATATTTTCATAATGCGATGCATGCTGTGTGCACCAAAATGACCTGACATCTCAGCATACAAGAATTCCACCCTGAAAAAACATGTAGCGGTAAGTGTCACGATGATGCCTATATTTGAACACTATTAATGGCAATTTGGTAACTATGGGAAATTTTCCCTTATTGTAATACTATTTCACACACTGTCCGAGTGTTTTCCTCATATGCGCTCTTGTGCAAGCATAATCGTTTGAATCCTCCAAACAACACACGTCCACGAACAAACGTTCACATCTGCACATTTACATACTTTTTTTCCACAAAACGAAACAAATTGAATAGCCTAATGTGACGTCTTGCATTTATACACAAATCCGGACAGACACCTGTCTGAAGTGTAAAAAATACATACAAATAAAAACGGGATTGAATTGTATTCCTACCTAAAGAATGTATGCATGCATGCATGCATACATACATACATACATACATACATACATACATACATACATACACATACATACACATACATATATATATTATATATATATATACATACATATATACATACATACATGCATACATGCATACATACATACATACATACACATTATATACACATTATATATATATATAATTTTTTTACAATAAGGTTCATTAGTTAACATTAGTTAACTACATTAGTTAACATGAACTAATAATGAACTGCACTTATAAAGCAGTTATTTATCTTTGTTAATGTTAATTTCAACATTTACTAATTATTACATTATTAAAATCTTGTTAACATTCGTTAATGCACTGTGAACTAACATGAACAAACCATGAACAGCTGTATTTTTATTAACTAACGTTAACAAAGATGAACTAATGCTGAACAGAGGTGTTGGTCATGATTAGTTCATGTTAACTAATGCATTACCTAATGTTAACTAATACAACCTTATTGTGTTACCGAGAGGTGTGTGAAAGCTCTCCAAGTAGTCTGAAATTCAGGGTTTTCGCTTCGTATCAATCAGATCGAAAGTAACTAGTAACTAGCTACTTGAGTAGTTTTTTCATCGAATACTTTTTTACTCTTACTCAAGTAAATATTACGATTGTTACTTTTACTTGAGTAAATATTTCCGTAAGTACTTGGACTTTTACTTGAGTACATATTTCGGTTACTCCACCCACCTCTGGTGCTAACCCCGCTTCTACATTACAAGTGTAAAACCTTCCTTTACCTGAAGTTAAAAGCGAGGATTGAACGACGATAACCCAGTGTTAAGCATAGTGTGAAAAGTATCTTTGCTTCTAAAAGCTATATATAGAAATAGAATCAAACACTTTAAATTAAATAAATAACTAAACAACACTGTCTAATTAAAATGATACAAATATATAATACTTTTAAATGTAAAAATATATTAATATATGTACACACACAAATACATTTTAGCCACTGTTTTGGGAGAAAACAGGTTTGCAGAAGGAACACTGTTGTGATGCTCAATGTCCTGATGCTTTTGTTTTAGCACCACATCTTACCAAGAACATCAAATATCCAATTTCTGCTAGTGCTCAACTTGTACTCAAGCCATCCTTCACTGCACTAAATTAAAGTGGATCTGAGGTAAGATATTTAAAACCTATCTGGTTTCTTATCTGATGCAAGACTTCATGAATCCAGGATGGTGGTGCCAACCATATGCTGCTACTCAACAACGAACTACAAATATTTGTTGAAAACATGTGGCCCTACATACTTTGCCCAAATGGAATCGATCAGTTCTGGGCACAAACTCTTTCTAATAAAACTTGAGCTCAAAATAAATGTATATGCAATGAAATAGTTTAGTTAAATAATTTGTGAGAAAAAGAAGTGTTAGAACTAACCTATAATAACAACACAAAACGAACATTTCATGTTTCCATTGCAGAAGTTCCTGTCAGACTCCCCTGATATCTAGTAAGAGGCAGCTAATTATATATCCTTGTCTCTGCTGCCCATTGAGCTCAACATTAGGTGCTGACAAGCTAATACAATCATCTCTCCTTCTCCATCCGCTCCAGGAGAGGGATTTAGTCCTATGTTCCTCAGCCTAGTGGGCTGTTAAATTGAGCGTTCGCGGGGCAGGCAGTTGAATGAGATTTGGCATGTTTAGAGTGTTAACCTTGAGAGCAGACAGAACTCTTTACAGAAAGAAAGTGGTCATTTGCAGAGATGGGGTCAGTTCCATTTCAATTCAGGAGATACAATGGAATTCAACGTGCGGTACTGATTGATTCCTACACTTCTCAAGTTGCTTAATGAATTAAATTCAACTCCTCTTGAACTGTCCGAATCAAAGGAATTGACCCATAACCTGAAAAAATTGGAAGTTGTGGTTCTTGATAGCTAAAAGCAACTTGCTGGTTTCATACAATGGTTGGCTTATAATGCTATGAGGAGTCAAACAGGCGGAAGTAACCGCCATTTAATGAAAGAGTCTGTTGTCAGAGCGATGATACAGAGTGTACATGTTACGATTAACCCAATTAATCTTTCGTTCTGTTTATGGGGATCAGCCTTGGAGTTCAAGCCACCACTAATGGACAATTTTTGGCCTAGGCTGCTGGAAATTGAGCAACAAAAGAACTGGATTCCCTTTGAGTGGATCAACCTTTTGTGACATCTCTTTTTTTAATTGCTGGCCAATGTACAAGATAGACGTATTTTGCTGCTGCATTGCATCTTGTTTTCCCCCCAACAGTCCTATGGCATGACCAAAAAATATTGCAGGACTTCCATGGCTGTTGGCATCTGGAATGCAATCATGTGCAACAAACTCAACTGCAATGTCTCTCCCAATATTCCATCTAAACAAATACTAAAGTCATGAAAAGTCACAACTATAGTGTTTTCATGATTCAAAACGATTAACTTCCAAAAACAAGTATCTTAGTGTACATGCCCATTCTTACAGAAAATTTAATTTGGTGTTATGGTGGTTGATACTTATAAGAAAACCCATTTAAATAATAAATACAACCTCAATTTCTCTTTAACGTCACATACATTTAAACTATTGCATGCAGAACAACTTGCCTCATTATCCACTTTGAGAAATCCCACAAAAATTAAACTCAGCCCCCTCTCTCTCACTAGCAGACAAATATAACCCCTAATGCAACATTAATATTGCTGTGCTGAAATGTTCTCTTCGAAAGATTAGGCAGGTTTAAAATCTGAGTTAGTGTGTGGGGACCAATGTCCCCTCAGGCTCAACACTATCATCTGCAGCGAAATGACTTCGGTAATGAAGAAGTCAGGCGCATAAATCCTCTACGGCCTCACCTCTCCTCTGCCTCCTATCCTGCTGAACAGCTAGTAAAAATTCCCTTTAAAAAATTCATAGTGCAATTTTGCTCAAATCCCTCCCAGCAAGCACAATTATGGAACTTTCATCTCAATTGATTTATGTGTAGGGCTGGAAAAGAGGTAAAGAGCTAGCAAGAGAGCGAGAGAGCGAGAGAGAGAGAGAGAGAGAGAGAGGCCAAGCACTTAATCATTGTTTATTATGGGAGCACATACAGTAAGTCTGCATCCAATGTTAAGGTACCTATATTTTCATATTGCAAGAATGTAAGAATATTCAAATAAAAGGAATTATCTGCCCTAAACATAAATGGTTCCATCTGTGGCCTACATTAAATTTGACTCTTAGCTCTTAGTTTTAATAAAATAAAATAAAAATACACTAATGTACTTGCAATTGACATCTAAGGGATGATCAGCACTGAAACAATCATAAAAAATATAATCCCACTTTGTTTTTTGAAATGATAGTTATGTCCAACTATAATTTGTTATAATTCATTCACCTAGAAAAGACTATATAGGTTTTTTTTTTTTTTTAACTAAATAACAGTATTAATGCTTTAACAAAAATACAAGCTGCACATTTTTGTAAAGGCAGAACCTTCTACTTTAAAACCTTCCAGTGTGATCAACCCAACAGACTTTCTTTGAAAGTCCACCAGCGCAACAAAAAAAACCCTAACAGAATTATTTAACGTATGCCTGAGATCATACGGTCGTAACTTCTGACGAAAACGCATGAAATAGTGAAAATACCCAACTTCAAACAACTCTAATAAAAGACCCGCAGGAGAAAATGACAGAATGAAAAGAAGAAAATTAAAAGATCACGCTGAAAAAAGTGAATAAACAAATAAATAGATTTCAAATAAATTTCCTGAAATTAAGAACAACAGAGTTGCGAAGGAATAAAGAGTCAATCTATCATCGGCTGATGTACCGCTGCGTCACGCTTCATTGAGTTCAAAATATTTCCTCTTCAGGAAAGCGATTTATCAAAAAGCAGACACATCAACAAAAGTACAAAACAAATTAAGTCAAACATTTTCAGTCACATTCCACAAAGAGTGCATCTGGGTGAAGTGGAATTTAATTTGATTAAACTTCCTGTTATAATTGGCTCCCTTTCCAAGCAGCAAAAACACTGTCGACTGCCGCGCTGAAAACTCAATCAAGCTGCATTACGTTTTTATCAGATAAAAATGTAATTGATTTGAAAGCAGACATGATGTATATTACAGTGGGAGCGCAGTGGAAAGCCTCCGTTGGGGGCGGCCTGTGGGGATCTCATTAACTCTATCTCTGAATTGCTGAACATAAATGAACTGACATTGAGGGATCGAGGACCCAACTGTGACAACATCTGAAGTGTTTATGTCGACTTTTGAAACCAGACTATGGTCTCAAGCGCAAACGTGTAGCGTTGTGACGTGCATGCAGTCTCATTAAGCCTGTACACCTGTTTATGCACAAACAGTAAGGTCCGGTTCACTTTATCGCCTTTCCAGATCACATTAAAGATATTATTAAAACAGTCCAGATATAAAACTTGTTATATTGAGGATAAATTTACTGTTAGATGTATTTTTAAATGGTAAAACGCCAGTTATAAAGTAATTTATTGCATTTAATAATGCTAAATGCCCTTGTTTTGTCAAATAAAATGTTTGTCCAATCATACACCTCATTCCGAGGGCTATGATAGGATGTCCTACCTGCCTGTCAAAGCATGTTTTTACCTACCCTCACACACCCTGTTCACGTGGACATCATATGTCATCAGCGCATTTCATCATCCCATGCAGAGTTAAGGCCCGTTCACACCCAGGATGATAACTATAAAGAACGATACAAACATTGACAGCCAATCCGAATCCATCCTGCTTTAAAGAGCTTGAGCATTTAAAGTGACAGATGACAAAACTGCAGCACGCGCTTAGAATAAACAGAAATATATAAACCGCTGGGCACTAATATAGCGATCGTTCGTGGTGTGAAAGGGTCTTTGGACAGATGTCAGCACAAGCACCACAACCGAAACAGCAGCCACCCTTTAGAGTTCCTCCTAAACCAAAACAATGAGTTTATGCTGCGTTCATGCCATAACTACTGTAATTGGGAAGAGATGGAAAACTGTGGCGTTAGTGACTCAATGATTCCAATGACAACACTATCAACGGCAAAATGAATCTGCAGCAGTCAGTTGGAACAGGTCAATGCTCTTTAAATTGTGTATGTTCCTTATTATTGTAATATTATGTTTTACATATTATGTTTAATATTATGTTTTATGCTTTGAGACATGATTTAGTTTAACAATGTATCTCGTGATGCTTCTGTTTTCTCCCTGCTGTACGTGTTCATGTGTTTTGAAGGAGGCATGGCTTTAAGGGAGGTGGGATTCTATGCTTTCAAAGCTAGCTCGCTATTACTAGCTGCTCCGAAAATCGCCTACCATACCCCTTTATTTTGCACGTCGTCACGCACAGAACTCTCCATTCACAATGGCACTTTTATGGGATTAATGCACTAACGCTAAATGCCCTTTGTGAGTCAAAATTGACATTTATATTTATGAATTTTATCCAAAGCAACTAAAATGATAGCTAAATAAAATAAAATAAAAATACACTAATTATACTTAAAATGGGTGTCTATGGGATGATCAGCACTGGACAAATGTTAAAAATATATAATAAATCACTTTCTTTTCAGAATTATAGTGGGGTTCAGATATAATTTATTCATTCATCCATCCTAGAAAAGACTAGATCAAATAATAAATAAATGTTTTACTGAATTATTTAATATTTACAAATTAAATGTATTTTATTAGTAAAACACTAAGTAAAATGCTTATCAAAATAATGCTAATGCTAAATTTCCATTTATATTTATGCCTTTTATCCCAAGTGACTTCATGATTTTCTTTGTTACCTGGAAATCAAACCCATGACCACGGTATGTTGTTAACGGCATATACTCTGCCAGTTGAGCTACAAGGAACTACTTTAGTACAATTACTACGCTAACCTGAGCCTTGCAGCTCATGCGGACCAGCTCAAATCTGGCTGGTGACATTTCTAGATACATTCCTGCACTTGCCTATCAATAAAAGTGGCAAAAGGGCCAAAAATGAACTTCTGTAAGCCTTCTGCTTTAAAAATCATGACTGCAGTGCTGCTTCGAGACTTTGCCGTCTCTCTTGTGGGAGCATCTCATTTCCTGTCTGATCCTGACCGCACAGCCCTCTGTCGTTAGTAACGGAGACCTGTCGCTAACGGCTAACGAAGCCTCGGCGGAGGAGATAAAGACATAGTGAGTCAGGGGAGGAGGGCAGGCCGCACAAAGCCCGGAGGGATTTGCTCATCTCTCTCTCGGTCTCTCTCTCTCTGCCTCATGTGGTTTGCAGTCCCATTGGCCTGCTAGGAGCTCCCAGTTTGATCCCAGACACTGAAGCGGCCCTGTGAAACGAGGACTCAATTAAAGTAAAATGAGGGCAGAGGGGGAGCAGCTATCTGGAAACAACAGGAAAAAATCCCTCCAGAGCTATGGCCTGAATACAGCAAGTGAGTAATGTGATCCATCACGTAGAGCTAAGAGCACACGGTGCTAATGCATTTTGAATAGCTGACAAGAGATCTTGATGTACGACGCAATAGCATTTCCATACAAAATCAAGGGAGGAGACTTAAAACAAATTAGATTTTATATTGTAGTCTGTCAGGGTGAAAGATGGGTCGTAATAAGGAAATATGTGCAGAGTAGTAATAAATATTTAGCAAAAAAAACAAAATATTTAGCCTTGTCGACTAATGGGGCATTACTCTATGGTGTATTAATGGAAACTTTCCATTGCACTCAAGGTTTTTTAGATTATTAAAATGTTCTTCACATTAAGACAAAATGTTTCTTTTAAGAACTGTTCACTGAAATGTTTTTTTGGGGAACCAAAAATGGTTAATCTATGGCTACGTAACAATTAATCTGCATACATTTGACAATGGCGTTTTCATTTCAAAACGCTCTCCGTCCACACTATTGTTGTCAACCGTTTTCCAAAATACTTTCTCGTCCACACTGTAACGTCGGAAAACTCTAAATTCACCTTACAGCGCATGTGTAAACGCTCATAAAAGCTCCCCGAGATGATACAGATGGTACAAGACAAAGTTATCACGCAATTCTTTTGGCAGGATCATTTTATCTATCAAAATATCTCCCCATTCACTGATGCGTCCAAGTCACACTCACTCACCATTATATGTTTGGTCTAAAATGATACTGCAGGACAGCAAATGCCAGTAAATTTTCTGTCATCTTTGCAGGACTGTGATATGAAGAGTGTGCAAAGTGAATAGCACATAACAGGCACAATGCCGGTGTAAACATGAATATCTATCGGTACAATATGTGTCACATGACTAAACATGCGTCATCATTTTCAAATACCTCAGTTTTCACAGTCCACACTACAACGCAAAAACTTATTTTTCATATTATCCACTTTAGAGAGCGCTTTCAAAAAGCTTAGTTTTCCTAGATGTAAGGCCAAAACGGAGAGAAAAAGATGCGTTTTCAAATGAAAATGTATTAGTGTGGGCAGGGCCTATGGCATCATTGTAAAAAAAACTACTTTTGGGACCTTTATTTTTAAGCATGGACCTATCTATAGACCTTATAGAGAAACATAGCCATTTTTAGAATTTTGCATTTGAACTTGCGTTTTTGCAGTAGCTGTATTTTCATTGCATTTCTGTTGCAGGGTATTTATTGTAGATTTAATGCAAGCTATCATGAGCATTGTAATGTTTGAGGCGGATGTCGTAACAAATGTCCGTAGACTGGGAACATTTTTAAAATGAGCGGTTCATCCATATATCCATAAGATCTTACCATCATGCTGTGGAAATACAAATCGCAAGACAGAACACTATGAGCGTAGCGCTGAAAAGGGGTGGGGCTACATAAGGACTATAAAATAAATTTTTAGGTATAAAATACATATATACAATAATTATATATTTTATATATTAAATATACATAAACCTACTTGTAAAGTATACATACTTTCATCAAATACCGTGAAATATTTCACAAACTACTCTTGCCAAACACTCTTTGACTTGTCTCAATTAAAAAGGTATAAACCTCCCTTGAGAGGTTTACAAACAAACATAGCAAACTGAGTGTAATAAAAGAGAGAGGGAGCAAATGTGGAAAAGGAGAGTGAGAAAGGGGCCATTAATCTGGTTGTGAATATCATTTTAACTTGTTGGATGTCCCTGTGCTATATAAAGATCTGGTACCACTGTAGAGTCAGCTGTTTTTCCCCTGGCCTTGCAGAAAGCCAAACCCAACAGCTGCCTAAGAGAAGACATCCACTCTGAGGTCAGAGCGCTTTAACGGGCTGTTACACAGGAAGGAAGAGACAACAACTGCAGTTCAGGTTCAGGTAGCAATGAAAACGAGCCCAATGGCCAATGCTATTGAGAAAGTCCAAGTGCTGTATGACAGCAGAGGTGTATATTGTAGTAAATATGTAAACACATTTAACTATCTTCAGTAAAGCTTTACTTATTATGCTCCAAGCTTTGTTGGTGGTCTGCTTAAGTCTTCTGTACTCTGTGTACTAGGAGTTGTTCTAGTTTATGTTTATGATACCTCTAGACTAATGGGGACGTAACACAAGTACTTTGTTAATGGGATAGTGATGTCTGATTTGCGAACAAATCATTCGTTTGAATCCGTTCTTTACAATGAATCAGTTTTCAAATTAATCAAATGGTTCACAAATTGATCCGAATGATTTGTGTATGCATCAGTCTTAGTCTCCATCCAAGTATTGTAATTAAAGGAGGACCTATAGCTTTTTTACATTTTCAACTTTCTTTAGTGTGCAATGTTACTGTTTGAGCATGAAAATGGTCTGCAAATTTACAAAGCACAAAGTCCACTACAAAGGGAGTTATTCTCTATACGAGTAAGCACTGTTTCTGAGTGTGAGTTAGTAGTGTGTTGTCGCCAAGTCCAAGAGATGCTATGTTATCCACCCCGGATCTAACGTGGTTATGGTAAGGTGCATGACATTTCCGAAGCAACCTCAAAGCGGCTGACCAATCACAACACACTGATCAGAGCTTTTCAGCAGGAGGGGCAACAATGAAAGAATCCATGAAGGAATCTAACTAATGCTCAAATATGACTGGGTACAAAACTGGGTGACTTGGATGTGGGACAAGCAATAGTGGCAAGAGATGACTGCAGTATCTGCCAACAGCTGTTGTAGAACATCACTCAATCTGATTAATCTACTCACAGATCAGACCTCTCGCTGCACTGAGACAGTTCTGTGAACATACCTCATATCACTTTAGAAGATTGTAGCTCAGTACATCTGACCAAAACCCCAAAAGGAAGTTTTGCATGAGGGAGTGACTCATGTTTCTACGTGACAAACAATATGTTGATACCAGGAACTGTGTGGAACACCCTTTGAAGAAAATTATTCAGAAACAGTCCTTTAAAATGATTGCGTGGCCAGTAAACAGAGGCCACAGGTCTCCTTTATAGAGGTCTGAGGAGGCTAAAAGGGTCATACTTTGAGAAACAGATTGAGGGAAGTTCACAAACTGAGTAAAAGCGGCTACAAAAAGAGACAGGCTCGCCTCATTGAAAGGGTTAAAAAAAAGGGTTTAAAATAACCAATGGATTTATAAATGCCTTTGTGCTTCATCTATAAACTGAAACTACAGCGAAAAACCACAAGACCAAAGAGTAAGTGCGTAAAGCCAGTCATAAGACACACACACGGTCAATGGCTTATAGTGTTCTGCACATTACACAAATTAAAATTAGATCTGTCTTAAACACTCTAATAAAAAGCCATATGAAAGTACTTTTAACCTCTTCCTGTTTTCTCTTCATTTCCCTTTCTTACTTCACAAAGATGGGTCACATACAGTCAATTTTATGATCTTGACATACATTTTCAAGTATCATCTTCTAGTTCTTGTGATGTACATTAAGAAATCCGGATGTTCACGTATGACAATCCGGTTGTTCACACACGTCGGTCCATTGATGTCTCAAGCAGCATTAAAAACAAAATGAGCGTGGAAATGCATTTAATGAATTTAGTCTCTTAATGAAAGATGTTCTTTGTGCCTTTCAAAATCATCTGACAGTAATACTGTGCCGAGGCTTGAGAAATCATCCCAAATGACCTTCAGCAAGAAAAGTATTTTAAGTGTTGAGAACAACCATCGACGTGACTGATACTGGTCAGCCGTGTTTCGGAGAACCATGTGGGCGAAAATGGTTTAACGCAATTACATACCTCGCTCACCATCTGTCTCATTCCAACAGGACATAGATGAACTTCTGAAGCACATGAGCTGTTCTTTTTATATAATGTTTGTGTTTACCAAACACGTTTAACCAAAAAGCAACCCATATTAAACCCAAAAGGTATACAATTGACAATTAAGCACTTATTTCCACATAGTGCACTTCTGTCGAAAACTGACACACATATGTATATAGAAGTTCTGGTAAACGATTATGCTTTTAACCTGTAGCACAACACGGGATACAAAATTACCGTTTTTAATCATATAAATGGAATGTTTGTGCTGAACAGTAATGGGAAAGCTATGAAATGATATCTTGTCAAACAACAAGTTACTTATAATTGAAAGTGTATTAAAAAAAGCCATCTAAGAAGGCAGTATCTTCAAATATATAATATCTACAAATATATAACTATCAGATGATTATGGCTATTGGCGGGTTTAATACGATGACGGGTAGAGAAGCGATGGGTCGTTGCCCGTTGATCACGCCTCATGTGGTCTGATTGGTTGAAGGACTATCCAATTGCGTCATTTGAATTATGTCCGTTGATCACGCCATCTTGTGCAGTAGAAAATACAAAGCAGACCAATGTTCAATCTTAAATTGAGCTTGGTCTGGTGATAGCCAGACTAGTGATGAACAGCAATGTTTTGCTAAATAATTAGATACTAGGGTTTGAACAATGGATTTTTGAAGTCGATATTTATGTGATTAAAGGCGAGTCGATGTTGACTAATCACTGATGTCAATAATAAAAACACAAGAAATGGGAATGCTTTTACAACATGCCACAATTTGCAACTCGAGGCTAAAGTTTGTGAACAAACTTTGTTGTTGGCTTGAGAAACCTGAAAACTCAGGTCACCTTGTGCACAGCTGCGGCATACGTCAGAGCGCTGCGCACAAGGCTATTGCTCCTACATATTTTTACCAGTTGTTTTGTCTATGGGTTGTTATACTTCTTACAGATTTCTGCTCCTTCTAAATCAGATACAGATTAAGTGCAATCAATGTTATTAGTGTCAAAATCACATGATCCGTGACTAGTCAGCGTCGAGCTTAAAGCATCATTGCAATGCATTAAAGTTGACAAGTCTGTGCAACCCCTATTAAATACAAGATTTTACAACTATTTATTTACATGAATGAACCGGCTAAACAAATCAATTCACTAAAACAAATCAAATGTACAAATGCGACACATGAATGTTTGATTAGCGCCTCAGTTTACACGTCAGCTATCTTTGATAGCTCTTAAAAAATGTGACCGTGTTCTTTGTTTGTTTTCACGATGCATAGCAAGCACAAGTGGCAATTTTACTCAGAACATTAAACTTTTTCACACTCTTGCAAACAAAGCCATAGGAAGTGGTTTACATTGTGGTTCAGCCTTCTCCTTTGCAAAACTAAAAGAGCACTAATCAGCTGTATACACACCCGATCTGTGCGATGGAGAACTATTTCTGTGGTTTTCAAGGTGCGACTGTGTAGCAGGAATGAGTCAGATTGAGACCAACCGTGCGGGCTGACTTTATTCAGTGGTTTTAAGCTGTCTCACCTTAAACTTGCAATTAAGGCGTTATAAAGAAAAGGAATCTAAATCTGAACATGTAGGTTGCGTTACCTCAGAGATTCACACCTTATCTTGCCCTTTTTCTAAATGAGTGTTTTATGAGTAAATAACCTTTATGACTCTTCTTCTCTAGTCTATCAGAGAAAAAAAACGATCACACTTCAGAGTCGTTTCAGATTATAGAAGTATTAGACAAATTCCTAGAATACGATTCCGTTCTGTGAAGCTGGACATCAACAAGAGACATCATAAAGGCCCTTTCACGTGATTTGCACAATACATTGAACTTCAAGGATTTGTCAGTAAAGTGTTTTCAAACTATTAAAAATTTCAAACTTTGAAAGTGCATGCAATGATTCCCATATGCACTGTCTTTGCACCTATGTTTGCGTCTTTCACACATTTTTTGACAATGACAATTTCGAGAAATAGCAACAAGAAATGTAAAAAAAAAGTTATATTTATTGTAACAATTGTTTTTCTTTAATTGCATTTACATATTTATTTAAAAACTATTTTCTTGCCATCATTTAAAGTTTGATGGCTATTTTTTCCTTCAACTGCTTTTTTCTTGTTTTGGTTGTGTACTTCCCACTTTCTTCCTAGAAACCTTGCAAAATTGCCCTTCTGTGATGCCATCGACGTTGCTTTTCAGTTGAAGACAAAGCAGCGAGTTGAGTGGAGCATTGAAGCCCTGACATTGAGTCATGTGAAAAGGCCTTAACACAGATGCACAGACTGTTTTTAAAGTGGTAAACTGAACAGATCTCCTGCACTAAATTAATCTACTCACTTGGGGTCGATCTGGAATTGCACCCCAACCTTAGATGATGAAACTGCTATATTGGACAGGTTTCCTTTCTAAAGCTGAACGAAATTGGTCTTTGATCAGAGCTACACAACACAGAAAAAACAAAAAAAACACGAACGCGTACAAAAAGGCCATG
Organism: Romanogobio albipinnatus; assembly: GCA_023566225.1. Lineage (NCBI taxonomy): Eukaryota > Metazoa > Chordata > Actinopteri > Cypriniformes > Gobionidae > Romanogobio > Romanogobio albipinnatus. Next base: position 15,024,090 of record CM042242.1, on the reverse strand, counting down.
GGAGATTTTTTGGCTATATTGATCATTATTTCCCTGTTTATTGCTACGAAGCTGCTTTGAAACAATCTGTATAAAGCCCTTTATAAATGAAGGTGACTTGACTATGGCGGAGGGCTAGCCACACACTGCGCCATCCTGATAAATGGATTCCATCAGCTGTGGAGCGAAAGCCACAATTACAGGTTGTTGTAGCTATTGTAGAAGAATAGGTGCTGTGGCTGAGGAGCACTGAAGCATGGTTGAGAAGAGCTAACGGGAGCTTCTTAAATAATTGCACCTTCCATTTCTCCTCCACTGTGGGCACGCATCAACTTGAAATTTTGTAATTATAGTAATTGTGAGCTCAACGAAGCAGCCCTCTAATACTCTCCTCACAAGAGTAAATACATGGTATGCCATTCGAAGTGGAGCCAGCCAAACACATCCTCGGCCAAAGCCACAATTTGAGAGCTCTATAGCTAATGGTGGAGCTAACAAGCACTAATGCCACATTGTCTGAAAAAGAAGAATTGTCACCCCTGCTAGAGTGGGTGCCTACTGCGATATTGAGTGTGCTAGCGCACATGCCTGGTGTTCAAAATGACTGCTGCCATTTTGAGGCTGAAAGAATGTCAGCATGCAGGAATCAAAGAGGACGATTGCGATGAAATGTGGGGGAATTTGTAGTGGTGGGAGTATACAGGAAAATATCAAGCACCAAAATGGAAGACGTATTCTCACATAGGCTTAGGCAGTTTCAGAGCAGAGAGAATGAAAGATGGATCAGTTACAGTCGGTGAATGTTAATTACGGTGTTTTACGGTGGCAATGCGATAACGCGTTATTGCTTTCTTTCACGAGAGCCGTGCAAATTTATGAGACTTGAGATCTGAAACAATGAAGCGTGGCATGGCATGTCAGTTCCCTCCACTCACCTCCCTTTGTCAGAATGATGGGGCAAATTAATTTTCCTTCCATATTTCCTCCTGACTGTGTCAGAGATGAGGCCTTGACCAATGAGCCTGCACCTTGTTCCCTCCATTTTATATTCAGGTTATGCTGTGAATCTTCGATTTAAAATGGAGGCGCAAGGATCTTTATCTGCATATGACATTACTGCAACCAAGAACCGAAATAACATGAATATAGTCTAGGTATCTCTATCTAAAATCTTTTTTTCTTCAATTTGGAGAAGTGAGGCCTAGAATAAGAGAAGTGCAACTTTAAATTTAAAAAATGGTTGTCTAAAAACAGCATACATTGCAGATTTACACTTTACTGTCCCATTTATTTTCTTGAAAATACTGACCTTGCACTAAATATTTTGTCAAATCAGATACCCTCAAAAAGGTGAATGTAGCAAATTCTAGCTGTAATGTAACTAAATGTAGCTAATGTAACTAAAACAGATGGATATAGATAGATTTTTTCTGTCTTTTCTATTTAGACAGATACGTTTATAACGTTTCTGAATGGTGGTTAACGTAATGTCACTTTGATCTATCTTTGTACTGGTAGGGTAGCGTAGTGAGATACGAATGCTGTGTGTTTACTGATGTATACGTTAGTTCATTGACAGTTTGTAGTGTTACCACGTTAACTTCATCACCAGCGTACACAGTTTGTAATAACCATAACGCGTTGTTCATTATAAACGTGGGATTATGAATTATATTGAGAACGTCATACATGGAAAGCATGCCGTAATGTAACTTACCCTGTAAACTTTAGCCGCATTCATCGTGAAGTGTGCAAGCGATTTGCAAAGATTAATATAAAGGTTAATAAAACGTTACACTCACTTCTTCTGGAGGTGCAGCAGGAACACGAATAGTTGGTAGCGATCCTTTTATCAGGAGCAGCTTCTTAGCAAAACCTGCTTTATACTGACCCACGTTTATAAAGCAGTCTGGTGAGAAATGATTTGCGCAAACATGAAAGCATTGACGTTGATCGGGGGGAATATTCCCTTCGAAAACAAAACTCAGCCACTGCGTCTTCAGCGGTTCGGATTTACGAACATCAAAATGACTGCTGTGTTCGTTATTACTCCCAAGAACAGAACACCACAATCGCTTGGATGCCATTCTGCTCCAGCGTATCAACAATGGCGGACTATGATGACAGCTCGCTCAGGGCGGGTCTGTGTTGAAACGCTGCTGTCAATTAACAATCGTGGGAGGGGCGTCCGACCGTGGGACGTCACATGATCAGACGACTCAATTTGAGACAGGGAAAACATACAAGGAGATAAAAAAAAAAAACACTGGATGGATTTTTATCATTATTGGAGCTTTGTGTACAGGCACTGCCAACACACATTTCCATACAATCAACTTGCAAAAGTGCATGTACCATTATATGACCCCTTTAACAAAAATTTCTTTGCAAATCTGCAGTCAAATGCTCCGAACAAACATCTAATCCTCCGACACGATCCGGGACGCCATTAAAAATATTTTTTTCTGACACTGACATCGTTCTCAATCTGTACAACAAACAAGCTGTTTAAACAGGACATGTCAATTCCTTTCCTTTACTCTTCTATTGTATTTGTTTTTGTTGTCAGCAGACTCAAGTGCATGGAGTACCTCAGAAATTGAACAGGCATCTGTAGTGTATCCAGTGTAGACAGCGTCAGTGATTATATTGGCTTCCATTTGCTTTTTGGCACGACGCAACGCTCACATCCTCTGTAGGCAAGTGTCAGCCGTTAAGCGACTGCACACCAATGGGCGGGGCATATGATGCAATGATGTATAACTAATCATTGATGTCTTGCTCTAGAGGCAATCATATGCAAATATACATGCCTGTGTAACATCACAGATCCCACAATATCCAAACAAGCAATTCTTGATTAAAGGGCTAGTTCACCCAAAAATGGAAATTAGCCCATAATTTACTCACCCTCAAGTCATCCTAGGTGTATATGATATTCTTCTTTCAGATGAATAAAATTTGAGTTATATTACAAAAGTCCAGGCTAATCCAAGCATTAGAATTGGATTCATAGTTGCTCTGTTTTTTAAAGTCCATAAAAAGTGCATCTGCCCATCAAATAACATCCTCCACGGGTCTCTGGGGTGTTAATAAGGGCCTTCTGAAGCGAATCGTTGTGTTTGTGTTAGAAACATATCCATATTTAAAACTTTATTAAGTAAACCTTCGGCGACTGCCTTCCCTGTTCAATTTATGGAAAAATTGTTGAAAGTTCCCCTGCCGATCGAAAAACTAACGCGACCAGGTACGCTCGTCATGATGTCACGTACGCATCTTGAGTTTCACTTTCAACATTCAACACTTTTCCACGGAAGGCGGTCGGCCGAAAGTTTACGTGATAAAGTTTTAAATATGAATATTTTTCTTACACAAATGCCTCGATTCGCTTCAGAAGGCCTTTATTAACACCCCGTTATTTGATGGACAGATGCACTTTTTGTGGACTTCAAAAACAGAGCAACTATGAATCAAATTATAATGCTTGGATTAGCCTGGACTTTTGTAATATAACTCTGATTTTATTCGTCTGAAAGAAGAAATGTCATATACACCTAGGATGACTTGAGAATTATGGGCTAATTTTCATTTTTGTGTGAACTATCCCTTTAAATGAATGCTTTGTTTATAATAAGGAGGACGTTTTAAGATACGAAACTTGCAGGATGCTTCAATGGTACAAAGAACTTTTATATGTCAAAATCTCAAGGAACATTTGATTTATCATGTCATGATCCCTTTAAATGTTCCAGTCATTCACTAGGAGTGAAAGTAAGAGCTGAAAAGATTCCACAGTAAAAGTGGGTCTAGGTTAATGGATGAGGGGAAAGCGCTAAGCTAGAGCTAAGTGCTAATACCAAGATGCTTAAGGCAATCCATGCCTCAAGATCTAGCCAAATCCCAAACCAGGACTTCAAAGTGCAAGTCCTGACCCTGACAAATGCAGCAGATCTACAAACACAGTCTGAAGGTCTTAACTCTATGTTTAGACAACTATCTCCCAGGCGCACCCTTAATCTTTCTCTACAGAAACATACAACAGCTATTATGAGATGAACTGGGTGCCATGGAATGTTACAACAGACAGACTGCCTAGAAAAACTTGAGACTGGTCCATTGCCTTTATTAATATATTTGACTGTTTGAACTGCTTCAAAAGCTCAACAGACCATATGTTGGAAGCCTAGAGCTGAGATGGACTATAATCCAGCCAATCCAGACTACATCTCTGGAACGGTTTATTTCAGGGCACATTTCTTGCTATGTTTTACTATAGAAATAAATAGGCAAGCATTATTACAATCGGCTAGCAACATCAACCGAATGAAGGCTGTATTTCATGAACTTCACAGAGGGAATGCACAAGAACTGAAGCCTAGAGCCAAAAGGCTAAACCCATAAATCTGTCTTCCAGGAAAGATCTGCCAAAACGCTCATCCAAAACAGATAAGATTCACTAGGGAGGGTATGAAGACAGATCGCATCAGACTGTGGGAGCAGGAACTGTTCAAACTCAGCTCATATGTCAATAAAAACAGGTGTCAACCAGATTAGCTAAAATGCTAAGGGCTTGGCTAATCCTAGAAGAGATCAAGGAAAGATCAGTCATCACTAGCATGCTAATGCTGCCATAACCAAGCATCTACTCTGTGGTTTTTGATTGTGTGAGTCAAAACTGGGGCAGATTGAATTATGTCACATTATGACAAATATAAGTTTAAAAAAAGAATTTGCATTCAGAGCTGACATGCAATGTGCATAAATGAACATAATGAAGTACAAACACATATTTACAGAAATATTTTAAACAAAAATGAAAAGTTCTGTAAACATTTACTCACCCACGTCATTCCAAAACCTGCATGATAACCTGCATCATATAGACCAGTGGTTCTCACTGTATCACATAAATATTAGCATTGACTCCAGACCTCTGTGAGCAGTATAATATGAGGATCAATCTTAAGGCGATTCAAAGATCAGTGCAAGTGGTTTTGCTAACATGATTTTATTCTCAGTCTCAGACTTAGTGTCAGACCACATATATCATAATCAGTTTAGCCTTGGAAGAATTTTAAAGTGCACTCCATCTGAGAAAACCTGAACTTGACTAGACATGACCTAGAAAAATTTTCCACCAAAAAAAAAAAATAATAATACAACAACAACCACATACCAGAACCTTCTCTACCATTCACACAAACCTATTTTGAAACATCACATGGACACGCATCCAAAAGAGACTGTAGATGTTCCTTGTCTGGAAAAATGGTAATAGTGTAATCTTGTAAATATTCATACAATACCCACTGATAATTCAGATTCTGTGAACTGAAGCTGAGGCTCAATATCAGATCACTCTCATCCACGGCAACTCTTGCAAATGAAATGATTACATTTTAATATTCTCAGCCTGAGTGACTGAAACAAAATGAATATCCCACACTAAATGAATCTCCTCACCTCCTTATTACAGCACTAAGCATGAACCCTGCATAAACTATTCCCAAAAATCAAAGTACAAACAATCTTAAGTAAGTGAACAAACTTATACTAAGAACACTACATTTAACAATTTGAAGGCTTTGCTATCCAAAGCATCTTCCAGTACATTTGAGGTAGGTCTACTGCATGCATTTTAACAGCTTTGTATGTTCTCTAGTATTCGAACCCATGACCTTGGTGTCACTAGTGCCCTGCTCTACCGGTTGTTGAGCTTCTGAACATATACTAGTAACTAGATATTTGACAGTGGAATTTTCCTCGACACTGTCATCTAAAACCCTGTAAAACCATTTTATGGGAATCTCTATGGACCTTTGTCAGGATAGACATGATATTTCATTTTTCATGAATGAAAATGAGACTATGAGGGATCGTTGCAGTGGGTTCATTGTAATGTTGTGTACCTTGATGTCAATCACTTAGCTGACGCACTTAGCAGAAGCATTAAATCTATGCTCACATGTTTGCAAAACTCCAAAAACAAACACATTTCACTGCACATTTCAAATGAAAGGAACACAGTGGGCCCAATCATACACCCGGCGCAATGTGACGCCAGGTGCAACGCAAGTGATTTTTTGCTAATCTCAGCCGACCCAGTCATAACTTTCACGTCCAGCGCCACGTTGTTTAAAAAGCAAATGCACTCGCGCCCATCTTGGTCTGAAAACAAGGTGTGTGCAGGGGCATTGTTGGCGCGTTACTATTTTGAGGCAAATGAAAACGACTGCACCATTGACCAACATTTTTTGTGTTATTTAAAGTGCGCTATGGTGGAAGTGTAACCCCTCCTGTTCGAACTCGAACCCGGGTCCGCCGGCATGAGAGTCGGACGCTATAACAAGGAGGCTAAAGGCTGCAACCTCTATCGTCAGTCGCTAGAACGTCTCGAGATCAGGGGAGTGAGGTTTACTCGCACAGCAACTACTAGATGGCCTCCGTTACACAAGCGCAACTGGCTTTTAAAGAGAATGGGAGATGAGACTCTGGTTAGTTTATTGCACGTTATGCCCAAAACACACCCATGACTCATTAAGAGACTAGGTACAATCATTTTGGACCGTGCGCCTGGTGCGCCAACCGTTTTTTTCCATCGTTAAACTAGCAAAAGTGGATTTTGAAACACCCTAAGTGCACCTGCGCTTCAGACCATGCACTCAGATCGTTAAAATAGGGCCCTATGACTTTAAAACACCAACAACCACACAAATTATAATTACGGGGACAGATTATTGATTAATAAAGGTTTCTCATGTTATGTCCTCCAAATGCTTTTATCATAGTGCATGATTGGTAAACAAATACAATTTGCATCGCATAGTTCCAAATGTATGGCTTTTCTGAAATAGTAAACTTGTGTTTGCGCTAGTCCTGTGAAACAAGAGTCACAAGAAAAGAGCTCAAAGATTTGCAGAAGCAAGCTAAATGGCATGGTTGCTTCAGCAAATGTGTTTTTATCTCACGTTTGCTTTTGCTAACACTATCGGTAAGGTGTAGTGTAGGTGGCACGTTTTAAAACGCGATAGAGCATTAATCATTTAGCGCCACTCACACAGACTTTTAACATATGCATACAACAACCAACTTTGCCACATTCACATTCATCTGTTTCAGATAAATCCGAACACACTTATAGTGCCACCAGCTGGACATTTCACTTTGAAAGTGTTGCGAAATGTGCACGAAGCACAGGCATGATTTTCCAGTAAGCTTGGGTTAGAAATAGTACATATGGCATCAACCCTGACTAAAAGATTGACACAGAAACATGATCACACTAGATGATCAATAACACACTGCCTGAATTCAAAGAAACATAACAAATTTTGCCACTTCTCTGAATATCAATACAGTGTTTTTGGGGAATGTATGAAATAAAGAAAAAAATGTTTAGGGAGGGGACTGAACCCCCCCCCCCCCCCCCCCCTCCCACAATTATAAAGCTTCATTTCTTTAGAGAACCATAAAGTTTTCTCCCTGTAGAGCGTCTGAGTGCAAATCAATTTCTTTCAGTCGATTACAAGCACAGAGGTTCTAACCTTCATTTGTGAGTCTAATACTCCGACAGTTATGTAGAACACATACCAATTAAGCAATTCTGCTCAAATAAGAGGGCTGTGAACTGACGTGATTATGGAGGCCAAGCCCCAGGGGACTCTGGGTTATCGGCTCAGGAGCAGAAAAGTGAGCAAGGGAGAGAGAGAGCAAGGGGAGCATGAACGGGGAATAAGAAAAGAGGGAGGAAGAGAGGAAAAGTAATTTATTAAGTCTAATACTGTGTGAAACGTTCCCGTGGTAATGAGAAGGGCAGATTGTGGTAACGTTGGGAGCTGAGCAGAAAAGGTCAATCTATATCTGTTTCTGCCCACAGGAGCCATGTTGATGAGCAAAACGTGCATGCACACCCATACATCCCTGAGACTTTCAATTAGAGGAAGATTTGGGGTCTACTTGTTTGCTTCCATGTGCTTTTATCCACCTTTTTTAATGTGTCAGTGCACATGCAACAATTTTTAATGTGCAAGGCTTCCAACGTCAGCCTCTTCCAGTTATTTTCATGTGCAAAAACAGTCAATTATGCTGCTTGATGTTGCAAACTGGTATTTGTCATCATAATATTATAGTTATTAGTTATCATAGTTATTATAATCATAGACACACTGGTTTGTATCAAAATAATAATTATTATTTTTTACAATTTACTGCACTGTTATTCTTCTTTCTTTCTTTTCTACCTATGGTGGCGAATGAATAGGAAGTATCACACATTCACAGGAATTAGTTTAGTTCCGCGCTAAACAAAAGGTAGATACATAAAACGAGATGTCGTGTTAGCCCCTGCTGGTAGTTCCTATAATTACACAGATTTTTCTCCATTCATAGCTATTCTAAAGTAGCTAGCTACTGTATGAAAGTCCAGATCATGTACTTCCGGGGCCACATGCACCAGCATATAACTGTACAGCAACTGCAATTGAGACTGGTATTTTCCACTTCCATGGTGCAATCAGAAATTTACATTTGTAGTTCTTGCAGTTTTTATACAGCATATGCCATCAAGCAGAAGAACAACATACTTGCATAAAGACCTGCATGAAATATGTATGCTTCAGCTGCATTTGTATCCCGTAAGCAGAATCTGCATTGCAATTCAAAACACTAGAAGCCCTTCTGCCCAATGCATATGAGAGAATGTCAAGACAATGATTGAATTTTTAGTCAGATAAATTGCTGAAGCACTAAAACAACACCCCAGCACATGGGGTGAATGCTAACTCTACCTTTCTTTCAATCCCATGTCTACATGTACAAAGACAGAAATGTATATTAATTCATGACTGTGCGACAAGATGCGTAAAGTAAACCTTGGGCTTGCTATGTGTTTCTATGGCAACATTACCAATGCTATGGCAGTCTATGCATTGTAGTGTCCTTGTGGGCGGGATGCCAGCAGTGCTACTCATACAGTGTACAGATCTGCTAAGCTCTGCTGTCCTTATGATAACATTTATAAACATCATCAAAAAAGATGAAAACTGTCAGATTGGCTACAATGCATAGCGATTGCAGTGAAGAAAAACATTATACATATATATGTGCATATACATGTGTTTGTAGTTAACATTTCAAACTGGTAGAATATGAACACACTGTCTGTGTCTGAAATCGCCTAGACTGGGTAAATCCAGCCTGATCTGCCGGTGATTTGATTTCGCCCTGCAGCTCAGTCTAGAAACCTGTCCAATCATTTCTACTGCTTCTGTTACACTTTTGCCGGAACCAATCACAGACTGGCTTACCCACCTGGCGTGCTATTGGCGGGTTTAACGAGATGACGGATAAAGAAGCGAAGGGTCGTTGCCCATTGATCACGCCTCTTGTGGTCTGATTGGTTGAAGGACTATCCAATTGCATACAGAGTCATTTGAATTCACCATTCGTCGCGAGTTTGATTGACAGGCGATCTGACCAATCACATCGCCAAATTTGCCTGTTTGTCCGACAAAGCAGTCAGGAGAGTTAGTAGATTAACCTCTGTGGACTTGCACTTGAAAAACAGTGTTTACTGACGTCTTTCCGCGGTTGAAACAACATTTATTTTAGTGTCTATTCATGTTAATTTGATTCAATGAACTAGAAGGAAGAGATGATCGGTTCACGAGCAGCTTTAACTGCTGAGGCGCTACAGCGATCACAACTAATTAAAGAGCCACAAAATGGTATTTGTTGTTTACATTTCTTTAAAAAATGACAACATTTTAAAGACTTTGGACCTTGTTTCATATCAAAAGTAACCAGCTCTGTCCTGTCTGTCGGCGTGTTGTCAGTATCCTCTTTGCTCCGTGATGTATTTTCTCTATGTGAGAACGTGTCTGTGGTATGAGAGCACCATGGCTGGTCGGACATAGCAACAGTAACTAAAGGGGACGGGTCTTCGCGAACGGTCACCTCTTGTGGTCTGATTGGTTGAAGGACTATCCAATTAGCTTGTCTGGTGACAAGAAATCGTCCGCTATACCCTTTAAATAGGGCACTATTTCAGTGGACAGCCATTTGTAGTGGTGTCTGAAACCATAGTGGACGTCATCAAATGCACTCATTCAATCCCACAGTGCACCACAATAATGAGTGTACAGCCGATGTACGCTCAACGGCTAGACAATGCCCATAATGTACTGAGAGTCACACGTCGAATTAATTGGACTACTGTAGGGAATAGTGAATAAGGGTATCAGAGGCGATTTCAGACACAGTCAGTGTTTTAGGCCAAACGGAGGTCAGTTCCACCCAACCTGGCAGCTGCCATTATGTAAAAAATTTACCCATAATGCTGTTTAAAGAGTAGACAAACTACTATATAATTTTCAGTGATAAACCTACTCTCACAATAGCTTTTTTGTTAATAACCCTCCGTTGATCAGACTGTCTGTGGGCAGGGACGCTGGGATACAAAAATGCAGTAACACTTTAAGCATAAATCGCTTAAATTTATAAAGAATATATTTGTATTGGAAAGTAAGTCAAAAATACTGAGGAAGAAAAACACTTTTTGCAGTGCATGTAGTACAGCCTTAATGTACCAAGTCCTACTTACTGTTGGCTAGCTTGAGTTTCGTTCTCATTTTTAATTTATATCCATGTGTCTGCCATGTGAAGCCAAACTTGTAAAGCCTAGAATGTCCTTCCATCAAACGCTGATGCATTTTAAAATGCTGCTCATAAAATTTGGGATAATGATCACGCTGTAAAATTTTACTAGTGATGTTATATGTAGAACATTCCATTTTCGCTATGCCTACATCAGAGGAACTGATTTCTGCTTATGGACATCGACATTCCAGTACAGTTTAGTTCTAGCTCAAGTCACACTCTTCTAAATCAGCAAATCAAGAGGCATATTGCATTCAGAAGTTCCAAAGAAGGAGGTTTAAAGAGTGTAGGGGTTTAAGATATGGGTCATTCTAAACTTACTTTAAAGCCAACTCAGCAATCAAATGCAGACATCATTTTAGTTCGCAACTTTAATTTCAAACAGATTTTTAAAGCAATTTAAATTATTTTGAGAATTGCATTTGGAGAACTGTTTGTAATGGTCCCTTACATAGGGATCATTAAAACGCTTGGATGGGACTGTTCAGAATGAAATAATAGCATACTACTTACTGAATACTGAAGTATATAATGTATTTATTCCTAGTACCCACTATTGAAACAGTTAAAATTATGCAACCAACATGCTACATTGTTGTGACTGGTGTCCAGTTTATAGCTTAAAGGGTTAGTTCACCCAAAACTTAAAATTCTGTCATTAATTACTTACCCTCATGCTGTTCGACACCCGCAAGACCTCCGTTCATCTTCGGAACACAAATGAAGATATTTTAGTTGAAATCCGATGGCTCAGAAAGGCCTCCATTGGCACAATGCACTTTACACTGTCAAGACCCATAAAAGGTACTAAAGACGTCGTTAAAAAGTCCATCTCACTACAGTGGTTCTACAATAACTTTATGAAGCGACAAGAATAGTTTTTGTGCGCAAAAAAAACTAAATAACGACTTATATACTGATGACTGATTTCAAAACACTGCATCATGAAGCTTCGAAGCGTTATGACTCAGCGAGTCGAGTCATGAATCCGATCGCGTGTCAAACCGCCAAACTGATGAAATCACGTGACTTTGGTGAAACCGCTGAATCGACTCACTGATTCATAACGCTTCAAAGCTTCATGATGCTGTGTTTTGAATTTGGTCATCACTATATAAGTCGTTATTTCGTTTTTTTTTGCGCACAAAAACTATTCTCGTCGCTTCATAAAGTTATTGTAGAACCACTGTAGTGAGATGGACTTTGTAATGACGTCTTTAGTACCTTTTATGGGTCTTGAGAGTGTAAAGTGCATTGTGCCAATGGAGGCCTTTCTGAGCCATCGGATTTCAACTAAAATATCTTCATTTGTGTTCTGAAGATGAATGGAGGCCTTACTTTGTTCTTTATTTTTTATTTCTTTTAATTCCCATTATAACTGTTATAATATATATATATATATATATATATATATATATATATATATATATATATATATATATATATATATATATATATATATATATATATATATATATTTTATTCACTTACGAATATTTTAACTTATTTTCTGGGTAAAGCACTTCAAATTGCCACTGTGTATGAAATGTGCTATACAAATAAACTTGCCTTGCCTTACAGGTGTCGAACGACATGAGGGTAAGTAATTAATGACAGAATTTTCAACAAAATTGTATTAAACTTTTTGTAAAAATCTTAAATTTTAGCAAATAAAGTAAAAAAGATGCAACAAATGTGACACTGGAAGTAGAAAGTACATTTGAATGCAATGCATTTGAGGACACTATATGCTATGTTAGTAGCCTAGAAATCTAGACGCACCCTAGCAGCAGAACATTTATTTTGCCGCGAGTGTAGTCTATCAACTCTCGGTAGACCTGAGATCTGGAAAAAACAAACTCTGGTCAGGCCAATCACAGCGTGTGTAGAGTCGGTGGGCGGGCTTAACATAATGACGGCACGTCACGGCAGAGTTGCGGCGGTTCTGCCTGCTACTCGTAAACAAAGCTGACGAACAGCGGTCTTTTGAATTGGCTTTGGCCGCGGCCCTGGAAGACTTGGAGTTAAGCTTTTCTTTGAGAAAAGAACAAAGAACGGCACTGAAGTCATTCTTAAGAAAGGAAGATGTGTTCAGAGTTTTGCCGACCGGATACGGCGAAAGTCTATCAATTAACGTTAACTCGGCTTCACCTTCTTCACTCTGGTTGGTTGTGGCGCTCATGGCGCTATCCAATTGCATGCAGAGGGAATTTTAAAGACAACCGTTTATCCCGCCCCTCGGATTGAGCCCTGTTAATGGTGAGTTTACAGACCCAACATCTTGATGTGGGTCTGGCTTGTCAGGCTACTATGTTAGAATAAATATGGCACATTTTGGTAGCCATGTATTTTATTAAGACAATTCACATAGTGTATGTACACCGACCAGGCATCCACGTGGATGGCAGGACCCAAGGTTTCCCAGCAGAACATTGCCCAAAGCATCACACTGCATCCGCCATCTTGCCTTTTTCCCATAGTGCATCTTAGTGCCATGTGTTCCCCAGATAAGCGGCGCACATGCACCCGGCCATCCACATGATGTAAAAGAAAAACGTGATTCATCAGACCAGGTCACCAACTTCCATTGCTCCGTGGTCCAGTTCTGATGTTCACGTGCCCACTGTTGGCACTTTCAGCGGGACAGGGGTCAGCATGGGCACCCTGACTGGTCTGCAGCTATGCATCCCTATACGCAACAAACAGCAATGCACTGTGTTTTCTGATACCTTTCAATCAGAACCATTAACTTCTTGAGCAATTTGAGCTACAGTAGCTCGTCTGTTTGATGGGACCAGCCTTCGCTCCCCACATGCATCAATGAGCATTGGCCACCCATGACCCTGTCTCCGGTTTACCACTGTTCCATCCTTGGACCATTTTTTGATAGATACTGACCACTGCAGACCGGGAACTCACCACAAGAGCTGCAGTTTCAGTTCATCTAGCTATGACAATTTGGCCCTTGTCAAACTCGCTCAAATCCTTAAGCGTGCCCATTTTTCCTGCTTCTAACACATCAACTTTGAGGACAAAATGTTCACTTGCTGCCTAATATATCCCACCCACTAACAGGTGCCGTGATGAAGAGCTAATCAGTGTTATTCACTTCACCTGTCATAATGTTATGCCTGACCGGTGTATACTAGTAGTTATTCTAATATAATAGTATGCTATACTGAACATAGCCAAGTTCTTTGGGATTACTTGAAGATTACTAGCACGTGTGTTTGAGCAGGCTTGGAAATAAACTAAGATTGAGACGTTGACCGAGACGTCGATGAGGTCACGTATAACTCCCAGTGCCTTAAAAACAGATGCACATTATCTTACATGGATTCATAACCTCCTCCAGCCAAGCATCTCTAAAAACAAGTGCGGAAGGTGGAGAATGTAAGATGATGGCGGGATATTAAAAGCAAATAACAGAAGTCAAGGGAGAGTGAAAAACAAAGCAGAGCACTAATTAGCCAATTAACGAGCAATTAAACTCCTGGAGCCTAATGGCCTGTTGTCTGGTTCATTAATGGAAACCGTTAGACTGACAACCCAGTTGCAGTAAGTGCTGTACAGCAGGAGACAAGGAATAAGAGCGATACACAAAGAGACAAAGGCTATGTTCCGAATGGAATACTAGAATATTCCGTACTACTAAATAATAGGTAGTGTACATTGTTTGCTTTGACATATTTAAAAAACACACTACCACAGAAAAGCTGGTGGTCGATATGTTTTGTTTTTGAAAAGTCTCTTATGCTCAACAAAGCTGCATTTATTTGCATAAAAAATACATTAAAAACAGTACTATTAAGAAATATGATACAGTAATATAATAACAAATATTATTAAAATGTAATTTATTGCTGTGATGGCAAAGTTGAATTTTCAGCATCAATTCTCCGGTCAAGTCACATGATACTTCAGAAATCATTCTAATATGTAGATTTTTTGCTCAGGTAACATTTAATATTATTGTTATTATCAATTTTGAAACAAGTGTGCTACTTAATATTTTTGTGAAAATCAGAGTAGTCTAAAAGATAAAAGAAATGAACACAAACCCACAAAAGGAAAGAGAAATTACAACACAGCGTTGACTGATTTGAACCTGTAGGTCATCACAGCAATGCATGAAGGGAAAATTAAAACCCACTGTGAATGAATCACACTATGTATTAATTCCATTCCTATTTACATATTTTTTTTTTAATTTACACACTTTTTTTTTTTTTTTTTTGCATACACTTTGCAGGGCTTGCAAATCCTAACAGTAAATACGGAAGGAAAGCAAACACACAGCACAGCAGTCCCTAATTAAAGCTAGCATATTGCACTAATACATGCTAATGGAATGTGAGCTAATATTTGATGGTTCCACACTGTCAGGGTCTGTATTTATTAGTCATGAACGAGTGAGATATGTCTTTATGAAAATGCATGTGAGGCAAGAAAACAAGAACTTGCAGGTTTTGCAGTCGGGAGCAGAAATGAGCTATGCTTAAAAATGCCTTTTCAACTTCCACATTTATTAGCTTTTGACTAATTTCCTTGCCTAATTATATCCTCTTTGAGGAAAATTACAGAGCTATTAATAATGTACTTGGAGTAATTAGCAACATAAATATTTATAATGAAACTGGATTAGCCATGCACTGCTGTGTGTGTGTGTGTGTGTGTGTGTGTGTGTGTGTATATCGCAAGATGAACTGCCATAGGAATTAGAGGTACACATTAAAGCTATTAAACAATTACACTATGTGTTTAGGTCTGGAGTACAAAAAATACCAAAAGTAGTATTTGGGTAGTTTGGACATGTGCCATGGAGTGCCATATATAAACCATGGTATGACTTTCAGTACCATGGTATATTTCAAAGTACGGCAATATTACATCTGATACCATGACAGTACCATGGTACAACTAAAGTACTAATGTGGTCTCACAAAGGGTAGTCATTCTGTATGGTATGTCCCTTAAAAAATACCATGGTATAATCATGGTATCAGATGCCTGAACAAATTTGTGTGCCATGGTGTTTACATCACTGCAAACTAACATGATATGTTGGACAATTGGTAGCAGCGGTACATTATTTTTCGTACCATGAAGGCACCATAGTCTTACATTTACATTTATACATTTATGCATTTGCCTTTTATCCAAAGCGACTTACATTGCATTCAAGGTACACATTCACATTTTGTCAGTTCTTGGTTTTCCCTTGGAATCGAACCCATGACCTTCGCATTGCTAGCGCAACGCTCTACTGTTTGAGCTACAGGAAAGCCCGTCTTCCAAAAAATTGAGGAAGTACCAAGGCACAGTCATGGCATCAAATAGTAATACAAGGTACCATGGTATTTTGAGGTATTTTGAACACACTCCAAAAAATTGAGGAAGTACCAAGGCACAGTCATGGCATCAAATAGTAATCTAAAGGTACCATGGTATTTTGAGGTATTTTGAACACACTACTACCATAGGGTTCATTGAAGTACCATGTGTACATAGAGTACCATGTACTGTGGTTCATGCATTTTAGTACCATGGTATATTTCAAATAACCATAGTATTATCTGATTATCCTATTTATTTATTTATTCATTTATTGTAAGAAATGGTATTTCATAGTACCTTGAAACTGTGATATTAAATCAATGTAATATTTCTATAAGAATTATAAAAGATATGTCTTCCAAGAAACAAACAAACAAGTCATAATGTACTCATTCAGTCTTGAAAAGATTTATGACGATGTGCAATATACAATGAAGTTTGTAGATCGTTAATTTGTGGTAAATCATAACTACACCTGTGTGGTTACAGTTAGCACCAGTGGTGATTTTACCTGACAAAATCTCATCAGTCATTAGCATTAAGCTCCGTCCCTGTGCTGAGAGGCTACAGACCTCCGACTGAACTGAGCCAGATGGAGGGCCCATTAAGAATTAATTGACTTGTCAAGCGGTCAGACCGTTCTGTGGTGGAGACAGAAATAATTGCAGATGGGAAGTGAAAAGGGCTGTGACGCCCAGCGGGCGGCCGTAGTCTCACACAGAGCACGTCTTCTACGTGTTCAGCCGAACATGCCTCCTGGCCCGTCTGTCTCGCCCTTCTCTGGTTCACTCTCTCTGACCAGTGCTAATTACAACGCCCTCAGAATGTGCTACACTAAAAGGTCAATGCAAGTGGCAAGCCGACATTAAATATCAAAGTAATCTCCTCCTAAACCGACACGCGCACAGCGAGGGAGGGCCGTTACTGCTGTCGAGCAGTGTTAATCTGTTCAAGTCTGAGGTTATCTTGAGTCATGCGGATGATGTTTACTTTGAAGACGCCACCAAAGGGAACAATCGCAAAATCTCTAAGAACATTTGCTCTGAGAGTAATAAAAACATTGCATTGAATGGTATTGAAGTGATCATGTAAAGAACGTCATACAACAAGTCAATAGAGATTAAAGTCTTCATCGTTGATCCATTAAAGGGGTGGTAAACCACGATTTCACTTTTCTAACTTTAGCTAGTGTGTAATGTTGCTGTTTGAACATAAACAACATCTGCAAAGTTACAACGTTGAAAGTTTAAAGCAAAGGGAGATATTTGCTTTTAAAAAAATCAATTTCTAAGAACTACAGCAAACGCCGCTAGGGACTACTACACATTCCTCCAGGGTTGCTGACATCACCAGCCCCAATATTTAAATAAACCCCTCCTCCGAGAATATGAAATAAGGGAGCATTTTGTATTGCGCGGGGGATAGTTGTTGTGGTGGGCTAGTTAGTAGGCTGGAGTGTTGTTGCCGCAATGCCGACGAAACACTGTTATTTTCATCCGGATTGCAGGTCAACTTTGTTCAGCCTTCCTAGGGACGGGGGTGCGTTGCAGTGCGTTTAACATACAACATTATATGCATGCGTGTATGAGACAGAGGGGAACACGGTCGCATTTGCATTAACATTACATTTATTTTACATTTATGCATTTTGCAGACGCTTTTATCCAAAGCGACTTACAGTGCCCTTATTACAGGGACAATCCCCCTGGAGCAACATGGAGTAAAGTGCCTTGCTCAAGGACTCACTGGTGGTGACCGCTGGGATCGAACCAGCAACCTTCTGCATATCAGTTCCACGGTTTAAGCCACTGGACCACCATCTCACGACCATCTCACCACCATCTCAAACACAATCAAGCCTTCGAAAGAATGTGTTTTACCACCCCTTTAAAACATTCTTAAATTTGCAGCAGATATATGCTGCCCATCATAAGAGACAGACAGGGGTTGGAGGAGAATACTGGAAAATGTGACATAATGGACAATAATCGTCTGTATTTGCAATACACGAGCCGCAGTTCAGCTGCGTGAGACAAATACTGCCAGTGTGAGACGGGCATGCGCGACTCCCGCTGCACATTTCACAGAGGAAAGCTTCCACAATCTTCACGAGTTCAATGCAGGATTCTTACAACGGCTTGTCCTGAAGATGGAATTAAAAACAGAAGCTGTTTACGGGCCACAACCTGTAAGTATTATTTTATCTCCGTCGATGTGTTTTCCTGTAATAGTTTGTGTTGTTAATTGTACGTTATAGCAAGGAAGTAAACAGATGGCAACGCTCATTTGGCTCTGCAAACCAGTTTGTTAAATGCTCATTCATACTTAACGTTATCCGACAAACACCTAATGTTACAAACTTTTTAAAATCTCAACAGCGAACTTGGCATTAGTGTAAATTTTTCTTTGATTAGAGCTTTTATGTATTGTTTATCTACAGGCATGCTAAACATGGTTCTGTGTTTGATTTGGATACTATAGTAAAGCCAATGTTTAGTGTTCGTTCTTGCGACAGATATTTGGCAATTTGCTCTAAAAATACAAAAGTAACGGTGCCATTCAGTAGCGATCACTATAGATCCGCAGTCTTTACTCTTGAG
The DNA here is from genome assembly GCA_023566225.1 of Romanogobio albipinnatus. NCBI lineage: Eukaryota > Metazoa > Chordata > Actinopteri > Cypriniformes > Gobionidae > Romanogobio > Romanogobio albipinnatus. The sequence goes on along the minus strand of CM042242.1, from coordinate 15,005,518 downwards.
GACTGAACAGGTTCTGCTCGATCATCTTCACTAAAATTGTCTGGGTCTGATTCGGGCTCAAATTGGGATGGTTTTATTGACGCCATTGTACTACCCAAAGCACAGGCTACCGGTAAAGTTAAGGGGCGTGACGTTTCCGACAAACGTGCACTAGGCGGTTAGCGAATCACAACACACTGGGCCAGCTAACCAATCTGAGCCCATTGCGTATTTTTGATATTTTCATACAACCCGGAAACCATCTGACCGTTTTTACAAGGAGGGACAGAGCAGTGTAGAATAAAGGTAAAATATATGAAAAATAATGCAATTTTTTTTTAAACGAAGCATGAACACATGTTACAGTGCACCCCACAAACACAATCAAGCCTTCGAAAGAATGTGTTTTACCACCCCTTTAAAACATTCTTAAATCTCAAATGTTCTGTTAGTTGATAGGTTATGAACTATAAAAGTAAAGTAATACCTTGGAAAATAACAGCCTACTCTACCATTGAGTCTTGTGGACCAGATCAAAGACTGTTATTAAACAAGAAGAATTTGATCAAGAACAATAGAACATTTTGTCTAAAAGAGCACAAAAAAAAGTTCTGGGATTTTAAGGCAAATACAAACCTGTGGAAATATAAACATACAGGGTTGTTGCGTAACTTGCATGTTTGGATATGTATTAAACGACTCTCATAAATGTGTAACATTTCGTAAGCCTGAATGATAGATAGGGATCTTTCACAACTGTATTTATTGATCAAACAAGAGTCAAATGTGCTAAAATAACTCATGACAATTGTGAGATTGTGTACGTTCTAATCGCCTAACTCTGTACCTAAAGACAAAAAACTCTTTATTTTTAAAAGTATTATTAATAAGCTGTTTTGTTAAAAAAAAAAAAAAAGTCCCCATAAGATCCCATGGTATTAATATCTTTGTGGGGAGATTTTGTTCAAAAGTTTGCGGTCAGATTTATTTTGGAGATACATTAAATACTTTTAATCAGCAAAGATGCATTAAATTCAAGATTAAAGATAAAAAAAAAATGACAGTGGAGACTTCTGCATTATAATAAAAATCTATTTCAAATGAGTGCTGTTCTTTTTAACCTTCTATTCATCAAAGAATCCTGAAAAAAAGTATTGCAATTTCCATAAAAATCAGCAGCACAACTGTTCAGAAAAAACCTTTCTGAGCACCAAAACAAAATATTAGAATCTTGATTTTATGAAGGGTTAATCAGTTTAGTTCATGAAAACTTTTATCATGACTTTTTAATCCCTAGGAGTCTGAGCTCTTTTGGGGCCCTTTAGAAGTTTTGACATGATCTGACATTTGTGTTTTTTTCAGTTGCTTACAAACACATTAATGGCAAAAGTGTAATTACACTGTATTCAGCACAAACTGGGCTACCATAATATGTGAGCAACATGTATGTACATGCTTGTATTTTTGAGAGAAAAATGTTTATGCACGGTTTTTGAAAAAACAAAACAAAAAATAATTGTTTTAAAATCAAGGCCTCAAAACACAATAGATATGTGTTCACAAGACTTTTGAATAATGGGCGTATTTGCATAGAGTTTTTGCTTTAAACTGATGTGAGAATTATTGAGCCTACTCATTCACATAAAACAATATATAAATTTACAATTTGTACAATTTGTTTTTCTTCACAATGCCAATATGCGAGGAGGCGTGATAGCTAATAAATAATGCTGTCTACGCTCCGTGGGCATGGTTGCATAAGTGTATAATGAGCCCTACAGGCACAGCTGACATCTCTCTGCTTTCAAACAGATTACATAAACACAGAATATTTGTTTTTGGATTTGGTTTACATTATTTAAACCTGACATTTCAACGTTTCTTTAGAAATATGTCTCATGTTTGTGAGACAAGTATTCAGTAAGCTAGAGGTCATTTTCTGATGACTATCTGAATGAACGTCTTTGAGAGAGAGGCTGCAGATTGCGCATCGTATGTGTTTTCTTTATTTTGCAAAAAGCACAACAATTTGTTTTTATTGTGACTGTACACAAAAAAGGAAACTTAACAGATTATAATGATGTATAACACTTGCCTGAATGATAAAAAAGTTATTTGAGTCTCTTTGGCACCGATAAGAAAAAAAGCGAGCCGCCGGCCGACTCGAGAGGGTTAACCAGACCTCTTCAGAATCTCACCACATGGCAGCACACAGGGACTAAAATGAACACTCGCCATGTGCCAAATGCAAGTAAAAATCGGTGTAGGTGAGTATACGAAACGGTGCCAGCTGGCTGGTAACATTTTTATGAATTCTAATAATGCAATTTTGTGAAAGCATGAACGTGAACAAACGGAACAGATGAAGGGCCAGTGCTGCATCACCACGAAAGCACACGAAAGGGAACTCAAATTTGTTTCTCACACACTGTGTGGGAAGTTTTGTGTGCGAACACATGTGGAGCACGTGCACAGAAATCTGTGTCTCAGACAGACCACAAATACTGAATTGAGCTCTCTTTCATGTTGTCTTGCGCTAAGACACATTCAAACAAAATTGCAAACTTGTCTTGGCAAGTATCCTTGTAAACATGGTCAGTTATGTCTTAAGTCTTAAAAATAAAATAAAATGCATGTTTATCAGTATATTGGATCCGTGCATTAGCTCTTAAAGTGACAGCAGCCTAATATTCCTGTTGCTGTCTGTGTTTTAATTTTAATCAAACAACAAAAGACAAAGAAAAACTCACTGCTCTTTACTGAATAACTTTTGTAACTTTAATAAGGGGATTCATCTAGATATTTCATGGCTGGTAAATTTTCTTAAGAAGAACATTTTTGAAGAATGTTGGTAACCAGACAGTTGGCGGTTGCCATTGAATTCCATAGGATTTCAAAATATCTTCTTTTGTGTTCAACAGAAGAAAAAAATTCATACAGGTTTGGAACAACTTGAGGGTGAGTAAATGATGACATTTTGGGGTGAACTATCCCTGTAAATAATATTAAAAAATAATGTCAGAAAGATATCAGTTCTGCTGTTGTTCATTAATACCAGTAGTGTAATAACTACGAAATAAGAAAGACATACAACATGTGAAGAGCAGTGGGTCCCTATGACCAGGATTGAAAACCACCACTCTATAAACATGATCATATTCAGGAAACAAGTTTATAGATTAGCTAAACATGTCTAGCTAAATAGGATGTTGAAAAAGTGTTTTTTTTTTTCTACAGGATCTATAATAGTGATGAACACAAATCAATGAGAGAGTGCAATAATTTCCTTTCTATGCTAAGCACATTGTAATGTTTATTGCTGGTATCTAAAGTACTAGGCTTTACAAATCAATGCTTTCATACAAGACCTCTTAAGATGACAAAATGAAATAAAGTGTGAAATAAAATTGCCAAAAAAAACCCAAACAAAAAAAACAACTGAGAAAGCATAACCATATTTCATCCTTTTCTCCTAACACGAGCCCCCTCCTGTTTTTGTAGTTGCCGTTATTGCTTTGCCCCCAAATGAATTGCAAAATGTTAAGATTTGCATTTCAATCTGGCAACCCTCTCCCTCTAAAGCGATAACAACCTGTTTTCCCCCCAGCACCGAGTCTCATTCAACAGCCAGCTCTGTTTTGTAGAGCTGCAAGGCCCTGCAACAATGTAATTGCGGTTTCCCTCTCCATCATTATGGGGGAAGCTTTCGGCGGCCTGTTTACAAGCTAAATAAATAGCTACACAAAACATCTGGAGCTACAGAAGAGGCCTTGAGTGGGCTCTTCACAGAACCTCAAGAGCATACGCAAAGCAGCAGCGAGAAAGAGCTCTGGGTCTTGAGGGTTAACCCTTTGAGACAGCATAAAAAAACACAACACCACCAAAACCACTTTAATTATCTTGAAAAAGAAAAAAAAAGAAAAGAGGATTAGGGCGATGGAGTAAACATTTAGCACAGGGTCGTTACTATCTGGCTACCATTTTTAACCAAGATTTCATTATTTTTTCTGCTATTCATGAGAACATAAATACTGATTTTCACTCGCCACACTCCTGGGCAAAAATAAAAATTGGCCAAGTCAAAAATGGCAAAATATTAAGTGGTCTTTTAATGGTCTTAACCATTTTAATCACAAATCACTGTTCAGGAAATTATTAAGATTGGCACAAATACAGTGGATAAAGTAACTAAGCACAGAATAGCCTTCCCCAACTTGCAGACAGCTTTTTACAGGAAGAAGAGTCAATGTTGTTCCAACTCAATGTTAATGGCTTCAAAAAGTTAATGAGAAGTTGAAAATGTCTCTCAGTACGTTTGAGTTTAATGTAAGACCAAATATTCACTATAGTGTTCAAATCTGGACTCTGACCAGACCAAAACACGAGCCTGATGTACTTGTTCTCAAGCCACTTCTTGGTTGTCTTTGCATTTTGGGCAGGAGCATTGTCTTGTTTAAAAAAAAAACATAAAAAAAAAAAACATCCTTCTTTCGATAACAACTTTTCATTTGTGGAAAGCAAGGCATTCTGCAATATTCTCCTGCACTCCAAAGCATTAAATTACTTTTCACAGTGAAGTAGCTCACCAATACCAGCAGCTAAAAGACTCCCCACACAATGACACTCTTCCTCCACACTCTAAAAAATGCTGGGTTAAAAACAACCCAAGTTGGGTTGAAAATGGACAAACCCAGCGGTTGGGTTGTTTTAACCCAGTGAATGGGTTGTTTTAACCCAGCAGTTGGGTTAAATGTTTGCTTAAAACAACCCAATTGCTGGGTTTGTCCGTTTTCAAACCAACTTGGGCTGTTTTTAACCCAGCATTTTTTAGAGTGCATGCTTCACTGCGGCAGAGATGCATTTATTCAGAACTTCCATGCAACTCATGCTTCATTGTGACTCATCACTCCACACACAACTTCCCATATTCTGGCAAACACTTAATTCAGTCTTTGATGTTTTTTTTAGACAGCAATGGCTTTTTAAGCAGTGCATTTGCTTAAATTGTGCTAATTTCCTGATCAATAATTTGTGGTTAAAGGGTTAGTTCACCCAAAAATGAAAATTCTGTCATTAATTATTCACCCTCATGTGGTTCCAAACCACCCGTAAGACCTCCGTTCATCTTCAGAACACAAATTAAGATATTTCTGATGAAATCCGAGAGCTCTCTGACCCCCTCCATATACACTAGACAGCAATGCAATTACCACTTTCAAGGTCCAGAAAGGTAAAGACATCGTTAAAATAGTCCATGTGACTCCAGTGGTTTAAACTTAATTTGATGAAGTGACGAGAATTCTTTTGCCACGAATGAAATTCTCAGCAAGAAGCCATATAAATGGACGCTAAGCCTCATACACAATAACATTCAAAAGATTGGGGTCCACAAGATATTTTTTTAATGCATATGAAAGAAGTCTTATGCTCACAAGGCTACATTTATTTGATCAAAAACACAGAAAAGGTGGAATTTTTAAAGTGGAAAAAATTTGGGATGGGAGGAAAAAATATTTTTCAATTCTTTTGCGTTCCCTCGCAAAACTATTCAAACTTATGTTCGGAGTCAGACAAACATTTCCTGCTTAATGTCCCGCTGGCGGTGTTTCAAACAGCTCAGTACGTTAACAATGGAGCAGTTCATAGAGATTTATTTTGAACTTGGACTTAAGTATAAAGAAATACAGTCAGTGCTTAGTTCAAGGAGTTCGGTAAAGTTGGCAATAGGCTATATTCACAGATTCAAACTTCCCGGATCAATAACTCATGTTTGTTAAAAAACAAATGACACATCTTTCCAATCATAGACAACGAGCTACAACCTAATTTTACTCAAAACGAGCCAAATAATATAAATTGATCTCTTTTAGGAAGATGAATGTTCAAAATTGCAATCCAACGAAATTCAACACAGGTAATACAATTCTGAGAAATTAAGTGTTTTTCTATCCTGGTCTGCAAAAGTTAAATGATTAAATACAATAAAATATCTAAACTAAATACAAATTTACACTGGCATTTCAAACATATTTTGAAGCCTATATACCTTGAAATTCAAGGTTTTTAATTTTTTTTAAGGCTTTTTGCAAGTCAAAGCTAGTTCTAGTTCTATTCTAGTTTTTGATCACAGTAATAGGATTTTTTTAAATAATTTAAATAGCAATTCTGCATACTGTTTACTTTACATTTGTAATGGTACATTTGGATGGCACAAAACCCTGGCCAGTACTGATGTGTGTGATTTCTGGTTCCTTTTTCCATAAAACTGACTCCTCTGTGTGGAGTCTATTGGAACGAGGTTATCAAAACTTCACACGGTGGCTTAAGTTGCAAATGTGACCATGATAAAAGCTCAGCCAAAACAGCCCTTAGAAGTACCCTCACGTCAATATTTATAAAACACAACCTCAGTTTACTGCTGCGCCATGCCAGCAGCCTTAATGTAATGATATGGTGGAAAACTCTAAAATGCTGGCAGATGTGTTCCTTGGAGTTTCAAACCACAAATCTCTCCATCTCAAGTGGAGCAGAAGCCATACAAGCCTCACAGAGAATAGAGGTTGTGTAAATATTGGGAAAAAGCCAAGACTAAAGGAGCGTAATAACTCCTTTGGTAATATTTCATGTCTTAAGTTCCAACACAAAATAAACCAAGAGAAATCCAGCAGTCCACATGTCGTTTTAACCACATAGGGCTCATCCATACATAAAATATGAGAATCCCTATTCCCACACGACTCCACATTTACCACTCTCATAAATTTGCTGTCCCTCGAGAAATACTTTGTTTCTACTTTTGGGCATTGAGTTGTACTTGTGATATGTTGCTGAATTATGGTGAAAGTATCAGATGACATTACATGTTATAATGAGAAAAGAACTAAAAGAAAATATGCTAAATTCCACTCTAAACATATTGCTTATTAGGAATCAAGGATGTATTTTTGGACTTTCTCAGCAGACAGAAGTTACTAATGAGGGGGAAACTCAAGCGTTGGAACAATTTCAGCCCACAGAAATTGAAGTCTTGACTTCACAGCAAGTGACCTATTAGACACAACAGGCGTCATGACGTTGCAAATGTGGACATCCATGTGTACTCTATGGCTTGCATTACATTTTACTTAGCAATTTTTAGCTGAATAAATATTTACAATGCACTATATTAAAATTCTGACTTTCCTATTACTTTAAAAATCTTTGGTGTTTTCTTAGTATTAACAAACTGTACATTTCAAAACTCATGGAAAGCCATGGGAATATAAAAGAAAACTCAAAAGTAACTGAAAAAGTATGGGTACTAGAGTTTTTAATGTGCATTGCACACAGCTATTCGTTTGCATGTATATATTATATTTGTATGTAGCATTATGGTATAACAGTAAATAATATTTGTATTTTGTTACATAAATTGTTTGTAATTTATCTTAGCTTTGCTCTCATTACCTATGTTTTATTTTGTAATCCATCAAATGGTGTGCAATGATAAACACTTTTTCCTTTATACCCATTATCATCTCAGTTAAAACATATTATATTTTTATGAAATATACCAATATATGCTGCCACCTATGAAAATGTCTATAGTAAAAAAGTCAGAATTTATGAAGTTATGAAGGTACCACTCATCTCCACTACAAATAGGAAAAAGAGGCTCAAAAGAGGCTCATTTGCACAAGCTCACTAAAATTGTAGTTGACAGTTGAAGACTGGAAAAATGTTGCCTGGTCTGATGAGTCTCGATTTCTGTTGAGACATTCAGATGGTAGAGTCAGAATTTGGCGTAAATAGAATGAGAACATGGATTCATCATGCCTTGTTACCACTGTGCAGGCTGGTGGTGGTGGTGTAATGGTGTGGGGGATGTTTTCTTGGCACACTTTAGGCCCCTTAGTGCCAATTGGGCATTGTTTAAATGCCACAGCCTACCTGAGCATTGTTTCTGACCATGTCCTTCCCTTTATGACCACCATGTACCCATCCTCTGATGGCTACTTCCAGCAGGATAATGCACCATGTCACAAAGCTCAAATCATTTCAAATTGGTTTCTTGAACATGACAATGAGTTCACTGTACTAAAATGGCCCCCACAGTCACCAGATCTCAACCCAATAGAGCATCTTTGGGATGTGGTGGACCGGTAGCTTCGTGCCCTGGATGTGCATCCCACAAATCTCCATCAACTGCAAGATGCTATCCTATCAATATGGGCCAACATTTCTAAAGAATGCTTTCAGCACCTTGTTGAATCAATGCCACGTAGAATTAAGGCAGTTCTCAAGGCGAAAGGGGGTCAAACACAGTATTAGTATGGTGTTCCTAATAATCCTTATTGATAGCATCTTATGTAAACACACCAAGCGTTAAAAACGAATGGTTTTGTAAACGGAGCATGAGAAAGACAAAGAGAATTCACACTTCAGTCAACCAATATTTACACTAACATTTCTGGTTAACAGTCAACAGCTACCAAGAAATTCTGTAGAACCTGATAAAAAACATCCAACGTTGCGTGTCACGTGCACTAGTTCCTGTACTAAACTATTCTAGCCAGGAGTCATTATAATGTTAGAACGGCAAACTCAGAAATATGATAGTGATCTCTCCTCTCCAATCTCACTGGGGTCTTGATGGATTGAACAAGGCAAACGTGATAAAGAGGGAGGAAGGCAGGCGGGATGAGATGAGAACAGAATTAAGTGCCAGGTGAAAATATGAAACCCATCCCGCAAGCGAAAGAACGATCATCTTTCATGTCTATACCGAAAGGTCAACGGTGTGATCCTGCTGTCCGGGCCAGCAGCCAATCCCTTCACACCTAACGCCACACACACACAGACACACACAGACACACGCATGCACGCTGCTGCCGGAGAGAGTTACAACAGCTGTTAAGTGTGCATAATGAATGCTGTAAACCCAAGCAGTAAAACCAGGCACGGCGCCCAGGGCGGAGAGAGACGACACCAAATCCTAGATCAAATTCTAAACGGAACATTAGAACTGAAGCAGAGGGCATTTCAAGAATCTTAATGAAGTAACAACTGCACTGGGAGTCAAAGTGCTGGCTAGTTCTAATAATAAAATGTTATTTACATTACTCTTATTCCATCCACTTATCACATCCTGGTCAACAGAGGCATTCAACAAAGTACTGATCAAAGAACTGAGTGGGGACATTAACGCACCCAAATGTGTTCTACCCAAAAATTCCATACAATCCTAAATAACATTATCCTGCCAGTCCTCATTCGTACTTTCAAAAGTACAACATCGTAGAGAATTAAACATGAACACATGGTCATCCAAACCAGTGACAGTAAGGATTTTTACATTGTTACTATATATATACACACACACACCGATCAGATAAATAATAGTATGACTTTACAATAAGGTTATGTATATAATATATATATATATATACATACATACATACATACATACATACATGGTATATATAAAAATATAAACACACATACATACATACATACACGGTATATATAAAAATATAAACACACACCGATCAGGCATAACATTATGACCATCTTCCTAATATTGTGTTGGTCCCCCTTTTGCTGCCAGAACTGCCCTGACCCATCGAGACATGGACCAAGATGTTAGCAGCAGATCCTTTAAGTCCTGTAAGTTGTGAGGTGGGGCCTCCATGGATCGGACTTGTTTGTTCAGCACATCCCACAGATGCTCGATTGGATTGAGATCTGGGGAATTTGGAGGCCAAGTCAAGACCTCAAACTCGTGCTCCTCAAAGCATTCCTGAACCATTTTTGCTTTGTGGCACGGCACATTATCCTACTGAAAGAGGCCACAGCCAGCAGGGAATACCGTTTCAATGAAAGGGTGTACATGGTCTGCAACAATGCTTAGGTAGGTGGTACGTGTCAAAGTAACATCCACATGGATGGCAGGACCCAAGTTTTCCCAGCAGAACATTGCCCAAAGCATCACACTGCCTCCGCCAGCTTGCCTTCTTCCCATAGTGCATCCTGGTGCCATGTATTCCCCAGGTAAGCAACGCGCACACACCCAGCCATACACGTGAAGTAAAAGAAAACATTCGTAGCCCCATACGCAACAAACTGTGTATTCGGAGACCTTTCTATCAGAACCAGCATTAACTTCTTAAGCAATTTGAGCTACAGTAGCTCGTCTGTTTGATCTGATCACACGGCCAGCCTTCACTCCCCACCTGCATCAATGAGCCTTGGCCGCAATGACCCTGTCGCCTGTTCACCACTGTTCCTTCCTTGGACCACTTTTGATAGATACTGACCACTGCAGACCGGGAACTCACCACAAGAGCTGCAGTTTAGGAGATGCTCTGACCCAGCCGTCCAGCCATCACAATTTGGCCCTTGTCAAACTCGCTCAAATCCTTAAGCGTGCCCATTTTTCCTGCTTCTAACACATCAACTTTGGAGGACAAAATGTTCACTTGCTGCCTAATATATCCCACCCACTAACAGGTGCCGTGATAAAGAGATAATCAATGTTATTCACTTCACCTTTCATACATACATACATATACATATATATATACATATATATATATACATATATATATACATATATATATACATATATATATATATACATATATATATATACATATATATATATACACATATACATATATATATATATATATATATATATATATATATATATATATATATATACACATATATATATATACACATATACATATATATATATATATATATATATATATATATATATATATATATATATATATATATATATATATATATATATATATATATATATACAGGTCCTTCTCAATAAATTAGCATATTGTGATAAAGTTCATTATTTTCCATAATGTAATGATAAAAAAACGCTGCACAACGAGAAGAGGTGACCGGAGCCTGAGGAAGATTGTGGAGAAGGACCGATTCCAGACCTGGGGGGACCTGCGGAAGCAGTGGACTGAGTCTGGAGTAGAAACATCCAGAGCCACCGTGCAAGGAAATGGGCTACAGGTGCCGCATTCCCCAGGTCAAGCCACTTTTGACCCAGAAACAGCGGTAGAAGCGCCTGACCTGGACAACAGAGAAGCAGCACTGGACTGTTGCTCAGTGTTCCAAAGTACTTTTTTCGGGTGAAAGCAAATTTTGCATGTCATTCGGAAATCAAGGTGTCAAAGTCTGGAGGAAGACTGGGGAGAAGGAAATGCCAAAATGCCTGAAGTCCAGTGTCAAGTACCCACAGTCAGTGATGGTCTGGGGTGCCATGTCAGCTGCTGGTGTTGGTCCACTATGTTTTATCAAGGGCAGGGTCAATGCAGCTAGCTATCAGGAGATTTTGGAGCACTTCATGCTTCCATCTGCTGAAAAGCTTTATGGAGATGATTTCATTTTTCAGCACGACCTGGCACCTGCTCACAGTGCCAAAACCACTGGTAAATGGTTTACTGACCATGGTATTACTGTGCTCAATTGGCCTGCCAACTCTCCTGACCTGAACCCCATAGAGAATCTGTGGGATATTGTGAAGAAAAAGTTGAGAGACGCAAGACCCAACACTCTGGATGAGCTTAAGGCCGCTATCGAAGCATCCTGGGCCTCCATAACACCTCAGCAGTGCCACAGGCTGATTGCCTCCATGCCACGCCGCATTGAAGCAGTCATTTCTGCAAAAGGATTCCCGACCAAGTATTGAGTGCATAACTGAACATAATTATTTGAAGGTTGACTTTTTTTGTATTAAAAACACTTTTCTTTTATTGGTCGGATAAAATATGCTAATTTATTGAGATAGGAATTTTGGGTTTTCATGAGCTGTATGCCAAAATCATCAGTATTAAAACAATAAAAGACCTGAAATATTTCAGTTGGTGTGCAATGAATCTAAAATATATGAAAGTTTAATTTTTATCATTACATTATGGAAAATAATGAACTTTATCACAATATGCTAATTTATTGAGAAGGACCTGTATATATATATATATATACACACACACACACACACACACACACACACACACACACACACACACACACACACACACACACACACACACACACACAAATATACATTAATGTATGATGCATACATTGATATATAAATAAATATACATTGATAATAAGAAATGTTTCTTGAACGCCAAATCAGAACATTAGAATGATTGATTTCTGAAGGATCATGTGACTGAAGACTGGAGTAATGATGCTGAAAATTCAGCATTGCCCTGAAAAGACACTTTCAAACACATTATAAAAATAAGGTAATAGTAAAAATGTGCCCCAGTCTTATCTAATCCCAACAGATAAACTCATGACACACTCTACAAGTTAAATATCCTAATTCACTCTGAAATATGTCTCATTATGGAAGTCAAATGGGATGGGAGTGCCATTGCATGATTAAATAAAGAACGGAAAATAAATCAATTGTTCATGTTTATGTTTTTTTTTTTTTTTTAATGCAAATCAGTGTAAATATAGCATCACTATTCATATCCTGTTCTCCTAGCTTCAGCCCTCATCATCCTACTATTGCTGATGTTTCCTACAGACATCTTACTGAACATTATTAACAAGCTCTTACATTTCAGGAAAGTATGGCCAGCAGTAACTGGCATAGTAAAAATCAACCGGAGTGACCTTGCTGTGACGGACACCTGGCTTTACTCCCCTGAGGCGTGGCTTTAGTGCTCTGCAGTAGCTGCAGTGGCCCCTCTCTCTCCCTCTCATGTTCCTTTAAAAGTAGCATATATACTAGAGCAGTCAATTTAAGAGTAGCATTTAATTAATGGAAAGTAAGCATGCGTTTTATAGAGCTGTGTGTCAGGGCGAGTGATAGAGTGATTAAGTGGAAATGAAGTCTGCCTACGAGAGGACATAAATCTAAAGTAGACTACACTTAACCTCCAGGCCACTGTAAAAGACACTAAAAGAATTACTTGAAGGAAGAATCAGCGAATTGCTCCGCTGTGTAAAAACACCTGATAAAATGTGACACCTCAACTAAACAGCTGCCACATGTTTAAACTGATAAAAAGTGTTATTTGATTAACAAGAAACATGTGGTGATGAAATACTCCAAAAAAAACAAAACAAACACCAATTGCTTGGTATTTGAGTGCTGTGAATCAAAAGAAGTCAGCCCAAAATCAAAAGAAAATATGACACCTATACTAAGTCTTTTTGGATTGTGAAAATTAAATAGATTTTTCCTCATTTCTGTAATGCCAGAAATGGCATTAGAATATCGGCAATCCTATCCTAACAAGGCAGCATATTAAGGTCTGGGTAGATTAGATGGCAAGCAAACAATGGCTATGTTTACATGCACAACTTTTGTTTCACTCTATTTTTGGATTCATCAATCGGAATTAATTAATTCAGTATTTTCATGAACGCTAAATAAAGTGATCGGTTTGATGTGCACGTTTAGCTTCAAATCTGAATTAAGTTTTTGTCATGCGCATACTGCACACATATACACAAGTTTCCAGCTGTTTGCACGAATTATTCTCCTACAGTACATTGCTTTTTTCCTTGATTTAAAGAGCAGACTTAATATTGTTCTATTCCGGGTCCTGATTAGAAGACGACGAGCACATGAACCGCTGTGCCGTGCTGCTTATGTTTATCAATCAGTATAAACACCCCTTCCCGCGCCCCCAAAAAATGTGTCTGTGACGTAGTTCTGCTCCACTTCACAGACGATGAGTGGTAGGAGAATTTTAGAATAACACAACAGTCATTTATGACATTTTATTTAACAACAACCGGAGCTCGTTCCACACGTCATTACGCCATGTCTACGTCATTGCACATGCACAGTCCTTTCCAGTTTCTGTTTTCAATCCGATCAAGTGTTTACATGCCCTCTCGATTGGAGAGGTGTGAGATCTTAGTGACCTTATGGTAAGGTGACTGTTCCAGAGTATCTCTGAAACGGCAAGCCTTGTGGGTTTCTCCTGGCAAGCAGTGGTAATAAATTACCAACAGTGGTCCGAGGAGGGAAACCCAAGCGCCGAAGGCTCATCGATGCACAAGGGCAAGGAAGGCTATCCCGTCTGGTCTGAGCCAACAGAAGGTATACGGTGGCCCAAGTCATACAAGATTTGAATTATGGTTATGGGAGGAATTTTCACAACACGCAGTGCATCACACTTTCCTGCATATGGGGCTGTGTAGCCGGTCAGAGTGTGCCTACTCACCATTGGAAAAAGCGCCTACAATGGGCATGTGAACATCGGAACTGGACCTTGAAGCAGTGGAAGAAGGTCGCCTTGCATCTCCCATGTGTCCCATTTTCTTCAAGAGACCTTCAGGGGTCTTGTAGAGTCCATGCCTCATTATGCCTCAGCAGTCATAATGTTTTGGCTCATCTGTGTATAGATTTCAGCCCTACATGAAACTGTACCACCTTATGCTTAGTGAAGCACAAAAAAAAGTGTGTATTTAATACTTTGCATTTAATTTATCTCCGTCATTTCTTGTACAGTTCATTCAAAGACTTTATTAGCAGCAAAGTATTATAAAAGTATTCTCTAAATAAATAAGATTAATATTTATCATTTATCCTGTGACTTTTCTTAGACGTGGTGCATGACATAAACAGAGAAATTAAACGGCTAAGAGAATTTTGATGAAATAAGCATTAACAAGAAATGGCCTGACAAATATGCTTGACAGATTAATCTAATTCTGGAATGACTTTATCTGGCAAATAAGATAATTGGTGATATGCCTGTGTGCTTGACCAATCTTTACGCATTCCACTTTGTAATTCAATATGGCACAAAATTAGAGTGCACAGAATATTTTAGATAAGTCTAAAGGCCCCTTTGCACCAAATACTATAATGATAACAATAAAGATATAGTTCTAAAAATCTATCTAAATTTACAACTGTAACCATAATGACACAGAGAAACTATATCGCTTGGAATCACTCTCAGAACTATTTTTTTCCAGCTGATAAATGATAAAAACATTGACAGCCAATCAGAATCCATTCTGCTTCAAGAGCTTGAACATTTAAAGTGGCAGACGACAAACCTGCAGTACGCACACTTAAAATAGACAGAAAGATATTGTCTGCTGCTGTGGACGCTAAATAGCTATCTTCATAAGGTCTTAAGTTTGAATACTTCAAGTTTAGTGTCTACAGATGCACTTCTCTGAGAGTGTAGTCACAAGATATGTGCTTAACCAATCTCTATGAAGTAAACCACTTACTTTTTTTTTTTTTTTAAAGTCCATATTTCTTTCACAGGATATTCCTAATCTTATAACAGCTGTAATTACTTGAGCCTTGTTTAACGGATATGATAACTGAAAATTATTTAAAGCCAACCAAATGCAGAATGCACTTCCTTCTGGTTGCACAGTGCTTTAAATGTGTTGTTTTCAACCACAGAGGGAAAATGACTGTGTGTCAATGGGAATTCTGAGAGAAAGGGATGGAAGAGTTGGAGTCCTAGAAGTCAGCACACATGCAAAAGTTAGGCTTGCATCATATCATACCAACCAATAAATAAATAAATGGATGAATAAGAAGCACACACTTAAAATCAACACGCTTCAGCGTTCACAGCCCATTTCACTGACATATTTCAGAGTGCAACTCAATGAGATAAACATTAGGGTGGAAACTGATTTCAGTCATCTGGAATTAATAGGACTATGAAGAGGACCAACATCTTTTCAGAGGCAGAGCAAGTCACAGTTTTTTTTTTAGAATACTGTCCACTGACAAATTGTTCAAAATAAGACCAGGTATGTATTATTAAATAAGTAGATATACGACTTTAACCTCTTATTACAGCTCAGACAACATATACTTGAATGTTTATCACTTTTAGCAGTGTTTTATGTAACTTCAAAGGGTTTCCTGTTAAATGACACCAAAATTGTGTTTTTAGACCACTGTATGTGGGTATGGGAAGCTTTTCAATTTGGGTAGGCCACATCCAGGCGGAAATCCCCAGAAATGGTCCAGAGCTAAGGAGGTTAAGAATTAAAACCGTGATCACAATTTAAGAGTAAAAACTGATCGCAGCATGACGCCACTAGAGAGAATTTTCCAGCACGCAGGAAGAGACAGACATATTCTCATTTGGCTACTTGTCAATGAGCAGATTTGGAGTACAATAATTGCAGGAAACGTCTCCCAAGAGCAAACTGTGGTTAAGTGATGAGCTCAGGGGCATGAGTGGAATCTATCCCAAATTGAACCTGTAGCCTTTATTCATCTACACTGATAAATTTGGAGGAAGGTGGACGACGGAAGGGCGATGTAACGATGCTAAACCCACAACCATTCAAACCAAACAACCCCTGTGTATGGATACCCAGAGTTTGAAAACCCACCTCCCTACGGTATCCACGCTCCCTCTGCTGCTCCAGCCCACATTCTGACAGCACTGACAGGTAATGATGAATCGCAGCGCTTTAACTAGGGCAGGACTCTCAGCATGCTAATAAATGGCCTGCCCGAACTGTGGATGATTTCTTACTCAAGATATGGATTAAAAGAGAATTGCGTGGGGCGAATTCACTAAATGCCCATCACTTTTTAGTGCAGCATTTCAGCGCAAAAAAACAAAAACAAATAAAAAACCTCATTCACATGCAACACAACTTAGGCTAAATGCAATAAAATTGCTCTGTGTCACTGTCATTCTGTGTCACTGTCGTTATAGAGAAAAATATGTAGATGTCTACCTTTCTATGTAAACTAGACTTAAACGTCTAAATCTATACTATACTAAATCTATTAGACTGAGTATATGTAAATCTAGACTTCGTATAGATTTCAGTGAATGTGCCCCTGTGTGTATTAGGGGTGGGCAATAATTACTGAATAGGCTACTGAAAATCTATTTTTGATAACTTTGCTAGCAATATAAAATCAAGCAGCATTGTGAGTATTGCGACAATTGTATTGCACTTTTTATGTAGTCGTCAACTTTCCTAAAACCATCCTAGTAGTTTTAATTCATTAATATATTATATAAGCTCAATTTAAGATTGAACATTGGTCTGGGGAGTCTGCTATGTATTTTCTACTGCATGATATACCAGCATAAATTAAATGACTCCTTACGCAATTGGATAGTCCTTCAACAAATCAGACCACAAGAGGTGTGATAAACAAGCATAATTCAAATGACTCTGTATGCAATTGAATAGTCCTCAAAAATGACTAAAAGCGCTTATTATACTACACGCCTATAGACTGAACATTTAATACGCATACGCATGACATCACAGTTTTCAAAAATTCACTTTTTCATGGAGACGATAAAGGTATTGTTTTTCAAAAACTTGCACTTGCAAGTTTGAAAGTTCAACATTTACTAATATATTATTGAAATCAAGAGTTGTACCTATAATATTATTTAAAGGTCCTGAGCTAACGTGAACTAACAATGATCAATACAAATTTTATTAACAAACATTTACAAAAATGTATAAATACTGTACAAAATGTACTGCATTACATAAAGTTAACTAATGCGATCTTATTGTAAAGTGTTACCCAATTAACTGTTAAAAATGGTAGGTTAACAGCATGTAAGAGCATGCATGTTTGCGATTGTATGTGTGTAAGACATGTTGCTCTACCCAGTAGTTGGGCACATCTCCTAAATACTATGATCATTCCCTCTTGTGAACACAGACCAAGAATGCCTCTGTTTTAGTCACCCCTCCCTAATTACAGCTGTCCCATCAAGCCAAGGGAGGGAAGAAGTGTGAAGGGACGGAGAGATGGATGAATGCAGAAAGGAGGAGGCGGTGAGCCAGCGGCAGGATCTCTCATCAACCGAGCGGGGAATACGCGTTCTTCCTTCCTCTGCTTCTAACCAGACATTTTATCAAACTGTGTAATTGAGGCCTTGGCTCATTTGGGTTTGTCACGTCTGTAGATTAGGCCATTCAATACAGATGACAAAACTCACAAACATTGTCATCTTGAAGGATAAGGACTGCTAACTTAACATAAACACATAGTTAAGCTAAAATTGTAGCATTCTTAAGACATTTACAGACCCTAATGTTGTTTCAAACACGCATGAGCAAGTGGTTACCGGTTTTCTTTTAGTTCCGTGGAACAAAAAAGGAGAAATTTAATAGGAATTGAAATATAGCCTACCATAAAAGTGGTCTCTTTTTCATAAACTATCGTACAAGAGAACTTGAAAAACCACAGATTTTATAAACAGAAATAAATACACTACCGTTCAAAAGTTTTTTCGTTGGTGTTTTTGAGTCTTTAATGCTCACCCATGCTGCAATTATTTGATCAAAAATACAGTCAAAACAGTAATATTGTTAAATATTACAATTTAATTTGAATATATTTTAAACAGTAATTTATTGTGATGTCAAAGCTGAATTTAAAGCAGTATCATATGATCCTTCAGAAATCATTCTAATGTGCTGATTTGCTGCTCATGAAACATTCTTTGATGAGTGTACAGTTTAAAAGAACAGCATTTATTTAAAAAAAAAATGTAACTGTAAATGTCTTTACGGTCACTTTTGATCAATTTAATGAATCCTTGCTAAATAAAAGCCTCGGTTGTACAAGTCAGATCATGTACATACATACTGTATGATGCTCTAAAATGTAAGTGATATATTCAAAGTTTTATTATGACCCCTGTAGGCTAACTCCTGTGGAGTTACAGTATGTACAGCCAATGTTTTTTAACAACTGTTTTCATTGGTTTCATCAACTCCATAATTGCAAATATGAAGTGTTTTCAGGTTGTTTATTTTTAGAAGAGCTGCCTATACAGTACTTTGTTTTGATGAGCCAAACTCCTACAACTCCACGCTCATGTCAGAACAGAGGGGCGGGATTCAGCGTAGGAGGTGTTTGTGGATCTACAACGCATCTCTAATGACACGCTCCAGTTCCTATAAAGAAACCAGAACAGTGTTCTGTTTGGAGGAAATCACAGTTAGCTCATGTTTGGGAAATAGCGGTTCAGGGATTCCAGCATAAACAGATTGTAATGATGGGAAAAACAAATGAGGGTTCATTTCGTTATTGGCAAACTGCTCAGGATAAACAAAAGAGGATGTTAAGCAGATTTAAATGCTACACAATACAAAAGGTAATGCAATTGTGTGCGTGGGGAAGGATAGTTAGCTTTTGACGAGTACAGGAAGAACTTGAGACAGTACCACGTACCTTGGCTGGAAATGAGAGAAAAAGCATGTTCGCAGTTCATTACCACATTTCTCTCGCGTGTTAATAAAAAGCAGCACGTTACAAATGTGTCAACAGGGAAGTGTTTTCATTTACACCGACAGGTTAGAAAAAAAGATGAAAAAAAGGAAGAAAATTAGATGCTAAGTAATTTCAAGTGGCAGTTTGTCTGCTTGATAGCAACCGAGGGAAAGCATCTCAGATAAAGCGAGGTACGATTTCCTCCTGTGAGGTAGCAGCCACACTTTTTCTCTCTCTCTTTTTTTTTTGGGGCTGAAATAATGGAGAGGAAAGAGTAATTGCGAACAAAAAAGTGGTGGAATTGTCATCACTCCATGGAGACTGAATTTCATGGCCCGTTCTGAGAGAAAAGAGGCGAGAACGACCCTTTCATGCGGCTGACTGAAGCGCCTAGGGAGAAGAAGATTTCATTCGAACCGTTCTCAGAGGCTAGCGTCAGTTATCAGACCCAAATCAAATGATCCTACAAGTGCCACAGGCAGACACGGAAAAGCTTGCTGAGAGAAAGGAAGTGCCTCTATTAGAGTGGACTAAAGGCATCACGAGCGATTGATGTGCACCATCACGCTGTGAGGTTCCGCGCTCAGGAAATTAAAAGTATTTTTCATCCCTGACTATGCCCTCAGTCAGAGACAAAACTGGAGAGTGATGATACAAAATGGCTTTTAGAACTTTTAAAGACAGAACTCAGTTAATGAACAGGAACTATTCCAGCCCTCGAGAGAGAGATTTTCAAAAGGACTTTTTTATATGAGAACGTATCCATCAAATACAGTGAGGTGATAAACCTTCACAAGAGAGCAGAACTCCTATGATACTCACAGAGAAACACAGCATTGTATTTAATGTAACATCAGCATCACAGCCATAATCGTGCACATTACTGAGTGCATGTTTTCATACTGAGTGCAAAAACTTTACTTGCTTTAACGGCAATAATTACTGTAATACCATCATATCCGATACTTGCTACGTATCATATACATTAGTAACGCATTTACTGTCGCTATTCCAGAATATTAAGAATAGCCTATTAGTGCTGCATTGATTCAGTCTTCCACATTTTCTGTAGCTTATAGAAACAAAAGATTTTAAAGCATTTAAGCACCTTATCTTGGCATCCGACAGCGCATTTTGTGAATCAGAAGTTGTTCTTTGAAGTTAAAAGTCAATTTAACAGAAAGCTAAACATTTATATTTAGTAAAATTTTGGACGGATTCTCATATCCACGGTTCTGCACGAATTGCCCAGGCTGTGTGACAAACTTTAGCTTCAAAATGAAGAAATTCATCAAAAGACGACACCTTTAGGGCACTATTCATTTTGTACCTACAATATTCTAAGATTAGAGTAAACTTTATAGTTACCTACACAATGTGTGCTATTGGATAATGCATGTCGTCTAAGTATATTTGAAAGGATTGTTGCCACTTCCATAGACATTAATGTATATTTTACAAACTATAAATGTTTTTGTCATGTGTCAGGTTCTTTCTCTTTGCTTCTCACTATCCTTTTCTTCACTCACTCTCCTTCCTGATTGTTTCAGACACAGACACAGACACGTGGAGAGACTCTTTCTTCCTGGGCACGTTACACATTACATACATTCTTTCCTTTCACCTCAACGAGGGAAAAGTAGTGCTTATACTTCCAGTTTGCGAAAGCTACCTTTGATTCGTTGGACTTGCCATCGCTCTGACTCCACCTGGTCGTTGGTGTGTGTGACTGTGCATGTGCGTATGCGTGTGTCATAGGTGTGTGTGAACTCAACCTATCAACCTCAAACTTCTCTCCCACCCATCAATCATCATCAGTTATGTGTACCACCCCACCCAACCAACACACATGGCATGCACGCACGCCCACGCACACACACACACACACACACACACACACACACACACACACACACACACACACACACACACACACACACACACACACACACACACACACACACACACACACACACACACACACACACACACACGCTCGTTAGGCTCATCTTCTCTCTGTCTACCTGCACCTGTTAGTCATCGCAATCAGCGCCTCGCTGCCTTGCGATGACACCTGTTCCCACTTTTGTTTGAGTGCTTACCCTTTATCTAGTGTTTGTTCTTACTGCCTATTGTTGGATCATTGTTTCATGTCATGCGTTACGACTGCTGCTTTCTTCATGTCTGAATTGCTTTGGAAGTGCTCACCTGGTCTTGTTTGTCTGATACAGCCTTGCGCCTAAGTTTAGTCTGAGTTCTGCATTTGCTGCAAGAGTACCTTAGCGGTCCTCTGTTCCTGATTGTGATTTATTCTCAAAAACTGCCTCCACCTCTACTGGTGTCCCGATCTCTCACCTCTTCGAGACAGGATCATCTCAGCTGCCTTCTCAGTTTGTTTTACCAATTCTGTGTGCCTTAACGACAGACTACCTTGTTTATTTTCTCATTAAAGACTGTTGTTATCCTGTCAACCTCTGCTTTTGGATCCATTCTTTATTGACTCTGACAGTTTTTGCTTGTACTTACCTTTATTTAAATGTCAGAATCATAAAATAAGCATCATATGGTTGAAAACGCTAAACCGTTGTGAACAGTGATATATGACTCGTCTCTGGCTCAGCGACAGACAAAGTGTGAATGCAAATTTGAATTTAGCAGTTGATCATGTGACGCACTGGACATTCGAATCACACCGGGGTGTGATCATTCAAAGACTTAAAGGGTTAGTTCACCCAAAAATGAAAATAATGTCATTTATTACTCACCCTCATGCCGTTCCACACCCGTAAGACCTCTTCGGAACACAAATGAAGATATTTTTGTTGAAATCCGAAGGCTCAGTGAGGCCTCCATAGAGACCAAAGCAATTTACACTCTCAAGATCCATTAATGTACTAAAAACATATTTAAATCAGTCCATGTGAGTACAGTGGTTCAATATTAATATTTTAAAGTGATGATTATATTTTTGGTGCGCCAAAAAAAACTAAATAACGACTTATATAGTGATAACCGATTTAAAAACAATGCTTCATGAAGCTTCGGAATGTATCGAATCAGCGAGTCGATTCAGTGTGTCAAAAAAACAAACTGCTGAAATCTTCATTTGTGTTCACTTAATTTGTGTTCACTTGGATTTGAATGCAGCTTCCAGAAAGAAAAAAAAAAAATTATATATATGTATATATATATTTTTTTTTTCTTTCTTTCTTTCTGGAAGCTGCATTCAAATCCATTTGGCTCAAAATCTGAGGGGGTATGTGATTAAATCTAAGATAACAGACACAAATGCAGTAACATCCTGTGTTGTACATACTTATATCTTGTATACTTATATGTTCTACATACATGCATCACAACAGGGAAGAAAAGACTATTGCAACTTCCGTTTCAATGCGACTTTACCAAAAAGAAAGAAACCACTTGTTACATGGACCTAAAATCGAGAGTCCGGCCCTGGTCGACAGTTCCCTTCAAAACCTATTATAGTGTGAATTTTTCACGTGTATAAAATCAAATCTGTTCTGAACGATTCTCTTTAAACTGTTGCTCCGACATTACAGTAGTTGACCTGAAAGACAAAACTGACCATAGAATTAGACCAGTTATGCAAATTTCTGCTAATGCCTTACCCTGCTGCAAACACTGTCAGTCTTCACTCACCCTGCCACAGCTTCCAAACAAATATGTATCATTTATATACTGTAAATTCAGACTTGTTTGTAAACCTCTGAAACCAAAAACCCACTTAGACGTTAGCCTAAATCACATGCATTTGAGAATAAATGTCTATTTCTATAAATGTGGAGTTCTGTTCTCCCAGCCGACTATTGAGGGGCAATTGTGAACAGCTTCATCTAGTCTATTAAATGTTCATTGCTCATTTAAGATCACCAAAGGGATCACATTAGACAGACATAGTCTTAATGCGAGGAGTCGCCTCATTGGCGCTTGTGGTAAATGTTCCCTCCATTAACCACGAAGATCATGGATAAAGTGGTTTTAAATTGACTGATTCTAGAAACAGACAAAAGTTGTACACTCTGATACCATGCTATTGAAACACTAACAGTGATTCTTTTATATTAGTTCAATTTCCAGGTTGGGAGGGAGCATGAAGAATCATTGAGTCCAGACATTCAAGATCTTGAGAATTGGTGCACCTCTTGATGGAAATAAATGTTGTGATGTTTTTTTTCCATCAAGAGGTGCATCAGTACTACTACTAATAATACACTTTTAGTATATCCTAAGATTCAACATTTTGGTATTACCATGGTATCACATTCAGAATTGCAGTTAGTGTCCA